>VZTM01029789.1:140528-235296 GCA_013400555.1 Jacana jacana
TCATGGCTGTTCTTTAAGGCCCTTTAGTATTTTAATGCTCTGCCTATAAATTTCATTTTCTTTAAGCTTCAATCCTTCTGTGGGCCTTCCCAGGGCTGGGTCGGCAGGGCCCCCTCCTGCTCCCCGGTGTGATTTGCAGCGTGTCACAGGCGGTGTTTAGGGTGGCTTTGCTCCATGCACAGGAGTGGAGGGCAGGGGAGGGGAGCAGGGCAGGAATTCGCTTTTCCTTAAGCTCAGACAATTCTTCAAAACTTGACAGGAATTGACTTTTTTTTTTTTTTTTTGGCTTCCAAGCCGGGATTTTTTGTGGGCTTGTTGTGCTTTTTATTAAAATGCTCTTGTGGAGTGCTTAAAAGGGTTGGCTTTACCCATCCCCAGCTTCCTTCTTTAATAAATGCAGCCTCAGCTTACAGTTTTTCCCTCTGATGTGTCAGCTGGGGAACTCGCTCTCCATCTCAAATACACCCAGACTGTTTAAATCATCCTTATTTCTCTCGGAGGGAGAGACTTTTTGCTCTCCAAAACTTTTCACACCCTAAGTTAATAAAACTTCTCTGCTGAAAGGGATGGATGTGACACTGTGCTGAGGATTTCATGGCCGAGCACTGGATTATTGCCGTGGTGCAAAGGGCTCCCCAGCTCTAGTAAGCACATTGAATGTCTTCTTAAAATATGAGGCTGAAATTCATTTGGCAACAGCTGTCCCTGAAGGCTGCTGGAAGAGCTTCTACCCTTTGCTGTTACAGCAGAGCAGTACATCTCTGGAGCAGGACACCTCCAGCAGGCTCTTCCCAAGGGGCAGCACAGCCTGGGGCTGCCTCTGCATTGTCCAACACAGCCCATCGGGAAGGTAGTGGGGTGAGAGAAGAGCTGCCCTGTGCCTCTGCTGAAGGCCACTCTGCATGGGAGTATGCTTTGAGGGCCGCAAAGAAAGCTGGGCTTGAAGCCAGGGCAGAGCTACTCTCTGTATAAACCCGAGGGACCAGGAGAGCAAAAATATTGCCAGAAATTTTGATGGCATTTGTAAAGAAGTTAGTCAATTCCGTTAGTAAGCATGAGATTGGCAGCTGATCTGAAGGGTGACAAAGCAACCCTGCACCATGCCAGGAGGGACCTGATAGGAAATTATCAGCAACATCTGGGATGGCTATTTCCTCTGCGTTTGTAAACATTTAAATAAGGAAATGTTAGCAAAGACTTTTGCAGCAAACAGTCCTCAGCCACCAGCCCACACTGGCTCCTCTCGCAGCCCTCCACCCACCACAGCAGCACAAGGAAGCACTGCTCTATTTCTTCCTTTGATTTTTGGCTCTCAGACCAAGGCGGGGGCAGAGCTGCTGAGTGTTTAATTCAGTGCTTTCCATTTTGGATATTAGTGGTGCAACTGAGTTATGATACAGGAGCCTAGAGAGGAGTCATTTCCTCTCAACACATTATGGATTAGTTATTTTCCTTTTTAACTGCTTTAGCCATGGTGAATTTTGTTGCCTTAAATGGGTTGCTGTGCGTTACAGGGTAGGATAGGAAAGCCTAATCCTACCTGCTCAGTGCAAGCGACAATACAGACCAACTGAATGCAATGCAAATTTCGCTGTGGACATGTACAGAACAAGTCTTGGGGTTGCCGTCCACCAGAGCAGCCAAAATAAGGCTGAAAGGAGGCAGCTTGGATGCAGCAGCAGTGGTGCCAGCTGCAGTGGGGTCCTCAGTACTCAGCTCACAGGATTCCACGCTTGGGTGTTCACCATCGCCCCTCATGTCTAGGTGGGGTTTTGGCCCATCTAGGGTATCGAGTTGGAAAGTGTGAACTTTCAACTGGAAAGTGTGAATTCAATGAAGCTACAGTAAAGAGAACAATAGCACCTCCCCGGGGAGGGGCGGCAGCAGGGAGAAGGTGCTTTTATGGGTGCCAGTTGTCATAGTCTGAGTGTATGGAGCCTGGCAGATAGGGAGTTGTGAAGGCAAGGTGCTGCAACAGGCAGGCTCCCACAGTCCCTGTGGGGAGGGGATGTGAGCACCAGCCTCCATCCTGCCTGCCAAAGTCACTGTCCACAGCAAAGCTGGCACCAGGTTTCGCTCAATCCGCTTGGACAGTTGGGGATAGCTCCAGGAGACAGAGATGCTCTTCAGTGAGACACAGAGAGAGAGAGAAGACAGGAGGCTCCACTTGCACCTGTCTGCAATTAATTAATTACGAATCCCCTCATTAGCTCATCCCCATGGCTCCCCCTCACTGCCAAGCCCCCAGCTGTCCAGAGAGCAAATCATTATTTGAAAAGATTTTCCCATTAAACCAGAAAACAAAGGAATATTTCAAAGAGCAAGGGGTGAGAAAGAGTGTGAGAGTGCATGTACAATTGCAATCAGCTCTCGAGGACGTGCTGGAGCGGGTGGATCCCCATCTTCGAGCAGCCTGAGAACGGTGAAATCAATTTCATTAGCCTGCTCAGCCACTGATGACTCTTGTGCCACATGGAACAGCCCCATGGCCCCCTACACTCCAGCCTCTGCTGGTGGCAAGTACCCATGCGTGCACGGCAAATGCAGCAGAGAAATAGGCACCTCCGGCTGCCACCCCACCCTGCCAGCCACAGAGCAGCCCACCCATGTGCAATCCCAGCTTGTGCTAAAAAGAACCCCAAAGAATCCAATTTCCTGAAGTGGATGCCTGTCTCCCCTTTGTGCCCAGGAGGCAGCTGCAGCCCAGCTATCAGGCTTTTAACCCCGCCAGTGCACACATCTTCTTTGCCATCCGTTTTTCTATTACCTGCTTTCTGCTCCTCGCTTTCATGGCGGTGCCTCTTTAACCGCAGTGATTTACAGGCAGTGTTACGGCAGGACAGGTCTGACACTGATTGAGTCGCTTATCTGCCGTCTCCGTCCTGCTCGCTGACAGCCTCTCCCCCAGGTAGCAATCTGCACATCAGTTCTTTATTCCTGGGTGAGGGAAGAGCTGTCAAGGTAGGAGCTACACTGTCATCTTCATCTAAGCTGCCAGTTGCCCTTCATTGCTTAAAGACCCTCTTAACACATGCAGGCTTTGGGAGGGGGCCACCGTGTTGGAGGTAAGGAGCTGCAGCAAAATTTCATTTGCTCTGGAGGTGGCCAGGGCTTGATGGATTGGTGCTTGCTGGTCATGGAGCCTGTAAATAAACAAGTCCCCGTTTCAGTCCCGCTGCTTCTTCAGCCGGCTCCCTGCAGCCCCCTGCAGGCTCTTGGCCAGGTGGTGCAAGAACAGGGGCAGGGTGCTGGGATCCCTGTGAGATGTGACCATCAGGGTGGTGGGACAGAGAAGAGAGATGGTGGAGAAGACAAGCATGTGCGACCTGGCTTGACTTTGGGGTTTGTCAGTAGGCCCGGCTGCTGGACACCTCTAGTAATGCCCAAAGGTGAGGCTGAAGCCAAGATGCAGAGGACCACACCATCCTGGTCACTGCCCACCATTGCAGGGCCGTGGGACCAGGACAGGGGCATGCTGGCACCTGGCACCTGCACCCTGGTGGTCAAGCTGCGACAGTTTTGCTCGCTGCATGTGCCTAAGGCTGGCTAGAATGAGGCAGAGAGGGCACAGGCTGCTCCCTGCATGGTACCTGTGTCACTGCCAGCCCCACGTGCAGCTGAGGTGCCCCTAACCCCTTATCCCATCCCTGGCCAGCTCTTACCACACTGTGTGGTTGCACCTCAAAGCCTTGGGTGTACCTCTCTGTTCAGCACCAAGTCCTAAATCGTGTTTTCTTAGCCTAAACCAGCACTCCTCTCCAGGATCGCTGGCAGTTCCCAGCCATCCCCACCTCCAGTAGGGGAGGCCGTGTCTCAGCAGGAAGATGTGTGTGCACACAGGGTCTGCATTACAGCCCCGTGTCACCTCGGGGTGACAAGCAGGCTGGGGTGCCCTCCCCAGGATGAGCAATCCACAGCTAAGGAGGCTGGTGGGCACAGCCTCGCATGCCAGCAGCTGTGCCTCGGTTTCCCTGGAGATTGCTGGCTGCCCATAGCCCTCTCACTTCAGATTCCTCATTGTTGCTCCTTCATAAATAAAAAGCCACTGAAACATAACCTCTACCATAATGTTTATTAAATAGTAATTTTAAAAGGTTTTTATACAAATCATATAAACACAGTTTGTCTTTTTTGTTTGCTTTTTTTTTCTGTTGTTTTTTTTACACTGAAGAATCACAGTAAAAGCTCTTTAAGTCCATAAGTCCTGGCTCAGCCAGTGAACGGTCAAATACCTTGAACTGCAAACCTTGGAGAAGTTCCATTTCTGCATATAATTTCTTACTGGTTTAATTCCCATGCTCACCCCAGGCACCTTCCCACAAAATGAAATCACCCAGCACTACAGCCTGCCCGTTACCAACAAGTCCTCACCATGGGAAGGGTGTAGAGGCAACAGCCCATTTCAGCAAAGGCATTAATACTGATTTCTTTTTTTTTTTCTCATTTCTGAATTTCACAGAGGGAATTGGGATCAGCAAACCTAATCTATTTGCAGAGGAGGATGCAATGAATTGAATGCACTGACTACCTTTTTTTCTTTTTTTTTCTTTCCCTGTTGAAGTTACAATCAAACACAGTTTTCTGTAGAAGAACAGTAAAGCACCCAGCAGAGGTAAGTGAGGTATCGGCTTTGCAGCATTATTGGCCTGCTCCTGCCCGGCAAGCGTACGCCCGTGGGCCCTGCCCCATCTGGAAGGGGCAAGAGGGACACACGGGGCGGTCGCTTCGCTAGGCCCGTGCCAAGTTAGTGCCAAGATCAGCAGTACTCTCCTGCCCCAGATCAAGAGATATATTAACACGAGTCAGTCCCACGGAATAAGTCACATACACAATACATACAGAGAATTCACGTGCGTGTGCAAACACACAATTTCTGAATATATGTATATACGAACTCTTCTCTCTGTACGCCTACTAGACACCATAACATCACCTTTTTAATTATATATTTTCACCTATTGTTTGCCTAAGTCGACTTTTCTACTGTATGGTCCTTTTCCATTCATCCTTCCTCTCACCTGTGGTTTAAAGGGGATAGAATAATTGAGCAGCAGCAATCCAGCTTTGAAATGGTCTGGTACATTTCCTCTTACTGCCTCTGTTTCTTTTGTACAGTAAAATAACACCCCTGTGGAATTTGTCGACGAAGAATGCCAAAAGAAATAAGGTGATTCGAAAAGAGAAGCTGAGATACATTTACTGCCGTTTCTGTTGGGCGCACAGCGTGAATGAAAAAAACATGAAGGCCTTTGTGTATGCGTGTCTCTGTGTGTGCGTGTATGAACCATGGATGTTTTGATGACACAGCTGCTGGTATCTGCTTCCCTGGTAATACACGTGTCTTTCTTACAGTGGAGAAGCCTCTTTTTTTTAAAAAAAAAACAAACCCAACTTACTATCTGATGGAGGTTTTCATGAAATACTAGACAAATGTTCCTATTCCCACCGCACCAAGGAGCAGCTGTGGCACTGTCCGTGCTCATCTCCTCTCCAGATGTTGCTCATCTCTCCAAACACCTGGCCTCCTGCAGGATGTGTTTGCAGGGGCTGTGCAAGCTGAGCTTCACAGCACATCACACCTTCAGCGCTTTGCGGTTAGAGAGCAAAAAAAAGCCATCTCCAACTCAAACTATTTGCTAGGCAAAATGTAAAATCGGGACGTGTCAAGTATTTCCAAAGAGCTCCTAGAAAAGCAAACCCAACATGCTGGAAAGGTTTCTTGCTTGTGTATATGCAAGCTGATAGGGGCAGTCTGTCTGTACTGAACTGGAAATGAAGGCATTGGTTTCAGGCCCAGCATTTGAACTCTTTTTTCTCTATTAAATTGTTTTCATAACATTCCTCTCCCATGGCACAGTAGTAAGTGGAGAGGTATCAGCTGCCAGATAATGTAGCCAGACCACTTGAAAGTAGAAGGACCAGACTTCTTCAGCCGGGCTCTACCTGGTAGAGAGCGGTGAAGAGCTTTTTGCCGGGGAAGGATGAAGGCCTCACTTATTGTTTGATACAGCACTAATCATCAGACGGAGGAAAAATACTTCTTCTAAGGCACTTGTTCAAAGTAAAATAAAACACAGCTCATAAATAAAACTTCGGGGTTTTGCTACTGATCAGGAGCAGTGCAGCTTTGCTCCAAAGGGCATAAGATGGCAGCAGTTTGGTCCATCGGAGCTGATGGCGCAAGCTCACACCCACCAGCTCTAGGCAGAAGGGGAGCACTGTGAAGGTGAGGGGGGCCAGTGGGTGCCACGCTGGGCTCCTGGGTCTGTGGGCACCTCTCCAGTCTCCTTCCCTGTTCATTTTCCCTCCCTGGCACTTCAGAGAGGCCCCATTCCCAAAGCTGTTGCCAGAGCGCCAGGAGCTGACTGGCTCTATCTTTTGTTTGCTGCAATTTTCTCATTATAGAAAAAAAAAAAAAAAAGAAAAAAAGAAAAAAAAAAAGGGCAGGATCAAGAGGGGTGGGAGATTCAAAGAAAGGCCTTCCTGATGGAGGCCTCAGCTGTTGCAATCCAAGATCTGGATTTAATAAATGGCTCTTATTCACAAATCACTTTAAGGCTCTTCAGCTTCTCTCAAAGAGGTGCTTCTACACATAGGGTTTCCTTTCTATTTTATTTCTTAATGACTTCAGGAAGTGCTGCTGTTACCATCGACACTAAATCCAGTATCCCACCTTTCACTCCTATCAAGAGAAGGAAAGTTGAAGGTAACAACATACTTCCATTTTCAGGACTGGAAACTGTAGCTTTCTGGACTTAGTGTGAAGCGCACAAATCCCTACAGTCAAAGCAGTATCAGGACGGAGTCTAAAGTGGACAGGGTCTCGTGTGTGTGTGTGTGTGTGTGTGTGTGTGTGTGTGTGTGTGTGTGTGTTTCTAAAGACAGGGTGGCTAAAGAAATCTGTCAGCCTTCTCGGCAACTCCCCAGAGGAAGGAGGTGGGAAATAATGATCAACATGTAGTTTCTCACATCCAAAAGGTAAATCAGTCTCCCTCGCCACGTCCCAGCCACTCGCATCAGCAGAAAATGAAGATGAACCAACAAACAAGGGTCTCGCCCCTGGCCTTGCCCGGCACAGTCCGGTTTGTGGGAACGCCTGCTTGGTCCTGGCAGAGCGTGACCTGCCAATGGGACCTGGTGGGCAGGAGCCTCTCCTCGCTCCTCCCACGCCCCTTGTTCCCTGTTATGGCATTCAGTTCCCATGGAAAACAGCAAAAAAAGTAACACCCCTGCCAGCCCACCTCACCGGGTGCAATGCCAAGGGTGATCCCTAGGGCACCTGTCAGGCCTCTGAGCAGCACTTCTGGTGGTTCATCTTGACCTTGTGCTTGATGCCGTCGTACAGCTCGAAGTTGTAGTTCTCCAGCGTAGTGGAGCTCCGCGAGGACAGCCCAGCATACGAGCACGTGCAGTAGAGGAGCAGACCGGCACAGATGGCCCCGAGGAGGACACCGAGGGAACTCATTGCTATGATGGTCACCAGGATGGGATCCAGGGTGTAGAGCCAGCTTTTTTCTTTGTCCAGCTTCGGCGTTCCTGGAGAGTTAGTAGAGAACAGTGTGTCGTTCCTATCCGATCCAAAGTAATCTGCAGTGGAATGGGCACTTATTATCCAGGGATCACTTTTTTCCCCCCACCTTTATGCATTTCTCACTTGGAGTTGTGATGGTCTTTACAAGAGTATGAACTCCTGCATGGGTATATCTCAGCAGGATTTGCTAACCCAGGTCTAAAAGTAATGCAAAGCACCAAACTCCCAAGGAAGTTAGGCACTCTAATTCCCTTTTACACCTCAAGCTATGTGAAGAGCGTGCTAGTATTTCACACCAACTGGAACTCTGGCCCTTCAAGTGCCACTGGGTTCGAAACTATAGAAACAGTCTGTCACAGCTCCCAGACTTAATTTTCTCCATTTACAAGTCAAAATGCCATGCAAGCAGCAATTAATGCTTGAAAGATCAGTTCCACTTGTCCTAACACAAATACAATATATTGACTTTGCAAGGTTGCTGGCTGTTTAAAAAGGAGCAAGAAAAGAAAACTAATATCTTTGTCCAGGCACTAGGCCACTACTTGAGCATACATTCTCAAGCATGTTCTAGCTCCTATCTCCCATTAAAGCTGAGATTTGTGAGTTACTCTAGCATCTGATACTGAAAAACAAGCTTCCTCAAATAAATCGCCTGTGTGCCATTTTGGTACCTACCTGGATCATCGTTGTCTTCAAAGTCTTGCTCAGAGATCGGAAAGTCATCCTCCATTTTTGGAAAGTTCACTAGAACAACAAAATGGGAAGCACTGTTTGTTTAAAGAGACCTTTTGGGAGCATTAGTGCCATTGGTCACTGGGTTGCGAGACTGGCCAGAAGAAAGCAATAGTAAAACTATGGCAAGGCTCTTCCTCATGGAAGGAGGAAGAAATCTTCTTCCCTTGGCCTAACTCAATGAATACTCTTGCATACCCAAGAGAACAGGATCTTCCCACTACATCACATTTTGTGACCACCAAATGACCAGCTAAGAAGAAAAGAGAGCAAGTGAAAAGCAAGGAAACCAGATAACTTGAATAGCACTAAAATATTGTCACTGGTGCCTGCATAATGGCCATAATTCACTATTAGCATGCTCATGGGTATTATTCTTACAACTTTGAATAGGATCTTAGTGACTGTCATTACTTGCCACTAATGCTAGATCCATTTAGCACACTCTACTTTTCATCTTTTCCCATACATCTTACTGGACACAGAGCTTCAATGACCCAGTTTCTCTTTGGGTTTCAGATAAATTCATAGTAATTTGAGGAACTCATGTATCATCATTACATGTTTTAATGCAAAAGCTGGTTGAAATGGGGAGAGCGGCAAATGGGTGTCCATATCTAGGCATTTATGTTAACATTTCTGTGATCCAAACTCCTTTTAGTGGTGACATTCCTTTTTATTGTTCAGCACAGATCAAGCACTGGAACCCAAATGCACACGCTGTAATCTGAGTAGAAGTTATTTATTCTCCTGTGCAGTCTTCCTAGCATTATCTCCACATATAGTTGCTATGGCTCTTTTTCGGTTTTCCAAAAGAAAAATGCCCTTTCATTTCAATCTGCTTAGATTTTTCAAAGCTGTCTGTAACTTGGGGCGTTCAACTGAGAAGGCACCTCAAAATGATCAGGAATGCAGAAAATCAGGGACTACTAGAAAGCAGTAAAAGTCACACCCTTGAAACAGCTGTGGTTGAAAACCAAGGCTCCTGTGCATCTTGTGCAAAGACAGCAAGAGAGTTTAAAGAAGTTACTTATAAACAACCAAAACCAAAGAATGTAACTTGTGCCTCAAAAGCCGTGAAAAACAAAGGAGTTTTTCAAAACCTTACAGAAGAATATTTGTGCATATATGCATGGAGATTGAAATGGCCTCCTGAACTGCCAAATCCACTTTTTTGTTATCACAGGCAATGGTATCAGACAGTCCCTGCCAGCAACATTTCAAGGGTCACTTCCAGAGCAGGGGGCTCTGCCAGATGCCACGCTGTCTCAGTGCCACCCAACTGCAGAGATCCTCCATGCTGGTACTAATGATACCTCCCCAAATACCCATTCTTTGGGCAGAAGGGTCTTTTATCCTCCACACTCAAAGGATTATGGGATTTCTTTGAATTTTCAAGAGAACGTGGCAACAGGAGCACACAAACCACAACATTTGCCCCTCCTGACAATGAGCTCTGCCTCTAGTGAGCCAGGTGATTAAGCTCACTTGAGGCTGCTGGTAGCTTGTTGAAGAAACATAGGTGCGCACCATCTTATGTAAATCCTTACTTTAACAGTGAGTTCATATGATTTCTCAACACTTCCAGAACTGACAGGCCCAGATGGCAACATCTTAGGGCTGGCAGAACTGCCTGAGGGGCCCTTGCAAACATTTAGAGACGAACATGTGGAAAAATAACTTGCAAAGCAGTTCACACACGGAGATGTCTGCTTTGCTAGTCCTTCGTCGGAAGACGAGCAGTGAAATTTGCCATCCGTGTCATCCACACAACCCTACAGAAACTGTAGGCTGCTAAAACACAAGGAAAGGTTGAAACTGGACCACAGTCTGCCCAAGGAACCCATGTGTGGGGAAAGGATGTTGGAAGTCTTTTGCCTTTCATATTGTAGCTCCTCTAAATTTTGTGTGAGAACAAGCTCACAATTTGGTGCTTTTTTATTTCCCAGGGTAGCCTTGAGGAAAAAGCCAGAAAAAACAAGGTATCAGTTAATCAACATTTTCAAAAGAACACCAGTTCTTCCAGCCTGAAAGGAAGGAGCGCTGGGAAAACTTGAAAAGAGAGAACATTTATACAAAAAGCCCAGCCCAAAATCCATTTACTCTGCTAGCAATTTTCTCAATTCCCCATGCTAACACGACTCCAAGTCCTGCTTAAATGATATCGTCCTCCTCACCCATTCTTTTTCCTCCTCAGGCTCATGGTAGGCCCTCATTCTTCTGTTCCCCACACGTCATTTCATTGCTATCAGATTGTATGCTGTCACGCAGGGCTCTACGTTGCCTTTGGAAAAATACAACTCAACGTTTCTTTTTCCATACTAGGGTTTCTCAAGTCATTAACAAAATCAGCTCTGGCTGTGTGGTTGTCTGTGGGAATTGAAGCTGGTGGTCTCAGTTCAGTTCCTAGTGGAGATGATTTCCCGTCACAGAAACTAGCCTGCTATTTGTCATCAATTAGGCTCCTTTGTGACAAATCTCAGCAATATTGTCGCAAGTGGAGCAGGCCGTGGAAAGTGAGCCCCTTGGAAAGCAGCCCCCAGAAAAGCTCTGCAAGCTGCTGGGCAGAATGGGGAAAAGATGCATCCCTCTGTGCTGTGGAGAGCTGCTTCCTTAAAAGACAGCTTTCAGGCACAATTTACTTTGCATTTTAAAAGACAAGCACACTAGAGAAGAGTAGGCAAGAAAGTTAGGGGGGAATTGTATTTAAACAAGAGGAGCGCTTTCTCCTGAGTGCAAGGCCCTTTTTAGAGCATGTGTGATGAATGAGGGCTGGGAGTACCTAGCTGGTTGTGCCCAAAAGATGATGTTAGCGATGCTGTCGGAAACAGCCGGATGCCGAGAAAAGGCTGTTATCTGTTGGATCTGAGAGCACTGCTAGCTAAAAAGCTAATTTATGGGACCTGAAAAAGAAAGATGAGATTCTAATCAAAGACAAGGAGCGACTTAAGTACCACGATGGTATGAACACATATGGAGGGAGAGCAGGAGAGAATTAGTATTTCCAGATATTAAGGATCTTTAACGTACATCTGTTTTAAAATAGTAGCAGGGGCGGGAGGGATTGGGGCAGGCAGGTGGTTACTGGAAGGAGGGTGACATGTGCTTGATATGTCTTGCCAGGATGGACGAGGAAGGCACAAAAGCAGACAAGGTTCTCCAGTGCCCTACTACAGACATAGACGTGCCTCTTGCAGGAAAGCTCTCTAAACCTGCCCAAGATAGCTCACCTCTGTGAAGCTGAGGGCAGTGCATCATATGGACCAGCATGTACTTTCTGCACCATGCATACTCAATGCCAGCCTAACTGCATGGCCTCACCAGCAGTGCCCACCACCACAGGCAGAGACCTTTGCACCAAGCCAAGAGCTTTGGTGAAGACACTTGGTCCCAGTTGCTGAAGACATTCCTCCAAAGCAAATGACCACTATTAAGAAAAAACCCCTGCTGTTTCTTTCTGACTGACTTTGCTTTAAGTCCTGGCATTAAGTACTCCCTCCTGCCAGGTCCCTCCATCCCACGGCAGAGCTCTATCACCATGCACCACTCTACACACAGGCATTTGCAGATGGTGGCTGTGGCACCTCAGGCTCATTCTAGGTGAACAAAATGAGCCTCTCAAGAAGAGGTGCCTTTCTCAAACAATGTATCAAACTTGCAGCAATTTGCAGCCTTTTTTGTTGCCTTTCCACAGCTTTTCTGGCACAGGGTAGCCTCATCTAGAGAGCACCTGGTATGTACTCTTGCTGTCCCTGTGCTTCCAGCAGGGATCCGTGGGCTCTGCATCTGTGTACCAGGTATGCACTAGGTGATGTGGCTCGTGGGCTCTGCTACCTACCCCTATAACATCTGCAGCTGTGCCTCCTGGTACAAAAGAGAGGTAGCTGGCTGCCCTCTGCTCCTTTCCACGGTGGGAAACAACCATGTACATTTCACTTCTCCAAAAACAGCAAGTGTCTTCCTATGTGCTCGCCTATCTCTCCTGCTGCTACAACATCCATCTTGGTCAGTGCTATGGAGTGTTGGAGGTGCACAGCTGCTTTACTGCCGTACAGTGGGCATACGACAGCCTGAAACGTTAAATCTGGCTAAGCCCAGGAAAAGGGGGTCAGAAATTACCACTCCCCAGCCTTGGCAGAGAGAGGCAGCACTCTAGCACTGCTCTGATCCCCGCTCTTCTCCTTTTGCTCATTCTCAGCCCTTTTCTCTCCGCAGCAATAGCGTGACTCCAACACACATCATTTTGTTTTGACATAGCAGAGCAGCCGCTGTGGCCTCGCCTTGACACTGCTCCGTTTGGCAGCAGCGGCGCAGCGTTGCTCCTCCGGCTGGGAGCCCCGGGGGCTGGGGGGCCAACACCTCCCACCCCCGGTGAAGAGCAAAGCGATTCTCGAAGCAGCAGCACAGGCACCAGGCAGAAACGCTCCCTCTGATCCCCCATCCATTGCTCTATTTCCAGCCAAAAATCCACCTCACTTCTCTCTTCTCCACTCCTCCAGAAACACAGAACGATTTTAGTTTACAAAAGGCCTAAATCCCTGCCAAATTTCAAATTAAAACAGTGCTTTGGCTACAGCTGAGCATTAAAAGAAAGCAAACAAGCAGCCTCTCCCCAGGCCCAGCAGCCCTTCACAGTGTGGGGAACACCCAGACTTTATCCTCAGATTGCCTTGGTGATGCCTTGGTGACGGTGCACATCATTGCACCATCTTCAAACTGGGGGGCACCAAGGAGCATCTCGGGCTTCCCGTATACAGGGGAAGCACGGATGGGCAGGTTTAGACCCCTTCACCAAAAGTACTCAGGCAATGTGAAGCCAGGCTGAGCACTTGGTGTTGAGTGAACGTGAGCAGGCAGCTATTTCCAGCCTTGGTGTTGCCCTCTGATGGGTGGCACCCTGCCCTCCCAGTACACACAGCAGATGTCCAAGATGGCTGCCCAAAGCAGGGACTCCACCAAACTCCCCTTGCAGCAGTCACTTTCCCTGTTGCCGCCCAACCCTTTACCCAGCGCGTACTGCTTTTTGCACCTCTTGCCATCTCCAACACAAGGCTGGGGAAGCGGTGGCGGCAGCATGCATGCGTACAGCATTACAGAGGCATTCTATAGCATGGTTTTCCTCTCCCTCTCCCTTAGCACTGGACTACTTGGGTAAGAAGTCACCATTAGGGTTTTGTGCTCTGCGCTGGAGCTCACCAGTCCCAAACCAAGCAACTCCTCGGCACTAGAGCAGAGCAAGGGCTTGGAGCCGGGGGAGAAGCCGGCAGCTCTGTGGCACCCTATGTTTATTGCCTTCCCCGTTGTTGCTGTTTGTTTTTACAGCGGCAATGGCTAACGACACTATTCCTCAAACTGGCAGTCGCGCCTGCAATCGTTGCTAAGAGCTGCCAAAGCCACTGATGGAGGAGCTGTGGCGGGAAGCCAAGAGGCTGTCCGAGCTCGCCTCAGGGCTCTCGTCTGGTGTCTGTGCTCCAAGTTTTGCTCCCCTGACACAGGGTAAGCTGGGGGAGCCCGGCAGGGTCAGTGGGTTTTCACAGGTTTACTAGAAGGGCAAAAATCCCAACACATCCCTGCATGCAGTTGGAAACTGCATCCAGTTTCTGCCTCATTCCCTTGCATTCCCAGCAGAGGCATTGCAACCCGTCCCTGCCCAGGAAAAATCCAACTTCACCACTACAGCCCCAGGGAAAGCAGCCCTGTGCTCCCTGTGCCAAGTGTCATCTAGCAGGCGCTTGCCCTGGCAGTTGGCTGGCCCGGCTGTATGCATCCAGTGCCCAGGCTAGTGAACAAGTACCATGCTTTGCAGCCTGTTCCTGAGCTATTGCCCATCTCGGGCATGCTGACATTGCCTGAGCAAGGCACAGCACAGCCCTTCCCACAGTGGCCTTGGCTTTGCCAGGCCATCACTCCCTCTTGCACACCCCTGTTTGCCACTAGCTTTGCCCCTGTGCTTACAGAGAGTGCCCATGGGCCCGTTCCCACCAGCCACACAGAGCCGCTTTCCCTACACCTTGGCAGCAACCGCAGAGATAAAAAGACACCATCATCCCACATACAACTGGGAGAACCATGATGGTACCCTCCCTGTGGTGCACAGGAGACATCAGGCTTCCAGCCCTAATGCCACTTGCTGAAATATGGAACCCCTACTGCTTCTCAAAAAAGTTTACTTTTTTTTTTCTTTTGAAGTAGACTCTTAAAAGCCTGAAGTTACCTGAAAAGAAGGTTGCATCAAAATCACACTGAGTTGTATTTGTTTTTTTAAACAAAGAGTGGTAATTTTAGCTGCTTTCTTCACCATGGTGCGCTACAGACTGAGCAGCCCCCACCTCTCCGGTCAATCTGGCTGTGGTGTACATACGGAATAATTAAACCCCGAACAATTCCTCCCTTTTGGTCTGTTTACTTAACAGAATTTTTTTCTCCCTCCTTGGGAAGCCATCAGCCAGTTTCTCCCTCCCTGTTTTTCGCATGTGCATATTTGTTTTGAATTTTGCTTGGACAGGCACTGAAGTGTACAAAATGCAAATTGCAAGTATATGGGCTTTGCTGTACAATTAGAGCAATAAAAAAAAAAGAAAGTGGCACGGGTCCTCAGCTTTGCTTGTGTTTGAACAGCCAAAGTGAGGGATCACGTCTGAATGATGTGTTTGTTGATGGCCTGAATTCCTAGTAAAGCCAGGAAGTTTCATTACAAAGCTGAACCGTACACCAGGGTAAAGAGTATGATAGAAGGAAAATAAATGCAGGAGGGAAAGAAAAACCTCTCAAACCGGCAGCAAAATATATTTCACATGAAATGCGATGCTGCTGACTCCTCTAAAGGGCCAAAAGGTGCACCTGAAGAAGGTGGGAAGGACAAATACTGTAGCAAAGGTCCCTGTAACAAGCTGTGAGGAACTGAGAGGAGGGAAGAGGCAGAGGACGCACACCTCTCCAAACACTCGGTGCTGCAGCACCTTTCCGTCACAGCCTGACACACAGGAGCCTGGCAAGGATTTTACAAAAGAGGAACACATTGCCATTTTCATTATTAATTTTGGTAATGGCTCACCCACTTTTTGGAGTGCTCAGGAAAGGAGTGCACAGTTCAACTGAGCTGGCAGCCAAGCCGTCCTCCCCGGGGCCCTAGGAAGTCAGATGTCCTGTCTCCAGGGACCTCGGCTGGAGAAATTCTGCATAATCACATTGATCAATTTAGCACTTAGGCAATGTTAGCAAAATCCCCAAACAATACAAAGTGTCAGTCCAGCCGCCCCAAACTCCCACTAAGGACTGGTACAAATGTAATGGATCTAAAAGCTGCTATTAATGGCCTGATCCTGAGTACAGCGAGGCAGGATGCGCACACCAGCTGTGCTGCGAGGAACTGGGGGTGAGCTGCAGGTCTTCATGCAGCAGGAACAGGAGCTTCACTTTCCTAAAGGATATAGCCCCAATGCTCCGAAAAGAAACACAGAGTTCTGATACACCACTTTGCTTCAACTGAGTGTTCTTGTTAGCAAAGAAAGAAGAAGGAAGAAAAACCCCAGATATTTGTATAAAAATAATCATCATTTTATTACATTCCACACAATACATCTTCAAAGAGTTTCAAATTTCCACAAGATATTTTTCACACACAGGCAACTGGGCAATGCTGGGGATGTCAGGGCTCGAGGAGGGGGGAGAACTGGGAATAAAAATCTTGAAGTGACCTTCTGTTTTGTCTTTGGTGATTTTGGTTTGAAAGACAGGGTGCCACATTCTCCTCTCTGACACAACAATGCACACTTGCTAAAGTCCATGGGAGTGAACCTGCTCAAAATGAGGGGATTTTCTGACCTGGGGAGATTGAACTGATGACTTTGGAAATGTGATGTTATCATCTGCTGACATGGCTTGGGATGATCTGAAAATGTAGCAAGCACATGCCAATATTTCGCAACTGTTTTAATTTGCAGTTGGTTGAGGGAGTGGGAGGCGGGTGGGGTGGGATTCCACACCACAAACCAAATGCACTGCAACACCAGTGCTGTGTAATGAGGAGGCTCACAGAGAAAGCACCCTGGTCCTGGAAGCCCTTCTCCTGCAAGGTGACAGGAGCTCCCCTGGGAGCTTTACAATTCTGCTGGGACAAGCATGTCCCTGTCCCCCTGAAGAAGCTTGTGGGAGCCAGGCCTTAGGGGAATGTTGTTCTGAGCACCCACCACCCTTTACGTGTTCACTATGCCAAGTCACCCTGTTTTTTTCTGTTCTCCCTGCTTGTTCTAGACACTTGCTGCTACAGTTGAGAGGGGTTCTGCTGAAATCTACTGAGTAAACAGCATGAAGAGCTGAAACAGGCTGCATGAATAAAGGCAGCGAGGGAGGGGAGAGTGACACCCCCATTGACAGAGGTGCCCTGGGGAGAGGGCTCTGCTGCCATAGAGGCCAATACCATGTATGCACAGCACCCTTTGTGTTTCCACTTTTCCCCCAGACCAAAAGGAAGCTCAAGGCTGCAGGGAAGTTAAAGGAGCTGCTCGCCTTGATTCATTTTATGCAATATTCACGGACAAAGGAGGGGTGGGGAGTACTAACAAGTTTAGGAGGGGGCAGGGAAGCTTATCGCTCATCACAAATGAACACAGACAAGATGGAGAACCTTGCTCACTGGAGGTACTTTTTTTTGCCTGCAAACAGATTAGGGTTAACGATTCAAACCACTTCTGTATGTCATCATTCAGTAATTTATATAAGGCATTTCCACTACAATACACTGGGCCATTCAACAGTAGTAGGCGTGCTGGAGGCTCCATCTCGCCTCCCCAGTTAAAGCAGCAGCAATAGCTGGGCCCCCCAGACGCGCCTGCTAAGCTTTGCTTGCTAAATGTTACTGATGCTTTAAGAAGCAGAACATTAGCAAATGCAAAACTAATTGACATTCTAGAAAGTCAACTGGCAATTTTCATGATTCAGCAGCTATGAATTGGGCAGAGGATAAAAACTAAACTCAAAACCCAGAAAGGGGAGCTATACGTGTCCCTTGAACATTTCTAGCTGAAAGACAAGGAGGAGCCCTCTCCCTCTTCCCCATGTAAAAGCAAAACCGTCAGCACCCAGAGTGAGGATACTTAGAAAATAAATAAACCTTCAATTCTCAAGAAACTACAGTATTTAGCATCCACCTTAGACCTGCTGAAGTCTATGTGTTACCCTAAGGCTGGCTTTAACAGATACAAACAAAACATTCATTATGAGCTTCTCTGATATAAGGCAACTTTAAATAGATTCACTTGCGGGTGAGGGAAGAGGAGGGTCCCCCCCCTCCTTCCAAACAATGGCTGTGTTACCGTGTTGGCTGCAGAAAGAATAAGATGGAGAGATCTTACTTTTTGGACGTCTATGAACCTCTCTGGATTCTTCTAGCCATCTGAGGTGGACATACCTACTGTCCAGCCTGGCCCCTTCTTCTCATTTTGCACCCGAGACATTAACGCTATCAAACAAGAAACCCAGCCAAAGCTAGATAAGGCAACAAAAAAGCATCGCTGTCTTCCCCAAGTAAACGAATCAGGGTATTTACCACAAATGTGTCCCAGACCTTCCAGAGGGGAGGCAGGAAGGGGGAAAAAAAATAATAAAAAGTATTCCCTGTGCAAGTAGAAGCAACAACAAGCAAATTAAAAAGGGGCTGTTTCTAAATATACATTCAGTCAGTCAGACGCACGCGCTCCCATGCACACTCACATACACAGATTTACTGCACAGGCACACGAGCTGCACACACAAGCTTCCAGGCTCACCATCAAGTTTCCTTGCAGGTTGCCTACTGGGAGGAGAAAAAAAAGAAACCATACAAACCTACCAACAAAAAAAACCAAACTCCCCAAACAAACAAACAAACAAACACAACAAAACAAAAAACCCCCACCCGACACCCCATGAGTCCTCGAAAAGTAATCGAAAGGGAGCGTTCACTTCTGAAGTGAAGGGGTGGTGTGTCTCTTCTGGCGATCCAAGATGCAGCATTAGTTTAGAGTTTGTAAAAGATTTGGGGAGGGCTGGGGGGATGGAGAAGGGACGGAGATGTCTAAGAGTTCACACGTATGCTAGGTAAGGAAAAAAGTGCAAAACTGAGGCAACGTATTTGAAGTCTTATGTTTCTGTCTGTCTGTTTTGTGTTTTGTTTGCTCTCTCGTTCCTGTTCGGCTCTCAGCAGCGTGAGCTGGGGTCTTGCTCTAGTTTTATGGTTAGGGTGGGCTCCACGGCCACAGGGGCCCCGTTGGCATAGTGGGAGGTTTTGTAGGTGATGGAGTGATCGCTCTTCTTGGCCGCATAGCGGAACCGGTGATAGTGGAGCACAAGGGCCAGCGCGACGGAGACCAGCACCACAACAGCACCTCCGGCGGCAATAACGTAATACCAGTAGGCTGGGATGGGCTGCACTGACACCGTGTCCACTGTGGGCTCGGTCCCTGGCAGGAGGGTTGCCCCTGGGGAGGAGACACAGAACAGGGTTGCTAGGTGGGAGGCATGCAGACGCACAAAAAGAAACACACATGCTTTCAAGAGTACAGCACGGAGTAACACAAAGTCCCAGGGCCACCTCCGGATAACAGGGCAAGGGCCTGGGAGGAAGGGAGCACGGCCCGGCGTTTGCTGAGCCCGCATATTCCAGCACCCTTTTCTTTCCTTTTAATTAATCAGGCTGCCTGGATCGCAATACAAATTCCATATGCACACTATTAACACTATTATTACTGTTATTTCTGGCATCAACAAATGGTTTTTTCCCTTCTTTTTTTTGGCTTTCTCCAGATCAGCCGCCTGGTTTTGTCTCCACATGGCAGATGTTGTCAAGCAGTGACAAAACACATCATGTTCCTAATTGGAGGAAGAGCATAATCTCAGATGGCCAAGGAAGTTACCACAGGAGACTGGGAAAGAAATTACAGGGAGAAACATTTGTCGTTCTTACAGAAAAGGCAGAGAAGGAGAACTGTGTGTGACACACAAACACAAAGTGCTCTGCACACAGACCTGGTCTCACTAGGTGCCCCCTTCACAGACTTACAGATTTCCTTTTCTTTTTTTAAAGCAAGAAAGGATGGTTATGGGTACTTACACAGCACAGGCTGTGAAATTCAACTCCACACTCACATAAGAAACTCATGCTCTCTGTAGTTTAAGCAAGCCATGACTACGAATTCATGCTGATGAAGCAAATGCATCTAGGGAGGGCTGGAAAAAGCACCTGCCTCCCTTGAATTCAAAGGCAGGCAGCGCCCAGGCTCAGCCCAGCCCCACTTAACTCTTCCTACTCTTGCAGCTGCAGCGTGTTGGGTGGCAGAACACAGCTACAAGGCGCTGCTCCTGCTTCCCAGGTCATCCCGGGACAGCTCAACACACATCTGGTGATCAGAGGCGCGTAGGACCTAGCTGCCCGTCTGTGGAAGCATGCACACACACCCGCCTCCGGCAAGCATCGCGGAATGGAGCACCGGTGCCTGCGCTCACACCCACGGCCGCGGAGTGGCTCTGTGCTGTTATTCCTCCTGCACACGCTGCTCCCACCTCCCCAGCTCTGCTCACGGGGGCATGCTGTAAATAACTCAGGAGAGATGCACTTTTCCACCACATTTACTTACTGACTACTTCAAGGGGGACAAAGTCCACAGGGAAACTCTCCAAAGGGTTCTCTCGGCTGTTGCACACATTGACACCACCACCCCACCTTTCTCTTACCCTCTCCTTTTGCCCCCAGCCTGTTGGTGAGGGGCAGCGCCCTGGCTGAGTGCGGGCAAGTAGAAATTTGGGGGCTCTTGAAGTTTCGTGTCAGCATATTGTTGAGCTCTGCGCTACCCAAACTCCAACTTAGTTTCCTGAGCCGTTTTGGAGGATGCCAAGGGGAAAAAGTCAAAACGGTGCAGGATGCACCCGTCTTTGCTAGTAGCAAGGGCATCTCACAGCATGGCCTCTGCCGTCCCCTCCAAGCACTGCCCTCCCCCCCAAGCAGAGAGACCAGCTGGCACATTTGGGATGGCGATCTGCTGCCGGTAGCACAGGAAGTGAGGCAAAATGATGGTTTCTTCCCCACTCACAAGGCTTTTCTCCCTTCCCCATCCCCCAAAACCCAGGCACAGGGAGTGAAAATAAGAATGAATACAGCACCCAGATGCATAGCTACAACAAAACAACCTTAAAACCAAGAAAAAAACCCACACAGACAAGACAAATCCTGCTTTTACAGAGCAGGAGGCTGGGAACCACCCACATATTTGTCATTGTAGGCAATAAATTTGGATGTCTCAGGAGAAGCCTACCTGCCAGATATGCTGCCCTCACCCTGTCTCACCCCAGCTGCTCCTTGCCACCAGGAATGGGGGTGGCCCTGTCCCTCCTGCATACCAAAAGTGCCTGGGGAAGGGGGGGTCGGGGCTGAGCTGGGCTGTGTGTTGGGGGTGCTGAAAGCAGGGAGCAGACAGCCCTCCAACCATTTTCCCTTCCTCCACCAGCCACCCTGGCATAGGGGAATGAAAGCAGCACATCCCTGTACCTCCCTGAGAAGCTGCTGCCCCTCACTCAGCTGCATGGTGGGTGGCAGAGTGTGACACCCCATGGGGGCCACTGCCAGACCCCACTAGGGTGAGCAAATTCAACACTGCCCTGAGCTTCACTGATAATCCACTCCTGCCTCCCACCACAGATCTAGAGAGCCAAGCCACCCCCAGGCTTCCATGTATCCCACTGCCACCCCCAATGGATCACCAACACCTCGACTGTGCCTGACAGCACCAGGGTGTGGGGCCACCTCCCAGGAAGACCACAGAGCTGCTCGCTCTGCAGAGGCCACTTGTGTTTACACTGGGTGACAGTCTGTGCTTACATAGCACCTTGCTCCAGCGAGAGATTTACAGGCAAACAGCTTCTCACGCCACTGATATGCATTCAGCCCCTCAGGTGGAAACCAGGGTAAGGAGATGGGGAGCAGGTATGAGGGATGCCAATGGCTCCTGAGCCTGCAGGGGAGTAGCACGCCCTGCCAAAAAACAGAGGTGGGGAAAGTTTCCATGGCCTCCTGACATCTGTACATTGCTCAGTGCAGGATTGGGAGTTCAAAGGATGGGTCTGGCCATACAGAAGCATGTGCCATGGGGCCCAGCCTGCACCTATTGCCCTTTCCCCACACACCCCTGCCCTCTGCCTGCCTGGGGATGAAGGGAGGCAGCGTGATGTGCCTCAGGTGATGTCTCTTGTGAGAAAGATCCCTGGGGAATCTCAAGGAGGCAGAGAGTTCAGGACAATCTCTACTCAGCTCTGACCTGGTCCAGATGTTCCCATGCAGCAGCTGGGGCTGCAAATGTGAGGGGTGGTGCAGAGGCCCTCCTCCGCCCCTGCTTCCACACCTTGCAGCCCTGCTGGGGAGACAGCAGAAATCTGGAGAGTTCATTTAGCAACTGAAGTCATTAAGGAATCACACTCAGTTGTCTCTAAGCCCTAATGAAGCCAATTCCCAACATTAATGATTGTTCTTCCTTACACTGTCAGCCACTAAATATAGCTGCCCGTCCACTCAGCACACAGCGCTGATGTTATCTGCTCTGTTTTTACTGGCTCTGCTGCTCTCTGGAAGTGTTCTCTTATATCAGTGGAAAAGTTCCCTGCTCAAGGAGATGGAAAAAAAAGATTCATCTTCTTAATAATTTTTCCGCTCCCCTTTGCCTTCCACCACACACACACACACACACGCACACACACACACTTGCCCTTTCTCATTTATTCACTAGGGGTCCTGTCTTAACAAAAAAATGCCTTCTGCTATTCCTGCCAAGTTTGTGGGTGCTTGGGGCACAGCTCAATGGAAACCCAGTTTAATCTATACAGAATGGGTGATTTCATGTGGGTGTGCTGCTGGGCTCACACATCCAACATGGCCAGGTACAGCCCCTCTTCTTCCCATAAAGGAAGATCCCACAGGAACCAGTTTTAGAGCTGTGCAGCAGAAACCAAACCTCAAAATAAGCAAAAGCAAAAGTCACCTGGGGGAAAAAAAGAGAAAATCCTCTCGAGAGAGCCTCCTAGAGGGCTGCCTGCTTTGCTCTGCTGCTGCCATGTCGCAGCTCATACTCTTCTCCAAAATCACTGACATAACTGCTGCGGACAAGCAACACAGCTGGACTTTTTATAGGCGGCACAGATGAAAGTGAGCATTACAGTCACCTAATCTGAATGCCACAAAACTGGTGTGAGCTTCAACCCCTTAACTGCTACTTGTCATTTCTCCAGGAAGATATCCCTGTTGTGATTTCAGGATACCGGGTGTGGGAGAATCCACCAGTCCCAAAACCAAATTCTCCCTGCAGTTTGTCTCCACACTCTTTGGAACACGTCTCTTATTTTTAGCTTGGTATTTATCTAACTCGTTGCTTCTAGCCACTTGTTATACCTTTTCTTTATGGGTGAGATGCATCAACTCTCAAATGCAGCACAGTTTAAGCACACTTGACTGGTCTTGTAAGATCCAGACCCACTAACTGAAAGATATTCCACCCACACATTCCTCTTCTTATTTTTTCTTGTGATCCTGGAGCCTGTAAGGTGCATATTTTCAGCTTTGCTCCCAAGCCGAGTGAGAAAGGATTTGTTATTATTTTTAATGGCATCCAACTTTTTCAGCTCATGTTGTAATTGCAGAAGTGGGGACTACAGAACATCTCAGTACTTCCTGCACAGTATTTCCTCTTGAGCTCCCTTTTTTTTCTTCAAGCAGGGAATCCTTTCCCTCCTTTTGCCCTCTCCTATTAGGCAGCTTTGTCTTCCCCTCATTTTAATTGTTTTATTGCTTTCTTCAGTCTTCCTCTTCACTTTGTCATGTTTTCTCTACGCAATTTGCTTCTTTTCTGGTGTCCCAGTTCCAGTGGGAATAGAGTTAACTTTCACAAGGAGATGGGACCAGACACAGCTTGGACAGCTGACCCAAACTAGCCAAAGGGTATTTGATACTAGGTGTCTTCATGCTCAGTATATAGCTGGGGGAGCTGGCTGGGGGAGCTGGTTGAGGGGGGGGAGGGGGGCAGGAACCACTGCTCAGGAGAGGAGTGGCCTTTCTGGGTTCCAGTTGGTAAGCGATTGTATATTAATTATGTTTCGTATATTCCTTTGTCAGTACTATTGTCATTGTTTCCCTCTTCCTTTGCTGTTCTGTTAAATTGCCTTTACCTCAACCCACAAGTTTCATTTTTTCTTCCAGTTCTCCCCCATCCTGCTGCAGGGCAGGGAGAGTGAGTGAACAGCCACATGGTTCTTTTTTGCTGGTCACTCCATCCCTCTGCCCCATCTATTCCTATCCATCAGCCAGAGAACCCTTTTCAACCTTTTGCTGCAATTGCTCCCTTGTTATGAGCAGTGCCAGGATGTCCTCCAAGGAGCTAGCAATGGGCAGAAGCCCGCTGGTGCGAGCTGGAACTCCCGTGTGAAGGGGAGCAACAGCGTCTGCCTGTGGTGGCCAGGGACCTCACTGTACTGAGCACAGCAAATGCTTCCCTACCCAGCCAACATGCCCTGGGGAATACAGCAGGGAAATGGAGGCATACAGGTAGTAGGGCATGGAGTGAAGGGCAAAAGAAACATGAGTTAGCAGGACTTTGGGATAGACTCAGTATGAAAACTCAGAATAAGGTTCAAACCGAGTATGACATGCATGTTACAAGCCCCAGAAGACAACTATGCTGTTTGCAAAATAGGTACCAGACCAGGTCCAGGACAATATAGAGAGACAGTTTAAGTAAGGAAGGACTGTGAGGCTTTAACTGTCAACTAAGAATATTGCAGCAGCTTTTCAGTAACGCCACACGCCTGAGCAGCAGATAAATAATAGCCTGCAAACAAGTAAACCCAAATTCCTAGTTGTTACGCTGTGGGTATGACTGAAAAATATGGTGTTATGCCTTGTGACACATGCCTGCCTCACACCCCAGGGACGGAGTCACACACAGGACTTCAGTCTCGATGTCTACTTTTCCTTTACTGCCACAACTCGCAATGCATGTACCTACCTGAGACAGCTTGCCCCACACAGATATGCAGCTGCTTCTAGGGTAGAGCCCAGCCATATTTAACAACCCACCAGCAGAGTAGGGTGTGGGAAGAGTACGGACATCATGTCCAGCCAAAAGCAAAGGGCATGTTCACTGAACTGGCAAAACAACTTTCAAAGTTAAGGGAAGCCCCAGATTTGCTCTTTGTCACAACGCAACCCGCAGATGCATACAAGAAGAGGCAGGCAGGAGAACAAAAAGCAAAATTAAAACATGGGGATAAACCCTGAACAGACTAAATTGATCCTCTCTACAAAAGCAGATAGCTTTCCCACCCCAGAGCAAGACAAACAGCATCCCTGCTTAATGCTCAAGGAATGAGGCAGTTTTTCTGAGTTCCTCACCTTTTCCCTTACCCTATAGGTTTGATCAGAGAAATGCTGGTTTCTATCCTTCAGGCTAATATTAAGCTATTAAACGCACCATTTCACCTTGTTTTCCTTTTATTGACTGTCACCTTCAAAGCTCCTCATGGCAGTTTGCTCTCCCAGCTCTACCTCCCTACTCCCTTCCCCTTCCAAGCAGAGCAGCCCCACCGTCCCTCACCAGCAGCTCAAACACCACCACTGCCAGAGTATCCATAAACTAGAGAACAACCTCCCCCCGCAATTGACATAAGTCATTGCTACCTCATTTCACTTTTAATTGGCTACTGTTTTTTCATTTCAGTCAGTCGATAACTACCCTTTATTCCTCAGCCTTCCCGTTTTGGGCTGTGTTGCTTTTCAGGAGGCTGGGTGCCTCATGATGGCAGGTTTCCTAATGCTACTCATCCCCATGACAGTGGGACTTGTCTGTTTGCCTGCTCCCTGTCATCTAGCAGGAGTCAGAGGGTGCCACCTCCTGCTGCTGTGACGGGGGAGGTTTAGCACACGCTTGCCATTTCACTGCTCAGAACATTTGCTGTTACAAGCACGCACATCGCTTTCCTTCGATGTAAAAGCCCATGCCAGCAGAAAGAAACCACCGAGAGGAGTGCAATTTTACCTGGAAAGTAGAAGTTCTCACCTGGGAAAGCTGTGATGGGTTCTGCAAAGGAAAAAACAACCTAATATTAGAGAGGGGAATATTACACACAAGGCTACAGTTCACGTCTCTGTTGATCTGTAGCAGTCAAGCAGAGCGGGTATGTGGCTGTGACCCACAAAAGCCACTCACTGGGCACAGGGTGCGAGGTGCTAGCCAACTTCAGCAGGACAGGAAGAAACCCTGTCTCAGCTGAGGACTGACCAGACACAATAAGCTTCATCTCAGACAGAGAAAAATATGTCTTAAGTTGAAGTTGTATCGTTTGGATACAGCTTTCTGGCCTGAGTCATCCAAAGAAAAAGCCCTACCTGGCCCAGTGATGAAACCCTGAAACCCCCTAAAATTTCCAAGAGCACTTTGGTTTCTGGCTCAACCCTGGCATCATTATTCACATGGCAACTGCATTACTTCTGGGCATCGATGCCATGCTCCTCTCCATCTCACAGTGCCAAGAAACAAAGGCAAGTGATTTTTTTCTTCTTTCAAGATACTTTGAAGAAGTAATCTATTACAAATTACTGGATCTGAAAAGCAATAATCAGTACTTATTACTGATTACTTTCTCAAAGAAGTAATAGATGTCTGATTATTTTTAGATTACTTCTGCATTATGCCTGTGAGTCACAGAAGCAGACTCTGGCTCTACTGAGTGCTATGAAATCATCACTCAAGTTCAGATTGCGAACGACACATTTGTCAAAGGAAAAAATTATTGTGACTTATTAGCGTTCTTTCACGCTAAAAAGGAATCAGATTACTTCCCAGGATTACATTTGAAAAAACAGTAGTCTGTGCTGGAGTCAGCTATTCTGATGGCTCTGACAAAGAGAGCAGCACTGTATCTCTGCTGTTTCATTATTATTTTGGTGACATCGGAAACGACCCATGAGTTATGTTAAAGTTTCCAGTGAGAGCACTTTGTTAGAAATGATCTGAAACAAACTACCCTTATCAGTTTTAAGGTTCCCATTCAACTTCCTAGAATGGAACAAATAATTTTGTGTAACAGTTTGGTGTTATTTTTAGGTCTGGCAATGCTTGAAACTTTGTGATTTATTAATGTTTTTGTTCTGAAATATTAAGATTTAGGTTCATGAGGCCCAAGACACAGTAACACTGGAGCTAGGTGAATTGCCGAGCTCATAAGAAGTTAGATAGGAAATGCCATTAGTGTTAATCATCAGTCTTACTTCTCTTTAATGCCATAGAAGGCAAGGGATTAAACCACCACTGTCAAGCTTTAAATACAGGGAATTTGACATACAGAGCATTAGCTCCTTTGGCAGATGGGAGACCAGCAGAGTTCAAAGCGTCAAAGAAAGAGGGACCAACAGCGCTCAAGAGCATCTCTGGGGCAGTCCCAGACCTCTGTTCTATTATTAATGCTAATGCCTGCACCATCTTCACCATCGCCTGCCTGCACCAGGCAGCATGTGACATGACCAGCCCTTCCCAGGCACAATTTGTCCCATGCCTCCACCCCTGGGATATAACACCCTTAAGAAAGTGTCCATCCTGCTTGGGTTAGGAGGCTCCAGGATCCTCCCCTCCCTTAACAGAGAAGAGCAGCTTCACTGAATGGGTGGGACCTTTCAAAAGCCCAAAGGGGAGAGAGGCTCTGCTCCACCTAACTTTTGCGTTGGACATGGCTGCTTTGTGGGTATGTAAAGAGTGAAACATGCCTCCCCTCAGTTATGCAGAAGAGCAGGGCCTTGCTCCTGTGGGCAGCTATCAACAAAGATCCTGCTAATTGAATACTGCTGGTGCCATCCCCAGCTGGGATGACTCTAAATCCACATCCAAGTGAGTAACTGGCAATGGCAACTGGAACCATCAGAATGTATGCGTGGATATGCCAGCTAGAGGAGCACGGTAGGGCAATGGCTCTGCCAGTGAACTGCTAAAACTCTCCCTCTCTTTTCTTCTTCTTTTCTTTTTTTTAGAAGTCCTCTCTGTCTTTCACATTGAACGAATCCACCTGGCTTTTGGCCTGGTTTGGGAAACAGTGAATTCTAGGACAAAAATTTCTTTTGTTATTCTGTTAACATTGCTGTAAAACCCCTCTGCTATTTTATTTTATTAGAGAAGACTCCTTTTGAACTCATCGGCCCCTCTAAGCATGTAATACTGACTGACAGCTGGTTTCTTTTGTGCAGCACTTTCCTTTTAAATTTGGTGTATGTCCTTATCACACAGAATAGTCCTTGGTAACCCTCAGCTGCTCTTTCAGCTTTGCGCAGCAGAGACACGCGCTTCCTGCCTCTCACACCAATGCAGAGCTTCTCTCCCATAGAGACTGAGTCCCCCTCATTTCTTTCATGGACAAGGAAAGTCCCAGCTGAGATCCAAAAACTCCTGGTAACTCAAGTGAAGGAGGAGCAGTGACCAGCTAAAAGCCTTCAAGTGAACGCTCTGTGGCTGCCCTCTCTTCCATCCCCAACCCCTTGGCTGGTCAGAGCACATACCCATGCAGTTCTCCAGTGGGATGTCGGTGCCTAGCCGAATGTCATCAAGGGCGAGCTCTCCTGAGTGGCCGTTGCGTATAAATCCCTCAAACACAATCTATGAGAAATCAGAACAGAAATGTCAAGGCTAAGCTGGGATGCAGAGAGCAGCTGCTGCTCCTGAGGGAAAGGGCAAGAGATCTGTTCCTGACTTTCACTGCACACCTGCAGGTGACCTGAGACTAGTCATGTCTCCTTGCCCTGCTTCTGCCATCCCTTCCCCAAAAAAGGATGCTCTGAAGTGATGGGTTCGGTGGAAAGAGTGGTACCTGGCCTGGCAGCACTCAGCTTGCAATTTGTTCAATTAAATGTCTCTTGCATGGAATAAAGACTCGATGGACAACATCACAGGCCATCCCCCAGCCCTTGCTCAAAATGATGCAAGTGGCATAACACCGACTTACAGCAGCAGCAGATTTGGCCCGGGATATTAACTGGACTATGATCAGAAAAAGGAAGGGAAGGACACAAAATGCACCACTACATTAACTGTAAAGTGCTGTTCCCATCAACATTACATAAGAAGTATTGAAATGTTAGAGGAGAAGGGTCAATTTATTCCTACTTAATCACAGGCAAAATATATTTACAAAAATAAATAGAGTCATTAGCTCTAAGAACTGCTGAGTGGAGAGACTTGCATTATTTACATAATGATGCTGTTATTTAGCTAATGCTGGTACATTCACATTTAACGCACAAAGTAGTCAGCCAGTGCCCATCATTCTTATCTGTAGGCATATTGCGTTTACTGGTATTTTATTAAATAGCCAAACATACACATGCAAACTAGTCATGCAGCTCTGGTGCAAAGCTGTTGCTTTCTATCACCCTGACTGCTCTTGAGGGTCCAAATAATTTCCTAGGACTGTGTATTTCACAAACCTCTTCTTCCCATTTTAGGTGCCTTCTTTCTCTGGGGTGGCTGGGTAGCCCAATCCTATGCCTGCCTACTAGGAGACCTTCCTGGATGGCTGGGTGTCTGTCAGCACAAAGGACAGAATATCAGTTGGTCCCAAGTGTGAGGCATAAACCCATGCAGGAGGTAGCAGTTTGGAGGGGTCAGTGCCCTGAGAGCAGTAGCTCTTGGAGGCAGGGTCAGGCTAGGAAACAGCAAGAGCAATGTTGTTCCGTGGTGGGGTGGTCATCAAAGTGCTGCCTATGGCCTGCAAGTGAGTGTCTCCTGTTTTGGAGGATGCTCTGCTGGATGCTGTGCTGATGGTCATTAACAAGTGACAACATCAGCCTTGGCTCCCTGGTAAACAGCATGCTGCCTGGAAGGGCTAACCATGCCAAAAACCCTCCTGGAAGCAGCAGCCTCTCCATAGAGCACTGGCATGGCTGTGCCAAAGGGGCTTAGGTGGCTGTGGCGAGCAGCATGGCTCCCTCCAACTCATCCCTTCTTTTCCACTGATCTCCTGACAATGAGATTGGACCTTGATCCCACAACGTTGCACCAGTCTTATCTGATCTAAGGTACCTGAGAAGTGGATTCACAAATGAAGCTGCATTCTCCCTTCCTTCTCCCATGCCAGCACTTGCAGCCGAGACTGGAGAAGGGCTGTTTGTTGCCGGCCCTTAAGAGCTGGCTGTACCCCCTCCCAGCTTCCCACTTCTGGCTGCAGGGTTTGGATTTGCATCCTGGAGGTACACACCTGCCTCTGGTCAAACTATCTGAAGACTATCAGCTGGGGAGGGGGGAAAATGCACAAACCAAAATGAAAATAAAAGAAGGGAAAATAAGTGCAAAGCAGGAGATTTGAGGAATATAAAAGGCAACAGGCTGAACAAAGGCCCAAGTCTGTGCAGAAGACAGGCACTCTCTGAATAACAAACAGTGTCATTTAGTTACTATAGTAACTCAAGAAACACAATGAAAACAGGCACATTCCCTAATGATGAATGGGCCTTGGCTCTGAAACACTGAAATAAAGATGCTGGAGATGCCTGCCTGGCCCCGCACACCTTACCCAAGCATCTTACCCTGTATTCCATGTCGTAGCTTGGCAAGATGATGCGGCCTTCCCTCCACTCCTCTCCTTGGTCCTCTGTGATGACCCACAGCGCCTTGTGCTCGTGGCTGGCTTCCCGCCAGACCCGCAGCATCACCCCATTGCTGCCCCATGCCTGGTACTGGAAGACCATGCAGACAGCACTCCGGGGCAGATAGATGGTGGGGCTGATCAGACGAGCTCGCTGGACTTCCCTCCTTCCACTGCTCTGCAGCTGCAGGTAGTTTTTGCTGTCTGTTCAAAGAGAAAAACACCATTATATTATTTTCTGTGGCCTCTTGCAACAAGTTTCTCATCTCCTGCCAGATGACTTTGGCACCCTTGCAGGAGTGGGGTCTCACACCAGCACCCTCCCTGTGCGCGCCACCCGTGCCACTGCTGTGCCCTGGGCAGCCTGGGCTGAGAAGCACATTTCCTTCATCAACCACCACCATCTGGTAGGAGATCAACAGCAAACCCGGAAAGTGGTAAGCCAAAGATCAATAAAATTCAGAGAAGTTAAAGAGCAGTTATTGTCAGAAGTGATGCCACGATAATGACACTGGGAGCGTGTTGTTTATTTTGCTGGGAGCTTCCTCGGTGAACAAGCCTGAGGTGGGTTTTTCTAACTGCTGGTGCTGAAAACTCATTTTGGTATGTGGATCTCAAACTGTGTTCATTCTGCCTCTTTTCATCCCCAGCAGTAAATACTCCACAATCAGGGTCTAGCTGACAATTTTGTTGAGCACATATGCAACAAAATGAAATCCTGGCTCTCGTTTTCTCTGTAATGCAGCAAAACAGCCCCTAAAGCACAGCACAGAGGAAGAACGTGGTCCCAGTGAGTGAAGTTGGCACAGGTGACAATCAGGTAGCTTCAAACTTGAAGGTAGCTGACATACCTTCAGTAGGGGATTCATTTGCTTTAATATTACATTTTATACTGTGTTATGCTTTTTGTCAATCCTCTGGAGGGAGATTTGGTACATTTGATATCCCAGACTGAGACTAGAATTGGAGATACTTGATCTGAGTACAAACAGCAGCAAAAGCCCATAGATACAAATCCCTGGGCACAGCTGTTTTGGTCTGGAATCAGCCTCCTCAAGGAGTTCTCCATTTGCAGCTTGGATGCCTGAAGTCCCTTAGCACAGACTGAAAGCCAAGCATGTAGCATCATGACCAATGGCAGGAGAGAGTCCCTTGGGTTGCTCTGCCTGCAGTGCCTGCAGGACAAGGTGACACAGACAGTCCGATGACAGATATTGCTGTATTTTGCATTTCACTCAGCAGAGGGATGAACATGCATTGTCTTGCTACACAGGGGGCAAGTGTCACCGGTGCTTCATGCCAGCACATGCAAGCCATCCTGCAGACCAGAGGGGCTAACTCTGCCCCAGGAATACACTTAAGGGTCTGTTGCTTTCTTTCCCCATGCCTTAGCCTGCTGCACTTGACAGACAAAGCTCTGAGCAGCAGCATGCCTCCTGCTTGCCCTGCTCCCTCTGCAGCTTCAGTGCTCATGGCAATGGTAGAAGAGCAGCGTCTACTCTGAGAATGTTTGAAAAGTCTACCCAAAACACCTCCAAAACTTAAACCAGAGAGACCTGAGCTTAGTTCCCAACCACTGAAAGACAGGTCCTGTCCAGAAAACAGCAGCTGACCTTGCTGCCCTTAGCAATCCAGTGACATCCCAGGCCAAGGGAGATGTATCAGTGGTTGCACAGCCACTGGCCTTGCTGCAAGTTTGTCACTGCCAGAGAGCCAGCCTGAAACCAACCGCCATGATCTACACAGCTCTCTAAAATAAGTAAGACAGCAGAAAGATTTGCCGTCATTCTATTCCTGGGATGTATGACCAGAATATTCCAAAAGTGTATCCACTCCATATCATCTTTCACTGATTTCGCTCTGTGAAAGACAAATATGTCCCTGACTGGCCACATAAAGAAAGGGAAACATTTTCCAGCAATATTTTCTAGCACCTATGAAATGTACTTGGGCCACTTGGCACTTTATGCCAACAAACAGTAGCAGAAAAAAAGAGATGAAAGCATGTTTGCTCACTCCTGTTTGAGTGAATCACTTGAAAAAGTACCATGCCGTTCTCTAATGGAGTGTTCTTGTGATTTACCTCAGAGTGGTAGTGGTGGAGGAGGAGATGTGGGAGATAAACAAGTGGAGGAAGGAAAAAAAAAAAAAGAACAAGCTGTACTCCATGCCTAAAGAGTGATAAGGCATAATAAGTCATCAAGGTCCCCTGAATTAAAATCCTCTCTTAGTAATTCACTACAAGCCTCTTCAAAGAAAAAAGCAACAACAACAAGAAAAAAGCAGCAACAACAAACAAGTTGGAAGAGCAAATCAGTCTACAATCCTACAATTATCTCACAGCTGAAATAGTCTCACAGTAAAATCCTTAATAAAAACATCAGCCAGGCTCAAGAAGGATCAAATCCAGATCCCCAAAGTTCAGGACTGACCTTGAGTACCCACAGCCTGATTGAGTGCAGGGATGCAATCCACCCTTGGATCCACTCAAAGCCCACAGCTGATGCTTCACAGGGGACTATGTTAATTGTGCAGCTGGACGTCTCCCACAATCCACACACCGTACTGGGAGATGGTGGTATCCAGCTTTGTTGCCTCCTCTGCTCCAGCAAAAGAGCCCGTGTGCCTCTGAGTCACATCCCTCCAATTAGGGATGACACTGACCTCTGATTTGTTCCCATTCCTATCAAAATATGAAATCAAAGTAACTCCTGAACTGCCCCAATCACACAGGGTCTATCAGAGACGTGGGAGCCCTCCAAAACCCTGCTCTTCTGTGCTCCCTGCCCAGTGCTTGCTGTGGCCCACAGAGCTCTTCAGGGCCTGCTGGCAATGCCAGGGGCTGCAGGGAGGCTCAGTCTTTGGCTGATGAACCCAGCAATTCCCCTGCAATGGTACTGGGTTTGGCTATGCACTCCTGCTCCCTGTAACAGGAGCTTCTGGAATGGTCAGCAGAGTGCAAGCAGACACAACTTTCTGTGTCATCTGGAGATGAAATGGCTGGATCACTCTAATGGCTAGTTGGTCCTTCTGAAAAGCCCCACAGATTTGCTGAGACTGACTGAACAAGGGCACTGTGGAGCTAATTGTTGGAACAGCATGTGGGAGCCTGGTTGTTCCAGTAGTCACTCTGTTTGATACAGTAAATGGAAGACTTTGGCACAGAAAGCACCTCAAAGGCTGATGCTAAAATGCTTGAAGGGAGCCTTGCAATGATGAGCTGATGAATTCTTCCAGGATCAGAAATGCATTTTAATCTCTTTCCCAGAACTTTGCTTTGCAGCCTCTATTCCAGCTAACACGGCAGCTACATCCCCCACCGAACTGGCACTGGTAGTTCAAAGTGCCGGCTCAAAGAACACAGGACAAACCTGCTCAGGCATTTTAACCTACCGCTGTTTTTGCAACTGATGCTACGGCATAAATCTCATGGAAGATTTATGGGATCATCTGGATGTAGTGGAGCCAGAGGAGTGTGAACACGCAACCATCCCCAGCCAGACAATGCCAGAGCCGCTTGTATGTGCATGGCAGTGAGTCCCAGATAAATCACCAGCCGGGCCCTGCAAACAAACCATCTGGCCAACGTGGTTTCCTCTTGGCGCGCCTGTCCCCTCCTGCCAGCAAGCCATCTGAGAGGACATTAGAGGCAGCAGGGGATGAAGCTTCATGGTTTGGGTCAGGCTGCAACCATGAGCCACAGCAGCTGCTCCCTCCACAAGGTCAGCCTGCCTGTGCTTGAGTCCTGCACATCTCACCCCTTCTCCTAAGAAAAGCACCTTCCCTCATCGGTCTCAGCAGCACATCTGGAGGCTTTCCAGCAAAACATGTTGGGCAGGATGTACACAAGCAATTACTGAGGTTTCAGATTCCCTTTGCATTTCTCCCTTGCTGGATATTGTTGAGTTACAGCTGCTACTCCTGTGGAGGACCCACACTGAATTGTCTTCACTTATGGCCTTCCAAAGGTCTGTTGCAGAGTTTGTTTCACAGTGTGTTTTAGTGGTAGCACCATAGCCCACCAGCAGCCACCTCTTGTCTACCAAATCCCATAGGTGACATCTCTGCTCTTGGCCCTGCCTGCTGCCTGCACAGCCCCAAATGCCACCCCTGATAGTGCAGTGACCCCTGTCAGAGGTGGGGAGATGTCCTAGCGAGGTGTGATCTTCCTGTCCTTCTGCATTAAGTCCTTGCCTTTCCCAGGGAGCAGATCAGTTCAGATCCCCTCATGACTGCAGGGTGCTCTGATAGTGGGAGGATGGCAGCTGCATGAATAAGCAGATCAAAACTGGATAGTTATTATATTTTTAATTTTTTGGCAAATCACGCAACTTTACCTCAAAGGTCTGCCACCACAGGTTCAGGGACAGGCCTCTCCTCAATGACAGACTTTCATTTACGATGGGAAATCAATCCTCTGTAAAACTAATGTTTATATTAACTAGATCACTGCATCCGCTGGAAAATCCCCTCAATTTTGATTATGTGTTAATTAGCCTGCCAAGTCCTTGCCATTTCGGTCTCTAAATCAGTCCGTGAAAAGGCATAAAACCCCACACCTGCCCAGCACCAAGCCCTCTGCCTCCTCTCTGAAGCTTTTCTAATGGACAGGCCATTATATCCTCTCTCTTAATTAAGCCTCATCTCCTCAACAGTGTGGCGCAACTGTGAGTCCCACTGCCTCCCCCCAGGAGCGCAAGGAGGGCACGGTGTCCCTGACAAACCAAGTGCCAATTAGAGCCTGACATTTATGCTAAGCGAGCTGCTTACCACCGCGATGCATCCACTGCCAGCCTGGCAGGCACCCCGCGTGCCCCTACATGAAAGGGTGTGCGCACACCCACCCGCGCCCGGTGTTTGTGCATGCACAATTAGAGGCATTAACCCAGCCGCTGCTTCCTCTGCCCAGGCTGCAGGACGTGGCTTCCTTCCCGCATCGGGCTCTGTGACTCACAGGCTGCTAAAGCCACTGCTGTGAAGTGACGGAGTGATGCATGCGTGAAGTTTTGAGAGACAGTGTCTTGCTTACCAGAGAGCATTCCAGCATGGTTTTATAGACTGTAGTGCGTCACCAGTATCTGGGTCCAAAAAGTGACTAAGGACTCAAAACAGGCGAGCAGTGAAGAAATGGGTGAGCCCTAGAGAAATTGTTTCTTTGTCTCTGACTCCAGCCCAACCCAAATGTGCGGGAGCTTTGCTGGCAGAGCAGAAACAGACTGTGGCCATGCCCTTTCTCGCATGAAAGACAGTACAGGCACAAGTATAGCCACAGCCTGGTCTTAGCCAGCAGCCAGGGGACTCAGACTAGCCAACACTCAGCAAACTCTTGTGATCTGGGTGCCAGGGTGTCCCAGCTCTACCATGCTGCAGGCAGCCAAAGCACGAATGACTTTTTAGGGTTTGCTGTCCTAACTGTGCCAACAAGGGCCAGGAGACCCACATACAGCTTTGCAGACAGGCAATCTGCACCACACATGGCAGGAGCAGGGAGTGACAGAGCTGGGTATGTGGCCTTCTTCCCACAGCGTGCAGATATGCACTCATTGCGCAGAAGTGCTTGACTTTCATGCTGCCCCACATGGAAAACTCCCTCCTACTTCAAAGGGGACAGGACTGACCCCAGAGGTCAAAATGTGTCCCCAAGGCAGAAGTGCTGAGTAAGTCTCATGAGAGCAAGTGCAGAACCAATTCAGTTCAGCCCTGCTCCATTAACACCATGAAGACGTTTCTGCTGGTTTGCACAGAGTAGGATCAAGGCCTTCAGGCAGCAGTTCTCATGGATTGCAGGAAAAATATGAAACTTTCCCTTTTAGAGACCCCATGGGAAAAACACAGGAATGGTAAAGGGTCACCATCAGCTTAAAAACAGCTCAATGTTTGTTTTCCTTAAAAAATAAGCTCTTAGGAAACTTCAGAGCACTACAAACATTCCTCTGCTGGAAACGCTTTGAAACAAATAAACCTTTCCCTGCAGAGCCTGCAACCTGAATGAGCAGCATTCCTGACCCTAAAAGCCAGCGAGGCCACAGCCCACAACAGAAGATCTTGGTGGGATTTTGCATCCCAGCCCAAGAGCTACGTGGTCAGGAGGGGTGCAGTGTTAAAACCCTTCCTCTTCTGCATGCACGTACAGCTGCCAACATCTGAACAGCATGGGGTTCACAATGCTGCTGCAGCCCTGACTCTGACGCCATGTTCACCTGAATGAGAAGCAGCACGTTGTAGAGGTGCAGACCCCACAGTGCTGTTATAGTACCACAACGTATTTACTTAATGACTGCAAGAAAAGAGGAGGAAATAAAGAGGCCACCACACCATTTACAGCTTTTCAGTGGTGGCTTATTAGTGCAGCATCACTGAGAGTAATGTAACCATACCTACCAACTAAGCATATGACCCAGGATCGTTACACCCTTCAGGATTAAGACCCTGGTGAAATTCAAAGATAGTGAAGAATTGAGGTGCCCAATTTACCAACCCAGATTTATTTTCAGGTCTTAAGATGTCTATCTTGACACCAATGGCACATTGCTATTGTGTGCAATAGGAGAAGGGATGAAACCTCATTGAAACTTGAACTTGTTGCTACCTTGCTAGGTGCAGCTAAGGAGAATCTCTATACAGATGGGAAGCATCTGAAAATCCACAGAGGGAAAAATCCTAGCAATCTCTCATGGGGGCATGGAAAAGGGAGGAACTGTGGTTTTTAGGCTTGTAAAGGGTGTGGTAACAGCTGGAACCAAACTGGCTTTCTGCTGAATTGGGCACTTTGGGTCACTTTCACCAACGGGGTTCCCAGACGTGTAACGGGAGCCTGCAGGAGAGGTCGTGGAGCTAATCCATGGTGTGAAGAGCCCAAGGAACACAGGGCTAAAAAAAGAAATGCAGAGCTGCCTGAAAGACTATCTTGGAAATAAAAATAGTGGAATGAGAGCGGTGGGTGTCTTGTCAGTCTTGAGAAGTTCTCCGCGCCAAAGACGAGGAGGAATCGCATGCAGAGCATAAAATGAAATCGGCAGATATCTGAGGAATTCAGGCCTGTCTCTCAGCAGACTTTTCTAATCAAGTACCTCACAGAGGATATTTCACCATGGTCATTTCCTTCCCCCTCTCTCTCTCATGCAGACTGAGCCATGGCTCCTCCTTTCATGACTATTTTTTTCCCCTTTAATTTTAATTTTTGTTTTGCCATTTTAAGAAGAAATAGAAACATATCCCATATGGCTCTTAAAGGTACAGCACATTTCCTTGCTACTGTGGCGCAAGCCACTGCCTCTAGCCAGGGCCAGCACCTTTAAATCAGAGAAAATTGGGCTCCAGCAGCTTTGAGTTCCCATTAGCTTTTGCCCTGCCCCTAAACCAAGCACAGCTGCTCTCTGTCACCCAACTGCTCACCCCGGGGTGGGGAATTCACAAGAAAAGACCACCCTGAACAAGGGCTTTTCATTCCTTGCTCCCTGGAGTCTGAGGATGAATTTTCTAAGTAGAAACAAAGTGCTGGAGAGAGCACAAGGGAAAGGCAGGGGAAGAATGGGGGAGTGTGAACCAAACAATGCTTCGATTCTGTCCCCGCCGAGGGGCTGGCATCGCCTCTTTTTCATCTTTCTCCAGTTGCTTTTAAAAGCTGTGTGAGGAGGAAAAAACCAAATAGTTGTTTCCTTTTGTGCCATGTCTTTTTAATTTCTATGAGCAGGACCAAAGCGAGGTGTGGCAGTGATGCATTTGCATGTCGGCCCCTCTGCAGCCCTGGGCTGCATGGGCAAGGCAGCAGTATGGCTGCCGGGATGGGAGGACACAACCCTACTTGACCCAGCCTGGAGGCTGATCCCATGCCAGTGCCAACAACAGTCCCTCAACCTGATGTCTGCTGCTGACTTCCTCCACTGCCATGGGCAAGTCACTTCAGCCCCCTGGAGCTGCTGCCTCCTCCTCTTCCTCTGCCTGTACAGGCTGTGACTTGGCGGGTGCCTGCGCGGACCCCAATGGTGCTTCAGTGCCTGGCTCTGCACAGCACCACAAGGGAGAGCTCTCCACGTTGGCACAAAACCAGATCACTGAACTCAGCAGGAAAATGTCCCCCCAGCTGCATTGATGAGGTTTTGCAACTCATAACTAACTAAGAAAGGGAAAGAAGGGTAGCAGAGTAAAAAACAGAGCTGCGTGCTGAGCTGTCTGAGGCAGCACCAGGCTCTCCTGGGCTGTGCAAGCACACACACACACACATACACGTGCAAGCATACAAGAGAGTCTTCTAAGAAACTATGGTCAAGTAATTGTAGGGAGACTCAGGGGAGAGGAAATGAAATGAAAAATTGAGTCTGAGTTATAAAAATAAGTAATTTTTATCCTACTTGCAGGAGGCTTATATTAATTAAATATTATTACAGCGAATGAGATGGGGAGGGTTATTAAGTCTGGGGCTGGTTGTAAGTGTTCTCTCTTGTTGCCTGAGGCTCCACTGAACTCCAGATATTAATCTTCTAAAGCACTCAAATGCTGAAGAGATAAACACTTGAAATATGAAAATATTTTTCTCCATAGCAGACACTATGACCCTATGTCACACCAAAGAATTTGTCAGATGTCCATATAGGCTACATTTACAGTATTCCCCTGTGTCTTAGAAAAATGCCGGGCACCTCAGGAGCTGAAGAGAGAAATGATGTGTGCGTTTGTGTGGGGGTGATTTGTGTGTGGAGATGTAGCAGATTCTCCTCTTCCCATATGTTTCTGGAATACATATTTTCCTCTTTAGCACTGCCTACCAGGTGTTGGCTGCACGGCTTTCCAACTGGCTGGCGGCACTGCCAATCTGGCCAGCGCCTCTGCCAGGTGGCTAACAGGTTCGGCCGAATGTTTGCATCTCAAAACTCAACCTTACATGGTGAGGGGCAGGGTGTGGGGCGAGGAGGAGCCCACAGCATGCATAGCTCCCTGGGCATGTGGCATGCAGACTCTGGAGTCACTAGGCATTGGGGCAAAGCCGAAGCCAGGTAAGATCAGCCAGCTCTCCCTGGGGGACCCCTGAGTTTCGTAAGTAATGAATGACAGTGACGTGATGTTATGATGATGCAGTCTACAATTATAAGGAAATTGGCAAGTATTCTTTGTGCCACCCGTGCCACAAAGTCAACAAGGGGAAGGAAAGGGCACTAGTCCTGGGGTGAGTTCCAAGATGTGAAGCTGAAGGACTTGATATATCAACCACACTGCCAGAGGCAGGCTCCCTTCCAACCCATGCCAGCACATTGCAGTGAGGTCCTCTATAAATTAGGCTCTGCCACGCTTATGCAAATCTTCTGCTTCCAAAGCTCAGAAGAGAAAAAGAGCAAAAGTCAAACAGCAAGAAGCTGGCATATTTCTGCATTCTTAGGGCTTAGCTCATCCTTCACTTGGAAGAGGCTGAAATCCAGCCTATGCAAGCCCAGAGTAGAGAATAGCTGAAGACTATAGGCAATCTGAGCAACATATGGGAAGAAGAGATGCATCTCTGACAAAAGAAGAAATGCATTCTAGGAAAAAAGCATTGGGTCCTACAGAGGACATTTGGATCAGGATGTGGAACAGAGCCCGGACTAACCTACACGATCACAGGGGATTCAAAACCCAGTGTCCGATTCAAGGCTATCTCAAGAGGACAGTTAGTACAATTCAGTGCTAGTGGTCACAGAGTCCTATAAATAAGTCATGAACCCTTAAAACAAAGCACCTGACAACTTCCACAAAAGAAAATATTCAGGTCTACCACAGCCTTCACAACTCTTTTGATAGCTGTGCAGTCATACTGGTCACACAGAGAAAGCCTTGATCAGCTCCCTCTTCCCCACTTGGGTATGGTATTAACCATCTTACCAGGCACAGTCTCGGGGCTTGGTTCAGAATTGCCAATCCAGGTGCTTGTAGGTTGAAAGGACCATGTATAACCTGTTGCCAAGTCATGTGACCAACCACAGAGGTCTTCAGGGAGATCAAAATTGCAGTTGAAGTTTGCAGGCAGATGGAAATCTTATAAAAAGAAATAGAAGCAAAATAGAGTTCGATTAAAAAATGACCTACCCATGAAGGATTGCTATAAAAAAACAACCCAAAAGTAAAATAGCCAGCAAGCTGTAAATACTGAAGAAAGCATGAAATCTCACTCACACTGATGCTTTTAACCTATCTCACATTTCGTCAGCTCCAGGGATCGGCCTTAAGTTCTGCATCATCAAAATGCTCATGCCATGTCCTGCGGCTAATCCACCAAACTAAGCAAATATAAAAGCAAGTACCAAATGCTTCCAGACTCTAATCAGCACCTTCTCTTCATCCCCTACAGTGGTCAAATATTAAATGACTTCTTAAATGTCAGGGAAGAGTGCTTCCTGAGCGCCCTGTGCTCATCAGCCTGTGCTCTGGCTCCAAAAGGAGAATCTCAAGTGCTCCAGAAACCCAGCTCCTGAGTGACAGATCTAGCCACTTGCACCAGACGGGAACTGTCTGTCAACGTGGTGAGCTGTCACTCATGGCTTCCTACCTTCTCGTGGAAATGCTACCAGGGGAAATGTGGGGCCACCATGAGCTCAAGCTTTTGGATTCTGAGTGAAAGGAGACAGCCTCTATTTCTAGCTCCACTACGGACTCACCACATGGTCTTTGGGTGAGTCGTTTAACTTTTCATCTGTGAAACAGGAGCAGAGCTAATTCCCCTGTGTCAACAGCTTTAAAAGCTCTGGAAAGCCTTCATGCAGAGACAGGTCTGTGGGCAGGAGGGCACATGCCAGGGTCTGCACGTAGCAGTAAGGCAGCTGCTAGCTCCTTCAGTCAGGGAAGCAGCCATAAGGCACGGAGGCTGCAGAAATGGTCTGAGACCATCCCAAGCACGTCAGAGTCCAATTATAGACTGGGTTTTTCCTGAGCAAAGAGGAAGTTTTAAATCACAGTGCCCACAAAGTGAGTGATAGCCAGAAGGAGGTGAGTGACTCAAGCCATAGGCACTAGGGGAACTTTGCTGCGAGGGGCAAAGGGCCTTCTTTACAAGCTCCCACTTCAAAATAAAACAATGCAGATCATGGATCTTTTTATTTCAATCTAATCTCATACCCTGGAGAGCAGCATTGTTTCTGTTTGGCTGTCATAAATCTGATGTCCAGAGAAACACACTCATTGTTTATGGAGTATGAGAATGAAAACTGTTGCTAAATCTGAGGGAAGCTATCAGGGAGGCTGGTTCCACGCTCCATGGCATACTCTCCTCGCTCTCTTGCCCTGGACTGCACCCAGAAATCGTGTTGTTGCAGAGACTATTACTGGCCTAAATTTCCTGTCGGCAGCTTCCCAAGTGCCTCAGTGGTAGTAGAATTGCACAGGCTTATCACTGAGGCAAAGCAATGAGAATCAGGCCCTTTGAGCTACTTCTGCAACTTGAATTTCCAGAACTGAACTGCAGCAGAATCCTGATGAGAGGTGTGAAAAAGCTAATTAATGTTCTTTTTTTAATTTATGTATTTTAAAACCCATTAATTTTTTTCTCTGGGACTGGAAGCTGAAGTGACAGAAGTCCTAGGAGCTACCTCAAAGGATAGCTTTTCCTCCTGAGACTTCTTGTGGAAGTCCTTGTGTAAACACCCAAGCCCCAGTGCTGAGGCCCAGGCTCTGCTGCCATACCCAGGAGCAATCATCTCCTGCACACTGCGCTGTACAACTAACCCTGCACAGCTCTTCTGTGTCCTTGATCTGGACTGTCACTAGCTTTAGATACTCACATCCCCCCTTGCAAGCAGCAGAAGAATATGATGTCTACTTTTGCAGGTAAGGATCCAAGGCAGAGACGATTAGTCGCCCCCAGTGTTGTCTTTTTACAAACAGTATGTAGTTTAAGCTAACATCCAGCCTCATCTACAGTCATAAGAGACAGGCAAGCACTACAGATACCACACCATTCCCTGGACATCTGACAGCCATCTAAGACTGCAGGGATGAATTCCTGCCTGGAGTTATTGTTTCCCTCTCTCTGCTGCCTGCACAATCAGCCCAGCCTGTTTTCCTAAATTTTACGCAGCTGATATTAGGGAAGATGATCCTTAACAGGTAGGTGTTCAAGGCATCAGCCTTCTCAATGTGTTCTGATTTACTCCCACAGTTGTGACCTCTGCAAAGGGAGTCCTGCATACCAGGAAGTCTGACTCTCTTCCCTGAATCACCTTCTGAATTTATGATACCCAGCCAAGAGGACCTGGAATGGAGGTGGCTCTAAACAAGACACTAAGTGAGTTGCATCAGGTCATATAAAGAAGCTGGGAGAGCAGCTCTTCAAGCCTCATACCCTAGGGGCTGAATTAGCTGCTATCTCTTGCTCTTGCATCCTTTCTTGATATAACTTATCAGATTTTGGCAAGTTTTGTTTGTTGTTTTTTTTATTATTTTTTATCTCAGCCTATTACTAATAATATTACTCTAAGCTTTCCAGGAATCAGCTTCATGTATAGAAGCAAATGGGGAGGTAAGAGTATTTACTTATCTCTTAACCAATCATTTATTGAGACAAAGATGTGCTGTTCTGACACATACCCTCCTCTTCTCCACAGCTATCACCACAGTCAGTTGCTTCTTCATCAGTTGGGTATGGGGTGGTGGTCTCTTCACTCTTCAAAGTGGGCACCAGCGTCTCTGCAGTGGGCTTTACATCTGAAAAAAATTACTAGAGATGCCATTTCCAATAAACAGTACAAAAAGCCCAAGTAGAAGGAAACAAAGAAAAAAAAAATCTCATGTTCTTGTAATGGTAGGAGGAGATAGAACAAGAATACCATGAAATTTCTACACATTACAAATGTCAGCATGGTTTGAACTTCAAATGAACTGGCTGTTTCCATATGGGAGTTCCTTTGATTTAGAGTCCCTGTTGGACAAGACTCTCCTCTAGACATACATGCTACTTTTTCTCCTTATTTTTTAATCTATGCTAGTGTTGGCAATCCACTTAGCTGTCATTACTGGATAAGAGAGATCACAGGCAGAATGTCATTTTCTTTCATAAAGGCATATGACACATTAAAAAAACACACACAACATTCCCACCAATGGTGCCAATTTATAAAACAAGTCACTCAAACCCACAAATGACGTAACCACAAATGGACCCAAAGGATCCCCTAGTGTGCTCTGGCTCGCTGAAGAAAGCATCTGGTTTCACACTCCAGGCTCCTGACTACACTTTCAAAGGGTCTCTGTCCAATTTCGCTCTCTCCAACATGGCCCGTGTGAAACAACCTCCAAGCAGGTGTCAGGGGAAATTTAAGCAAGAAAGGGAAGGATATTAAGATCAACAGTAAATGACATTAGGGTCCAGCAGTCTCTCCTTTTATGAGTACAGCAGGCTTGATTCTTTCCACTTTTAAAAAGAGGCTGCTTTTGCTCAGTTATGTGTGATTGTGTTTCTTTGTTGGTACCCTTCAGGATATCATTTAATAAAGCCAGAAGCAGGAGGAAATGGCTAAATACGTTGAATATTTTCCATAGGCTCCTTTCTGCCCTTTTATTTTCTTGTTATTAAATATGTGGCACATTAACTCTCAGGGTTTTTTTTTACTTCTTTTTTTCTCCTCCAGTAGCTGTCTTTTGTTCAGGATAAAATACTAAATAACCTCAAAGTCTTTTAATTTGTAAGTTTAAATTTGTTACAGCCCCATAAAACTCCAAACGCAACCAAGAAGCAAATTGCAAGCAGCCAGGCACAGAAAAATGCCATAAAAAAGTAAAAAAAAAAAACAGCAGGTGAAGGCAACATATCAAAAGCTGCAAGTTATTTAGAGCTGGTACATTTTTTTTAGGTTGTTGTTCTTTATATTGAGATTTATAGCTGAAATGTGACAATGTGGAAGGACCTTGAAAGCCAAGTCCCATACGGGACACAGATGCTGAGTGGATGTAAATCAACAGGATTGCACTGCCCTGGACAAGCCGCAGAAATATATCTTGAAAAATCAGTTACCATGGCAGAGCTGTAACATGATGGTTACAAGAGATAATGAAAATAGCAGGGAGGACAACGTGATGTGTGAAATAGAAAGTGAAAAAGAGAGGTCTTGCTTGCTTGCTTTCTCTCTCCCTGGCCCAGCAAGTGTCTCTGCAACTGGTGGTAACTGCTGATCAAAATGCAAAGTCACTGAGCAATTGAAGCCAGATGTTTGGAACTTCAAAGGAGAGAAAACCAGCTGCAAGTGAACATTCATTAATCTCCACTCTTCAGAGGAAAAAAAATTGGCAGGTCTTTGAAAGAAGTCAATTGCTGACTGCCTGCTTCCCAATTTTTGAGCTACTAGCCAACTAGTTTGAGTCCAGTTGCTGTAAAGTTACCTGTTTGACTCAGTAATTAAGATGCTCATTGCTGATAAGAAATAAAAACAACTAGGCAGGGTACACATGGTCTTAGGCTCTCACTTGAAAATATTTTCAATCAGCTTGCATTAATCCCTCTCTTAATCTTGTTCCCAAGCAAGTGCAATTGCCTGGATCTTCACAGCCAGCTTTGTAATGTTCCTGGGTCCTCCCAGCAAAGGAGGGCTGTGTCTTGGCGTTGTCAAGGACTGCTGCATGTAGCCAGCTTGGATTTAGCATGCAGATAATGCCATGGGCTATCTCTGCTCCCCAGGTTGCATCAGGGATATAAATGCTTTCTATAATATAGTGAATCCACAAGATTACAAGCCCTGCTCTGATTACAAAGTTGAATGCCTGTAGATCAATAAAGCTACAATTATTTATGACTTGACAGTTGAGTTTTAAACATTACAATGTGCAAGTGATTAGACAGCCACACTGGGAAATGTTCATAAAGCACCCTGCTTGGAAAAAACATGGGCTGTTGCTGCTGATACTGAAAGTGAATGTGGACCTAGCTGTAACAGAAAATGTGGACCAAAAATAGCACAAGAAGCTGAGGATGCCAAACCCCTCTTATTCTTTAATTTGGAGAAGCACAATGGAGGGGCTGATATGCATGTGGTCGGAGGTCTTGTGCAACTGCCTCCCTTTGCAGCAGTGATGCACTGGCCAGCAATGGTCTGCAGAGATCTGGCAGCTGCGGGATTCCTGGGAGCTGCTGGAAGCAACAATGTGGGAGCTGCCTGACCACTTCTGCATGGAACCTCAGCTCCTGCTGCTTGCATGACAGCCATGGCGCCTGCTTCTCCTACCACATCCCAAAGATGTTGTAAGATTTAAATTAAGATTTAATCTTGAGCTAAAGTTTAGATCATTTACAATGGAATCCCAGTTGAAGGGGAGATTTGCCACTGGCTTCAGAAGTGACAAACTGTCATTATGAATTGTGTGTATGTATGTTCTGTGATTTGTTTATTAACTGTAATCCACCTCACAGCACATTACAGGAGGAGAGGTAGTAAAGACTTCACAACAAGGTGGAAAAAAATCTTTGTCTTTTAAGCTTCCTAGAATGGGAATTCTTACAAGAAAATGCCTTCTACAGATGTGTTTATAAAATGGAAATCTTAACTCTTTATCACTGACATCTGGACACCAGATTCAGATTTAAGAAGATTATTAAAAAATAAATAGATTAGAAAAACAGACAACTAGCCCCTGGCACTGAAAACCTAGCTTCAAACACAATGAGCTGTTGGGTGCATTTCTGGCTTTTGGGGATGAAATCATGGAGCAATCAATCACCATCAAGCCTCAAAAGGGTCAGAGGCACCACCTCTACTGATCTCAGTGAGTGCATTAGACAGTTTTCACCTCTGTATTAAACATAACGGTGGCTGCAAGGCATAACACTTGAGAAAAACAGGTGTTGCAAAAGCAAACAAACTTCCCTGGTCTTAGGGATGTTGTAGAGTTAAATCCCCAACCTTGTCTGCAAAAGGATTTCCACATGGGGTTCAATAAGAGAGGAACAGTAGTTTTTACAGCAAAATCTTATTGAGGTGGCTCAAGATACCTGTACTGGTCACTGCACCCCTCTTCTGCACGTCTGCTTCTTTTCCTACTTTTTGTCTTATCCATTTGGAGTAAGAAGCCCAAATGTAATCTAACACAGAGAATGGGAAAGTCTGCACAACATCCAGTTAAAATTTCTGAAAGGAGGCAGAAGGGAACTGGGGACAGATCACGTGTGAAAGTTTGGATTGGGGTCCAAACATTGCTACTACATGCTGTATTGTGGCCGGTTCCTTTCAAGATGGAAGTAAAAAGTGTGGCTCGGGCCACACTGCAGGTCCTGCCTTCATGGTTGCAGCCTCCCTGCCACAGTAAAGACCCTGAGGCAGGACAGCAGGGAGGGAAATAACTTACACTTGCACCTTCCTGGTTTAGCACGTGCCATGGCCCCAGTGAAGCTGGTGGACACAGGGGCTCCTACCTGTCCAGTCGCAGCCAAGCACCTCCAGGCGCATTCCTATTCCTGCTGGGGACCATCTCTCTGGGTGCACTCGGACATACTGGGCAGGAACAGGGTCAAACCTCCGGATTTCAGGGATATCGTAGTGGATGTTGCCTTCAAAAAGCTACAGAGAGAGAGAGAGAGAGAGAGAGAAATGGCAAGTAATGCATGTGTCCCACATGCTCTCCACCAGACTTGTTAACATGGGTCTGGCAGGACATAGACACAATCTGAAATAGTTTAGCTGTCCAATTCCAGGCCCTCGAGTCCAGCTGAGCAAAAATGTGCTGTTCCTCCTTGATTTCAAGAGGACCTGACAGGCTGTTTCTAAGAAACTTGCACAATCTCTCTTGGCCTCTGCTTTATATCCAGGGGTCAGATTCTGATCCAAGCCACACAGGGAAAGCCGGGGAACATCCACTAACTTCACATATAAATAAGGTCAGATTTGTCCTACTGCATGTTCCAGGACAGTGCAAACGCAGTTTTCCGCACAGTCCAAGAACTGCTGCTTTTCATCTTACTTGCACAAACTCAAGTCTGTGGGGAATAAACAGTGTGCTATAGATAGCATCAGGTCTTCTAAGACTCGTTTGTAGGATCAGAAAAAATTAAAACTTACCCAAATTTTGAGAAGCAGATGAGTTTGCATAAAAAACAGAACAGGCAGTAGTTGAGACTTCATTTATTGCTCAAGCTCCCTGCCACTCCTATACCACTAAGCAGAAAGACCATAGGGAACTCCAACAGTATGGGAAAAACACAGGGAATTTCAAGGTTACACTGGTGTGACAAAAGGGATTTTAGATATAGCAAATTTCCCAAAGAGAAGTTGTGATTTATCTTCCTTTTCCAGAGGTGCAAGCCACAACAGCAACACCTTTCCCCTTCAAATAGGTAATTAGTTTGTGTCAAACATAACTGAACACACCATCTTGTAGGCTCTGACCTACAGGAGCTGAGAGGAGCAGAAGATGATGTCCACATCTCCAGGCCTGGTTCACAATAAGAAATGAAGGGAAATTGCCATCCCTGTGGCAAGGTGGAACCTACACCCTCTAGTACAGCTTAGGAGCAGGACCGGGGGACATAACCTGGGATTTCATGGTGATAACCCAAACTCCCATGGTCTCTGTGGGGAAAGACAGCTGATTTCCCAAGACCTCATCAGGCAGACTAAAGATAGCCAGAAACATATCCCACTTTGCAGCTGCTCTAGGCAATGCCTACCTTGGCTTGCATTGTTTTAGGGTCCTGAATGAAGTCCCAGTCCTTTCCATTCATGCTGTAGGCCACCTTAAACTTCTTCACAAAGGAGCGGGACTCAGTGGTAGTCATGCTGTCTCCTCCACGAGCCCCCTGTATAATGACTCCTTTGACATTCTTTGGGACACCAAGGTCCACCTGCAGCCACTCCTCCCCAGGCTGGGCTTGGGGGATGCGCGGAAACCAGCCCGAGCGGCTGCTCACCAGGCGGGCCATGCTGGGAGACCAGTCATAGCCTCTGATGGAAGAGGCTGAGATCTGCGAGTCAGGGATGAGGCCGGAAAGCATTCCCAGCAAGTTGGAGCAGGGTGAATCTGCAGGGTAGGAAAGAGCATTAACAGCTGGGGTGGCTGAAGAGAGCACTTGTGGTCTTCCCCACAAGTTTAAGTTCTGGGCATTAAAATGGGACAGCACTGGGTGCTTCCCCCTTGCCTCTGGGGCCTGGATGCCTGTCCCCCCAAGTGCACCCCTTGGGATGGGTGCTTCCTTGCTGCTCAAACTATCACTGTTCCCACCCCAAGGAGCCATGGCTGCTGTAGGGAAGAGCACCCTGGGATGGGTTGTCAGAGGAGCAGAGAGGAGGGCTGAGGCCAAGGGGAGGAGGGAAGTCTCACCAGTGATGCGGCAGCCATACAGCTCCAGCCTCAGGGCAATGCCATTCTGCCAGCTCTGGGGACGGATGCGCACAAAGCGTGTGAGCACTGGGCTGTGGATCTTGTTGAGAACCACCTCCGTGGCATCCTCGTTGGCCTGAAATGTCTGTAAGGGAGAGAGGGCACAAATATGGTTACATCCTTTCCAGGTAGAAAGAAATAACCAGATTATCAGTTAAAATAATCTCATCAAGGAAAACAGGAGAGACTTTCCGGGAAGGGCCAGCCTCTGGCCCGAGCAAGCACCCAGGAGCCCAGGGGCAGGCCAGGAGAACTGAGCTTCTGGCAGGACAGCATGGTGAGTGGATGGACTTGCCCATGAGGCAGGAGACACAGGAGCTTGTTGCCCAGCTGCTTCTCATGGCACCCTGAGGCACCTCAGGCTACCAGGCCACAGCTACTTCAGGCTCACCCCCAAACCTAGAACTGCTCTAATGCAAGAGGCCAGATGTTTCCAAACACTCTGTGAGATCTTGCCTCCCCTCCACAGGCAAGTGGGCTGACATCCTGACATATCCTCACACTGATCTCCACCAGGAAATCTGGTGAGGAGGAGCATCCCAGGAGCAGGGAGGATGGTGCCTTTGCTTGGGGCAATGAGTCACTGTAAGAGCCAGCACCTTGCTCCTGCCTCTCTGGTGCACACGCAACCCGCCACACAGATAGAGCTTTTTGGAGGAGTTTATGATCCAACATGATATGAAAAGGCTGCTGCCTTACCAGATGGCCATAATCAATAACTACCAGAAGGACATTAGATCTACCCCTCCTTTTTATTTTTTCAATAGGTCAGACCAGGACTGGATACTTGTGTTTCTGTTTCAGGCTGGAGAGCCATAGTGGGGAAGAAAAGAGGGAAAAGAGGAACTAGCCAACCTGAGGGCAATATTCAACCCTTTCTCTGCCCCCAGAATAAAGATTAAAGCTGATGGACTGAGGCTGCAGGTGTTGCCCCTTTTCCCCACAAGCACACAGGCTCTTAGGATGGGACAGGGCTACAGCATCCTCCAGTCTCAGCAGGAGCTGCATCCACACTGAGATGTTGGCTGCGCTCTTCTGCAGGCTCCTACCCTGCATATGCCACGCTAAGCACAGGAGTTCCTGCTAAGTTTATCTCTGAACGAAGCCAATCTCTGGCACCAATCTCCTTCTGTCAGAGGCAAGAATCAAACAATTCAACTGCAGGTCCCTGTGATCCCAGATAGAAAAAGGGGTAAGGCTTTATCCTGCCCTCTCACCTTGAATAGCAGTTAAGAAGCATTTTATAAGCTTCCCACCATTCTAGGCCTGCAGACAGAACATGTTGCTGCTCTTGTCCCAGGATCCAGCACATCAGAGCACTCAGAGAGTGTTTGCAGTGAGGGACAGCAACTGTTGGTAGCAGCCAGTCCTGGGCTGCCCCTGCACTTCGCTATCTAGGCTGGGACGGCAGCACTCCCAGCAGGACAGGGAAAAGCCACCCCACAGAGGGCCTTGTTTGCAAATCTGGTTGGTAATTGGGATTTGGGGTTGATGTGAACTTGAGCAGAAATGCTAATCGGGAGAATATACATCATGCTGCTACCGTTTAGCAACACAGCATGGTTTATGTGTTTTTAATATCCTATTTTATCCTGTCTGACCCCACTTCCCATCCTTTTCCTTGCTCAGCAGACACCAAATACCCCTTTTTCCAGCAGGAGGGCTGTAAGAGGAGTAGTTACTGTGAAACACTCCAGGCCATGCATGTGCGTGTATGTCATGTAAACCTGTAGGAACACACACACGTATATGCTGAAAGGATGCATTTCCACACCACAGCAAAGCCTCCAGCTTTATGTCAACACAGGAGCTGACACACAACACCATACCTCTGAACCTAACACCGGAGGACAGGAAATGTTTATCTGAGCTGGTACGACTATTTTAGCACGAGGAGCCACACATCAGGTCAGCCCAAAGGTCCCTCTGTCCCAGAGGGCAGCTCCTGATGATGGCCTCAGCAGATGCCTGGGGGCAGCAAGCCTGGGGGAGTCTTCTCCTGGCAACCTCTCTTCGCTTCCCACAATCAGCAGTTTGAAGACTCCATGAGCCAAAGGTTGCATATGGACCAGCATGTTTAACAGTCACTGATGAGGTTTGCTGCTCTTTTTGGTTTAACATATTTCCAGTTTTGTTCTTTTTTAGCTCACTTCACACATAAAAGCATCAGGGGCCAGAATCCAAATTTACACCAGCGTAATTTCTTGCTGACTTCTGCAAAGTCAAGCTTAACAGAAAGCAGAAGCAGGACTGAGCCCAAAAACTTTATCACTACCACATGCATTGCTGAAAGCATCTCTTACACGACCTTAGTCCCAGCCACCTGCTTCCAAGGAGAGTAACCTCAATTCTGCTTTAGATTTGGGGCCAAATAATTTTCTCTGACTAGATCACATTCAACAAGCTCCATAACTCAAAGCCGCAGCCTTGCCACAGCAGACTGACAGTTTATGAGGGCAGAAATGGCACCTGACTTCCAACTTCAGTACCAGCTGCACTAGCTGCCCCAGTGAACCTTGTTTCTGAAAAGCCCCAACTGATCATAGCAAACCACTGCTTTGCACCCAGCTCAGCCTAAGAGAAAGGGGCCATTTTCAGAGGGCCATTTGTGCTGTTAGAAAAGCAAGGTCCTCCTGTGTGCCTGCCCTTTCAGACTCCTTCCCACGTAGAAATGCACAGTAAACCCACACGTCCTGATGCTGCTGACCAGGGCCTGACCCTGAGCATACGGCTTCTCTGCACTGAAAACGCTGACCCCAGAGCCCGAGCGCACCATGGAGAGAGTCCCGTTGACTTGAACAGGCTCTACATCCTGCCTCAAATTATCACTCATGGCATGGGAAGAACTAGCAGGAAAATGTGTGAAATTGGGAGCGCCAAGAAAGCAAAGATTTCTTCCCCCTTACCAAAATAGAACATTGCTATTCCTCCCATCCTGCTTCCCATCCCACTCAGCACATATTTTGAGCCAAGTCTTCGAATGGTGTAAATCAACATACCGCCATCGAAGTATAAGAAGTCACAGTAATTTACACCAGCAGAAAAAAAAATCTGGCTGTGATCTAAGGAGATAGATATATACACACTCAGCAGAGAGCACACATACGCATGCGCAGGCACACGCACATGCACATGCACTAAAGGATGACGGAGCCAGAAAACAAATGGGAAAGTCATGAACAAATTAAAAGCACCTTCCAAGAAGCAGTCAAGGGAGCCCATTTTCACTGCTGCATCAAAAAGCTGCCCATCCCATATACTTTACGTTTACTTCCATTTTAGTCCAGTCGGCAGGTCTACACAGAAGATTAAATTGATAATCAATGAGAGCTGACCTGCTTAATTAATTTGCTGCAGAAAGCAAATGATGGGAGATGATGTCTAGCCTAGAGGAGGACTGGGCAAGTTTTCCATGTGCACACACATGCAGGCTCCACACCAACATTTACAAGTTGTATTTCTGACATGTTGGAACTGCAGCGGGGTGATGGGGGTGGATTTCTGAAGCTGCATTAGTTCCAGTGGGTATGGGAATTGTACCAACAGCAGAGTTTGGAATGAAGGGAGTGAAGGACAGGGAGACAAAAAGCACCCTGCAGTTGAAGAGGCAGCAAGTCAGGGAGTGGGCAGGAGGTAACCTCTCTCCAGCTTTATTTATTGTGCTGCTTGGCCACTATACAATTTCTTGGGGAGCTACAGAAAGCGGCTGGAGGAGGCAGAGGAGAAGGCCAAGGATGGCAGCAGCCCTGCCTTCATCCGTATGTATGTGTCTCTCTGGACCCACTAGATTTACTGCAGGATTATGTTACTCCCATGGAGACAGAGCCCTGGAACAGAGCATGCTAACAGGATTAGGGCTTCAGGATTTAGACAGAGAAGCATGAAGGAGAAAAGTAGGGGAGATTATTTTCCTTGTCAGATAGGAAAGGCATAAAATGGGGCATGTTTGATGGTGGGAGGATTCTGGCTTGAGTGGAGGGTTGATAGTTCTGGATTTATTAAATCCAGGAACAAGGAGGTAAAAGAAAAATTATACTTGGCAACACTCAACAAAGCACAGACGTCTGGGCAAGGCAGAGCGTGCTGGGCTGGGCTTGCCAGCACTGTGTCTTTGAGAGGCTCCACTCAGATCCATGAGTCACCAGGGACATGAGGAGTGACACTCTGTTAGCCTGCAAAGGAGATATGAGCCCCAAAAGTACAAAGCTGCAGCCTTGCTAAGAAAGCCAGGGATCTAATTCTCCTCTGGTACTGCATAAAGGATGAATGCACGGGGCTGGCTTTCCCAAAGCCTGACATCTTTGTCCTGCCTGCAAAAGCAGCAGAAGCAAGCTGGGACCTGAGGATGCTCCTGGGCCAACCCTCTGTACCATGATTTGTTTGTGCAGAAGCACTTGTGGTCTTCTGGCTGATCATGCAAGTGTTTCCTGAATATTCCAGATAAAGAAGCCACAGGACTGAAAGCCTTTCTCTCCCTCCCCAGGTGGATGAACACAGGAGATGTCATTAAGAGCTGAAAGGAAAGAGGAATGCTCCTAAGGGAGGCACAAGAGTCTCCTCCAAAGAGTCATCCTCAATATTCTCTGCCAGCACCACACACTTCTGACATCCTCAGCTCCATGCACAACTGAGATACTTAGCTTTTTCCAGCATTTCAACCCGCCTTCTTGCATCCACCTGACATACCACCCAGGAAGGTTAGCTGACAACAATCACCAAGCCATCAAAATGAGTGGGAGAGAAAAAGTGCATATCAGTTGGATCTTGCTGCCATTTCTCATCCATTGACTTCTACAGGTTCTCAAAGCAAATGTTTCAGTTGCATACTTGCACTTTATATACACAGCAATAGAGGTAGCGAGAGAACCTACCACATTCCCAACTCACTCCAAATCCTGAAACCCATCCCCCAGTCCCTCATCACACTAGATGATCCCCGTGAGCTGATCTTCCCAGCTGCTAAGATGGCACGGCTCAGACCGTGTGGGAGCTGGAACCTGAGAGCCTATAAAGAAGGAAGTGCATCAGAATGCATGAGCACTTTTTTTTTTTTTTAATAAAATCATAAGAATTTAATCTGTCTTAAGAAAATAGCCAAAAATTAAAGGTCAAATCCTGCCAGGTGCTCTTTTCCGTCCTTGGGCTCAGGAACAAATTGTTGTTTTCTAAAGACTTTTACAACCCGCTAGATAAGATCTCAGGACACACACCAGAGTCAGTGCCTGGAAGATAACCTCTGGGGCTGTCGACCCTGGGTGACACAGAGGGGAATGCAACAGGGAAGGCAAGAGCCAGAGCAGCCTTTCTGGGACAGGGGTTGTTTGGCCCTCTCCCAACGGGATGTGCTGTTTGTTAGGTAGGAATGGGCAAGTGTGGAGCAGCATGTGGTAGTGGCTGCCCTCCTCCCTGTCTCCTCTCTTGGGGGACACACAGGAAGACAGTTGTGCACCTTTGGCCAGTTCACTGGGTTAGCCTCTCCCCCTGGTCCCACACCCTGGGCAAGGACAAAGCATCACACCTGGACAGGGAGATATCTGCAGTATGCTGGGCTGGACTTAGTGGGAAGTGGGCTGCCAGGCAGGGGGAGAGCCCAGCAGGGATGGGGGGAAGGAGAAGGTGTGAGTGAGGGGCTTCTCTGCTACCAGCTGCAGACCTGCTGCTGCCTTCCCACTGCCTCCCCACCCCAGAAATGCAGCAGTGCTCGGCATAGAAACAGCCCAGCCAGCACTGTCTGCTGCAAGCACATATTAATCTTGTTTTCCTCTGCCTCACTCTGCCTTTCCCATTTCCCTTTCCAAGAGCACCAGGGGCTGGGGACCATCACATTTCGCAGTGAAACACCCTGGACCCACTCACCTCCAAAACACTGGAGAGAGGGGAAGTAGGGGTGAAAGGCAGATCAGAGTTCCCCATCCTCTGCAGAGAGCATCCTCCCCTCCCCACTTCTCCTGGCCTCGCTAGTTTTCTCTTGCTTTAGTTCCCTGATAAAGATGTAAATGTTAGCTGACCGTCTATAACGTGACAGAGCTTTGCTTTTGGCCCACACAGGCGGCAAAAATTCAGAGCAGTGTTTGATGTACCCCATATGCCTATGTGTGCATGTGAATGTATATATATATATATATGCGTGTGTGTATATATATACTTACATATCTGCATGTATATAGAGGAATAGAGAGTCCCTGTCTGTCCACCCCCTCCCCTCTCTCCCTGCTTCTCATGGCACCAAATCAAGCTGCGGCAGACTTGACAAATCTATTTGGCATGGTTCACTCCACCGTTGCAGCCTGAACCGTGCAGAGTGCTGCACTGACGCAGGGAGGAATCTGCACCTTGAATACAGACATCTGGGAGCTTGCCTAACGCAGGAACAGTGGGAATTCACATGGGCTGGGAACGCAGGGCCAGAGCCCTTCAGCACCAGGCCCATGAGCTTTGACCTGGACCCCACTGTGGCGGCCAGTTGTTTGGCAGGGAGGGAAAGCAGTCACCAGGACACAAGGGGTATGTGAGCCACCAAAAAGCAAAGCAATTACTTATCCTCCAGCCTTGGGAAGTGTCTGCTAAATTGAGGCCAGAACATGGGAATGAAGCAGGACTGAAATAAAAGAGTAAAAAAGGAGAGGTTTGATTTTTTCCCAGAAAAAAGCTGATGGGACTCAGGGGCCAAATCCTGAAATGGTGGCAATTCACATGGCTTGACACCAGCGAGGCTTTGGGGTCTTGCTGGAGCAATGTAATTTGGCCCAGCAGCACTGAAGCCAGCCACGCTGTCCTGCAACACCCTGGCTGAAGAACCAGTGTCCAACACCTGGGGCTGCAAGGGCGGGTCATCTACTTTCCCCTGTGACTAAAACCACCCTCCAAGCCAGATTCCCACTCCAGATAGACTCTGAAAGGTAAATTTATTGCCAGTGGTTATTTGAAACACTGAACTGTGTATTTAGTCCATCTTTCTGCCCAGCATGTTGCCAATCTCCTGTGTGCCTTGGCTTGCAGAAATGGTCCCAGAAAGAGCTCAAACTAACCCCTTTCCATGGGCTGCCCGGGGTGAGGAGAGATGGCCCTCGTTCACAGAAAGGTCTGCCATGGCCAGGGGGTCCCAGGACAGCACAGACCCTCCACACCAGTACATGGCCCCTGTGTTAGGATTATATGTGAGCTTTGCCATGAGTTGCAGCCCCAGAGTCAGCCTGCCTGAGGTCTGGAGGAGCCCGACTGCTGACTCTCCTGTAGGGTGCTGGGATGCCCTGTGCCTTCATTTCCCGACCTCTAAAATAGGTCTACCACCACGTCATTGGCACTCGAGGAGTTTCAGTACTTCAAATATTGCAGGTATGAGACCCTGATAGGGGCCTCTGCACAGAGAGTACTCATTCTGGGAAGCAGAGTGAGTTTAAACCATGAGATCCACTTGTGGGGAAAGGGAAATCACATGGCCCGGAAGGGAAGGAAATGTCTGGATGAATCCTGGACAAGGCAGACTACTGCATTTCATGCCAGCAGTGCCTGTGCCAGCAAAGGGAGGGGACAGCTAATTTAACAGAAGAGCTGAGCAAGCAGAAATTGCTGGGACATGAATGCAGGGGAAGGTGTGGAGGACCCCAGCCACTGAGTTCACACAGACAGATTATGGCACAGCAATGGGAGGACCTGAGCTGGGGCAGCAGTGCTGGTGGTAAGCACCACAGAAGAACAGGGAAGGGCTTTCCCAAGGCACCCTTAGCCTGGGAACAATGACAGAACCAAGGCAAGTGATGGAGCAGGAGCCAGCCCAGCACCACAGTTGCCTTAACAGCCCTCTCCATATGCCAAAGCTGACATGCAGACCACCTCGAGCTTGCATCGCCTGGCCATGCAGCAGCACACACAAGGCTTGGAAAGGCTGAACACTCATATTTATCCTTCCTTCCCCTCACTCCCTTCTCTATGTGTCTCCCAGAAACACGGCAAGAGCAGGCAGCAGCTCCCAGGGCTCAATACATCCTTGCTGACCATGCCTGCTAGCACAGAGCCCACAGCTCCAACAGCCTGAATTACTCCTCATTATTTATTGTTCATTTTGTTCTCTGAGATGGTGTGATTCCCTCTTAGGATTTGTGCCCTTTCATTTCCAGGCCTCAATAACTCCTGAACTACAGTTTCATGTGGTTTTGTGATTGTTAACCCAGCATGCAGATGGGGCTATGGCCATAAAAGTTCAATGAATCTTGTATGGCAAAACACAGGCTGTGAAAGCATTTTCTCCTTCATTTGCAGTCAAATAACATACTCTCGCCACCACGAAAGATGCAACAGCAGCCAGGTTTTCCAAGGAATAGCATTTCCTCATTGTTGTGCAGAGGAGAAAGGACTATTTCTGCTCAGAACATCATCAGTCTTTTAGCTCTCGTCAGAAAATGGGTGTCCCTCACAGATTAAACACTGCAGGCCCTTGAAGTCTCTGTTCTATTCCCTCCCATCGGCTGCAAGACTCATCAAGGTGCATGCGAAAGAGACAAAAGGTCTTTACCTTGTGGTTTTTCCCATGTCGGTACATCATCCAGTCCTCCCCATTGGTGCTGACTTCTAGCTTGTAGGTACGGACATAGTAGCCGTTTTGGGTTTCTCTGGAGATGGCACCTTGGGTAGCAATGGCTGTGAGCACAGTCAGGAAGTGGAGGTCCACCTTTCCAGGGGAAAAAGGGACAAGAAAGAGAAGAGTGACCACCTGAGAGCCCAGGTTGGCTAGTTAGTTCCTCTGTCTCTGAAATATGAAAAAGCACAAATTCAAATTCAGTCTGTCTCGCTCCATCTGTGGGCACACATTTTAACAGGTACAAATGCCCTGGACTGACTTCAGCAGGACGCTTGCATATAGAATTATAGAATTGCCTAGGTTGGACCTTTCAGATCATCAAGACCAACCATTGACCTAACACTGACAAAACACACCACTGAACATACTGCTAAGCACTACATCTACCCGTCTACATCTGTAGGGGTGATTATTTCGCCACTTCCCTGGGCAGCCTGCTCCAATGATTGATAACCATAGGGCAAAGGTAACTGGGGATCTTGATGTCTGTCCATATGGGACCATCACAAAGCCTTCTTCCTGCCTCAGACCAAGCAACAGGATCTGCACAGAAGCTCATCTCCATTAAAGCAGGACAGAGCCTGACTTTTTACAAGTAAAATAAAAGCACGATGTCCAATTAGCAAGTGCTGTAGTTTCTGGTTTTCCCTTGCTGTTTTCTTTTGGGGGATTTTTTGGTCTTTTTTTCCTTACAATGTGGGTTGAGAAAGGTCAGCAGAGATGGCTTGGTAGCAGTGCCATGAATGAAGAATGAGACGTCTGCAAGAGGCAATGACATTCACCACCTCCCGTTCCTAGTGCCCTTTAGCAAGCAATGTCTCACAGTGATGTGACACAGCCAAAAGCCCTTGTGTGGACAGAGACTGTGGATATAACCAGCTTCCAGGGAAAGCCTTTGTTCTGTCAGCCCCCTACCTGTCAAAAGCCCCCTCATGCTTCCTGCATCATTGATGAGATAAATATTATTCTAGTTGTTTTTCTACATGCCTCCTGGAGGCTTTGGTCCTCAGGCCAGTGGCAGAGTCAGTGGCCCTTGTAAGTGCTAGAGGTCCCTTAGTATCTCAGGCAGTATGCTGGAAAGTCCATCAAGGTTTAAGGAAGGAAGGCGGGGGTGGGAGAAAGACTGCAGGTCGAGTCAGCCCTCATGCAGGCACACTAATGGGAGAGCCAGCCTGCTGCATTTCGTGGAGGCACTGCAGCTCCCCTGCTGCTCGCTCCCCATGAGCCACAGAGGCAATAAAAAATTCAACAAGCCTTATGGTCAAGGGTCAGTTTAACAGTGTGACGCTCCATTTGGTGGGGGCTGAAAAGCATGAGTACCTGTAGGTATTCTTTGTTGCTGTCTACATTGGGGGTCCAGCCGTTGTCGTCACTGTTGAGCCGGCTCTGTTGAGGGGTCCATCGCCCATCAGAATAGGTGGAGGAGGCACTGATCTGCATGTTGGAGATCCTGCCAGACTCCATCCCCAGCGGCACGTTGCACTGGAAGTCTGGAGTGGACACACACGTGCACACACAGATCAGCTTACAGTCTCTGTACTTTACTCCCAAGTGGAAGGCAGCCCTGGGCTCTCCCAGCTAACCCCGAGAAAAGCTGCCTGTCTGGAAAGATGAACCAATCTGCAGCATCTTGCAGTTTGTGCATGGTCACAGATGGCAATGAAAAATTAAAGATCATGCAGCTTTATGTTTGCATGGCCCCCTGAAAATGAATACAGTCCCTTTCTCTCCTTCACTTTTGCACAGTTTTGACACAATTCTGTCTCTTCCCTCCCTCCATCTCCACCAAGAAGTAAAAAGTCCCTTGCCACAAAGTTCCCCAGCTTCTTTTAGGTCAGAGGTGAAATCTTAGCACTGACAAGGCAAGGAGAATGGGCGAGCACAATGGCAGGGTGTATACTGCTGTGCTGCCAGCAGGAACATCAAGGCCTGGAACAGGGAGGTCTAAGGATTTTATGTGTGTATATGTATGTGTCTGTGTATGTGTGCATGTGCTATATGTGTTATTTGGCCCATGGCAATTAACTAGCCAGGAATACGAAAGATTCCAGTATGCTAAGGCTTTAAAAGTCACAAATAGTGCAACCTTATTGAGTATTTCATATATTTTATGGCAACTGTTCTGTCAAAACAATAGCAGAGAAAACACTGATAGGAAATACTGCATGGGCCCAAGCATGCTGCTGCTGTAAACCAACGGGGCTTCACCAAACTGCCTGTGTTTTAATGTGGCTAAATTAACCCCAGGAGAAAATGGTGGGCAAGTTAAAATCTCAGTGGTATTATTAAAGTTTCCATTTTATACCACCATAAATTGAAACAGGCCTGGCCCTTTAACAGCTCTTGTGCTTGATTTCTCAAGCTCAGTGTGTCATCAACACTTTATTTCCCATTCCTTTTAAAGAACAGAACAGAGAGGGGATTAAAGAACAGATCAGCTGAGTGTGGATATAGGTAATAGTGAAGAGCTCATGCTTGTCTGTAACTCTCACAGCCTCAGCAGAACAAGCCCAACTCAATCACAGAGCAAGAGCCTGTAATTCAGCTGCCCTGGTGCTGCACAAACCCTACTCTACACTGTTCTCCATCACTGGCTTTCAGTGTCAGGTTAGGGACCTCTTCTCTTTCTCTGGGACTAAGGGGTGTCCTGAAGGCTTCTTCTGTTGTACCACAGGTTCACTGCTAAGAGAGGTCAAGAACTGTAGCTCTGATATAAAAATTCCATGGGAAAACAAACTGAATCTTTCCTCGCCTGCAAGCATTATCAGAAATAATAAAAATACTCTTCATTCTCAAAGCACACAACTTACTTCCTCACTCCACATCAATTCACCTCCATTAATAAGGGCTCTAAAATACATTTTGGTTTGAAATTCTTAGAGCTTTAGGCATTTTTTAATTAGATAATCAAGACATTCCAATTTGTAGTTTGGGGCTGTAAATTTTTGGAAAACCAGAGAGAGGGAGAAACTATTTTCCCCTGTGCTTTAATGACTCTGCTGCACCTGCTGGGCTGAAGTCTTTCCCCAGATCCTTTGGGCTGAGCACATACACGAAGGATTCTATCCCAAAACATCCTGAAAAAATTTCACAAGCAAGTGAAAAGTCAAAGAAAGGTCAGAAAGTGTGATTCTTACTAAAATCTCACTTCTATGAGAAACAGAGAACACACGTAGTGTAACTGCTGTCTGCATTGCCAGTGGGGGACCAGCCCCTGGGCACACTCCTGCCTGCCTCACTCTCAAATATGCCACATGAAAGACTTGGGAAAAACAGGTGACACAACTGCCTAAATCACACAGACACACATTTCCAACTTACTTTCTGGGACTTCCTGCTGGATCAAGTAGTACTGAGCAGAGAAACCATCCTTAGCCACTGCCAGGTCTGTGTGGAAAGTCAGTGAGAGGACGCCGGTGGCTGAGCGGATGTCCGACGGCATCTTAGTGCCACAGTACCTGCCTATCAAGGGGCCGACTGCAAAAGAAAGAGCGGTGAAGGTAATTCCTGCTTTTCCACCAGCCTCCTGGGTCACCAGCAGATTGGCATCACTCAGCAGGAATGCCGTAGTGGGACTGAGCAAGATAAAACAAAGGCTTTGGGAATGGGCTATTTTTTATGTCTGCTGGCATAGTGCCATGCAGTGCGCCGTGCAGAAATATCCACTGCAGCAGTCATTGCTCTGTAATTGCTGGGAAATGCTCCAATCTACTGTTTCTTGGTGTTGTTATGGGGTAGGGTGGTCCTTCCAACATTGCATGAACCCACTGCCCTTCCCTGGTGGGATATTGGAGTACGCCATAGGGCTTTTCAGATCAGTGATAACGAATAAGCAGTAGTTTGGGGTGTTCTGCAAGCACACTGTCCCCACAGCTGGCCACAGGGTGTTGTGATGGCAGGCAGGCTGCATGCTGTAGCCATGTCTGAGGATAGGCACCTTTGGTGTTCAGACACAGACTGCACAGGTTTGAGGCAGTGGGTGAGGAACCAAGAGGGGGTGAGGATAGCAGCACAGCATGGCTTACCCTGAGGGATGCCGTCCCAGATGTCCAGCCAGTCGTATTTGCAGTCTCCTTCCCCCGACTGCAGTGGGTCATGCTCAAGGTCAAAGAGCAGAAAGTGGAGGAGGATTTCTGTCTTTGGCTTGGCTATGATGGTAAAGATGCAGTCCAGGTTGTGAGGATACTTGTCAGGGAAACCTGGAGACTCAATAGTGCCATTGGAAGCAGTGAAGTTTCTGGAGCAGTCCTCAGAGCCTGTTGTGGCAGGAAAAAACCCATAGCCTTAGCAACAATGCAACTCAATGCCAACAGCTTGACTTACTGTGGAACCCCCATTTTGAGCTTAGAGGTATTGTGTATTCACTTCTGGAAATGTCCTGTAACCCAAGAGCTGTTCCTGCAAAAGGGTGATTTTCAAATCTTTCCACGGGTGGAGAGTCAAGGTCTGTGCATTCACTGGAGTGGACAGCATGTGTCTAGCTCCCTCGGACAGCTCTGCAAATGTAAGCTGTATGCCACAGCTGATCCCCATGCCAATTACTCCAAAACCAAGACTAGGAGAGGGATCCCATCCAAAGGCTCCCGAAGTCCCTGATGGCAGTTACGGTGGCCCTGGTGGGAAAAGGAGGACATGGGAGGCTTCCCCTGCCAGCCCTACCTACTGTCTGCCAGACTCCCCAAACAGTGACCTGCTAGGAGAGCTGTGTCCACTGTCTCATAGCCCACAGAGGGGCTGGCCAGCATGCAGGTGGCTGCCATACATGGTCCTCACCACCACAGCTGCCACCCCTGCTGACAAAGGGCCACAACAACTCCAAGTCTGATGGAGAAGACCCCGGTTGGGAAGAAGGCTGGTTGGAAAGGGACAGAGGAGTGATGGGGATGTCATCTCTTTGGAAAAAGCTGTCCCCAGGGACTGGTCTCCTGCAACCTTTCCCCCTCTGGCATGGACATCTGTGCCTCAGTTTCCTCTTGAGAAAATCAGGAAGCACAAATATTTACACAGTGAAAGAGTCTGGGGGAGGGTGCCAATGTCTCTACTGTTAGTTGGAAACCCTTTGGAAGTGCAGTTAGCCTGTTCCAACATATGTCCCCACTCTGTGGCCATGGCAAGAGCAGGGGTAACAGTGGCTGTGGCAGGGGGATCTCTGCTGAGAGGAGGAACAGAGCTTTCTTTCTCACAGACTGAGCCGTCCGCACCAGAAATGCAAGTTATTTCTGTCCTTAAGGAAGACCTTTGCGTGGCGAGGAGAGCAGACAATGTTGCCTCTTATTTATTGCTGACCTCAGCACTGGCCTCAGCTGTAGCCAGGCCAGCTCTGTGCCCCCTCTCACACAGCCAAGGTGCCTCGGGGTGGCCGAGGAAAGGGGAATTTGTGTCATATTCATACCACGGTGACTTTGAAACCTCTGCACTGTGGAGACAGGACAATAGGCAAGAGAAATCTGCAGCCTGAAGCTATCAGAGGCGAAAGGGGATGTTAAAGAGGCTGCTGGCCATTGCTGTAACCCGGCATTAGCATTTGCAAAGGTTTCTGCCTCAGTTTTACTGGGATATCCTCCTTTTCCTCTACAAACCCTTCTGCTCCAGCTCTTCCAGGCAGCACGAGCCTTCCCAGGACTAATGGGAGACTTGTTATTCAATTCAGCATTAACCTACAGGAGTCAGGCCAGCAGCCCACAGTAATAGCAGGATCTCGGCACTGCATTATGCAGTACCTAGCTGGAGAGCTACTCAGGAGATGCTCTTAATTGACTAACTAATGAAGCAGCCAGCTTTTCTGGTGTGAACCTATGGGGTAAAACACAGAGGCAAAAAATAAGGCCAAACACAAATCACAGCATAATGCCATGAACAGGGATATGGGTCTACTTTGTTCCAAACAGCTTGAAAGACAAGTAGATAAATAGGGAAAATAACACAATCTCTGAACTAGGGAGAAAATCAAAGACTAAACCCAGAGTCAGGGACTGTCCTCTAGAGACAGGAGAGAGACATGACTATGTCACTGCATTAGGCAACAACTGTTTCCTCATGTGGGGCTCTTATCACACTTGGCATCTTTGTCTACAGCTTTGCTGATACCAGAAAACACAATGATCAGGTTTTTTATAAGGAAGCTGCAGATAATCAACGTGAGTCATGCTGGCTCCAGCAGTGCGAAACAGCCTGAGAGGAGACTTTGATGCCCAGCAATGGAGAGCTCAGGCCAGCCCTGCCAAACTGACTCACAAAATGAGCAGCAGGGAGGCTGGACCAGCCAGGGCAGGCAGCTCTTTTGTCAGCCCACAGACCACTGACTGATACCCATCAGGGGATTCACAGACTGCTATGCTGTTGTTTGTATGCAGATTGCTCCTTGCTCACACCGTGATAAGGGAAATTTAGCACAAGGTGTGGAAATAAAAGCTGGGTTGAAAAGAGTTGGTTTTTTTAGATCACCTTTAAGAAACAAAGAAGCTGCAGCCAAGCTGCCTTTGCTGATGTGGACAATGACAATCCGATGACCTTTAAAGCTGGTGACACCCTTGCTGACTACCCTGACCGCTTAGATGGAAGCTTTGCCCATGCCTGTCTGTCTGCCTGTCTGCAAACAAAAGGCAGGGTTTGCTTGTACTTTGGTGGCCCCGAAGCCAGTACTGCCCACTGCCCTCCCTGTGAGCCCCAGTGAGAAACAGAGACTGGGCAGACAAGGTGGGCTGGGGTGCCCCTGGATCACAGGTTCATCCCCATTCCTGTGCCAAACCCTGCCTTGCCAGGCTGGATTTCCTGGGCTGTGGCTGGAAGACAGTGTGGCTATTTCTGGAGAGGATGGCTGCTTGTAGGGGTGGCTGGTAGCTAAAGGAGTGCCAACTCTACTTCAGACCTGAGGCAGCTCTGCAGGGACTTATACTGAGGTCTCAAACTCATCTCCAGGCTCCATCCAACATCCACTCTCTCCCGGATCAGCCCTTGCTTCCTCTCCCTCCCAGCAGCAACAAAATCTCATTTTCCCATTAATTTGTCCCCTCCTGGCTCCCACCCAGACAGACAAGGTTCCTGCCTGCCATCCCTTCTCACAGCCCCACTTAGCCTAGCCTGGCAAACTCAGCCAGCTGGACCAGGCCACACTGCCCTATGCCTCAACTCATGCATGGATCCAGTGTGAGGACAAGCATAAACCAGCACAATCTGCTGGGCTCAGAGGGGTTGTGTGTATAGGAGGGGAAAAGCAAGGGAGACTGATGTGTGTCAGCGGTCTTCTGACCTGAATACGTCATTCTTTGCCATCCTCCATGCTGGCAACTGGCCTCAGCAAACCCCAATAGACAAATGAACCGTTACACTCTTTTGGGACTAATCTGCATCCTAACCATTAACAAACAGCAGTGAAAGCTGGCTACACCACAACAGCTTGATGGCCAGTTATACAGCCCAGGCAATCACCACCAACATCCCTTTCCTCTTCCACCTGAACCTCCAGACACCTTCTGTCCTCAGCATTTCACAATGAATTTGGGGAGTTCCATTCTCACCTTCTTTCAGCAGTCTCCACATTCACATTTACCTGTGACCAGGTTGCAGGCTGCCTGCACATCTCTGCCAGCTACACAGCTGGGCCAGGGCCTCCAGGGCACTGGTGTCTTTGCTCCATGCCTTCCTTTTGAAGAGGCTGGGTAAGCTACCCTGTTGTGCTGCTTTGTGGTTCTTCACCAGGTACAGGCATTTTTTGTGTGCTGGATGTGATGATGTGAAAGCCACATGTGTGCATGCTTCCAGTGCACCACCAATTGAATGTGGGCGCAGAGCAGGCACCCACATCCCCATGCAAAGCACACTCTTGTTCGCTCGATGAGCAGGCACACCTCTTTCACCCGCACACACACACACAGCATGCACAGAGTGGGTTTTATTTTCTCAAGCCTCCTTCTTCCGAGACACAATTCTGGCAAATATTTAGACAGAAACACTATTAAAAGGCCTTTGAGCAGCTTTTCCTTTCCTCAATAATGGTTCAGTATTAAACAGAATTATGAATAGTTCCACTTATATCTGCCTGGAAAGGCGCTGTCTCAGCCCTTGACAGCGCTGCTGACAGCAGTCCCTTGAAAACCAGAGCTCCCCAGTTACAAACCCCACTTCCAGGGAGAGAAAACACAGCATCATTGATCAGCCCTGAATCACAGCTCCACAGGAGGGGGAGCTCCATCCACTTCTAATGGAGGGACAATCCCCTCTTAGCCCTAACAAGCTCCACACATGCCAGGGAGAATACAAGAGAATGCCTCAAACACAAGAAAGCATTTAATGAGGAACCCTGCTTTTGATGCCACACAGTGATCCAAAAATGCACTATCATGCACCACTAACATCTTTACCTTTTTGCAAATCTGATGCAGCAGACTTGCTTAAATTATGTATATGTATAGGTATATATATATATATATATGCACACACACACACATATATATAAAGAGCCTTTTATCTCTGTAAAGCATGCTAAAAATCACATTGAAAAGGTGACCAAAGACATCTCCTTGTGAAAATCATCATGTTAAATAGTCTGGGAGACAGGCACTGACTCAGACACTCACCTGTCTTGTAGATCTCATAGCGTAGGGAGAAGCCGGCACCTTGCCGTGCATAGTCCGAGGTGAACTTGATATAGAGCGAGGGGCCAGAAGAGATGATTGTAGGAGGTGCTATGTTCCCGCAGTGCTTGCCCAGCAGGTCTGCTGCTTCACTGTCCCCATCTCGGATCTCGATGTAGTCGTACCTGTGGAGGCAGGTGAAATGGCAGTCAAACCATCTGTCAGGGAGATGCTTCAGGATGCCAGGAACAAACACAAAACACTTCTTTATATCTGCATATTTAACAGAACGTGTTCCAGATGGGCACCTGGGACTTTGTCAGACACTCACACAACACCAAACCCTCCCCAGTACATTTTTTCACTTTTGTCTGTCTTGCTACATTTGAGTCTCTTCCTCTATTACTCCTCACTTCATTAATTTATTGCACCCACGTCCACTTCAACTTCAGAGTCAATATGCAAAATTTAGAACAAAATTTACCACCATTTCCCAACACTCCTTTGGCATGGGCAAAGCTCATATACAAGTCTCCTGGGGCTGCTCTTCCCTTTCCTCTCTTTTTAAGCACCATTATGCTACTAAACACAGCTCAGTTTATTCCACTATCCAGGTGGGATTTTGCCAAGCATGCACCAACATTAAAAAAATAGTCAATGTTCAATCCATGTGAGCAGGTAGCTATTTTGTGCACTATCTGACATCATACTCTTCTTTAACATGTGTGGCCAGTACACTTACTTAGCACTCGGACAGAATACTGATCCTCTTCTATTAAGTGCTAATGAAGATTTTCCGTGCATGAGAAGAGCTGCTTAACCACAGTTACTATTGCCTGATCCTTGTACACGCTGTAACTGCAGCTTGGCTTGGCTAAACTCTACCTGGAGATGTCCCACCTGCCCACTGACATGGCTCCTGGGCATCTGAATAATCTCAGGGAGGAAAGTGTAGGGCTGCAAGAACTGCTTCCTGGTGTGAAGACAAAAGCTTGTTGCAAAGTCTGGCTGAAAGGTGAAAGTTTTAAATTCCTATATATTGTTTTCATATTTTCCAGGCCATGACTAATGGCAAGGTAGTTATCAGGCTCTGTGTGCAGTGAAGAAAGAAACAGCTTTTATGTGAACATCTTGTTAACACCTGCGCTCTCCCGCCCCTCTTCTCCTCTCTGGCCAGCATGCTGCTATTTACAGAAACTGCCCAACTCTCTTCAACTGTTTATTCACTTTCTATCAACCTGTTTGAACAACACACTACAGCTCTTCTCATGGGGCCAGGGAGGGAAGAAGCATTTCCAGGCTGCCAGGAATCCGCCTTTCTTCTTTGTCACAAGATCTCCTGTTTGGGAATGGAGAGTTGAAAGGAAAAGTAGCTTGCTGGATACAGCAACGATCCTCATGTGACTCATTCCTGTTCTGCAAAGCACACATCGGCAGGCAACAATCTGAAAACAAACTTACAGGAACTCAGTGTGCTCCTCCACAAAGAAAGATGGCCCAGACAGCTTCGGTTTCACTCCTTTCTGGGACTAAATCAGGCTGAGAGCCAGAAGCAAAATGCCTGCAGATAAAATCCTGTCTATGCTGGACCAAGCACTCAGCTAGCTGCAGTCATCCAGCCTTTAACTTTGTTACAGACGTAGTTGGCTTGACCAAGGTGAAATCCAAGCCGTCTTGAGAAGAGGCACTCACACAGGAAGAGCATTTGGCTTTGCTGGTGGTTGGACACACATCGATGAAAATAAAGATCTGTTCCCTCTGTTCTCTCCTCAGCTCTGTGTAACTCTCTGTCACCTCATGACCCCTTATTACCCTGACACTGTCCAGCAGCACCCTGCATGACCCCACTAATGTCCATCATGTGTGGCTTGATCCCACCACCTCCCCAGGGAGGAGGAACATGGCAGTGTTAGTGCTTCTTTTAAGTAGATTTTTTTCCTCCTTGTTTGTCTATTTGCTTAAAGTAACACTGAGCAAACAGCAGGGACATTTTGTTCTCTAAATAACTACTTGGTCTCAGTGAGCTTGCAGCCCTTTCACATCCGAAGTATACATCTGTGCCACAGGACTACTGGCTACTAGTGAAATCAGGAATATGTAGCAAAATATTAATTTGGCAAAAACACAAATGTTGGCAAAACACAGTTAACAGAGTAGATTGCAAAAGCTGCCATTTGCATGGCACAGACAGAGGTTAGCTACATCCCAGGGAATCACATCTGTTTGTGTCCTCGTGGGGTTATAACTCACCAACACAGTACATGGCTTCAACCACTTGACTGTAATAATCACAGCTTCTGCTGTAGCCAACACACTAAACATCCTAGCACTGTCCACATGGCTCCTCAAACCACCCAGCGCTGTAGGGGCCCTGGCAATTTCAGAAGCAAATTCTGGACCAAGAAATATTTGCTTATTGAATGGGTGAATAACTTCCAATAATATATACAATTTGGGAATATTGCAATCTGCTCATGGGCAATTTGCAAATGGAAAATTAAAAGAATGAATCTAGTAAGTAAATCATCAGGAAATATTTGCCTCTCTGAATTAAACCCTGTTTGGCTTCATCCAAGCATCTAACTGAGCTTTCTCTTACTGGAGCTAATCCTTAATAAATCAAATGTTACAAACAACTAAAAATGCCTCTAGGAGAAGGTCAGGGAATCATTTTTGCCATATGTAAAATCAAAATAAATGCATAAGAGTTTTATTCCCTAGTTAAAAAATCTTGGCCCAAGCCCTCTGCTCCTCATGAGGCAAAGCTCTTTCTTCAGGTCATATAAACAGTGTGAATTGGGAGAGTATTACACTCAGAAGGTTAATCCTGCCTGGATGAGCAGGAGCATCTACTTCCTCTCCAACATCGCAATTAAACTTTAAGCTTTCAAAATGAACACCAAAGACCTCTGGCCCAAACTGTGAAACTTTCAAACTTCAGCAAGAACACCGTCTAATCCCCACCACAGACTCTTGGCGTCAAGTGCTTCAGTTGTGTCCATGCCTTGGCTCACAATCAAACAAGCTGATACAACCCATTCTCCTTGTGTTGGGTCACTGGCCATGTTAAAATCTAGTTCAGCCAGACTTGTGCTTCTGTTAAGCTTAAGCATGGTTTCGAGATTCTGTTCTTCCCACGTGAAAAACTAGAAGCAAAATAGGAAAGAAGAAAACCTAACCCTGGGGGTGGTTTCTACTCTAACCATTTTGAGATAATTACAGACTAGGGTACAACTGGGTGGGACACATTATGCAGTGATGGCATCCAGTGGCCAGCAATTTGCATTTCTCTATATAACCAAATCCTTTGTTTCAGTCAACATACACCAACATCCTTGCGGGTTAGACCTCTCTGGTATTACCTCCACTGGGCAAGCCACCATCTCCAGGGCCACTTCTCCACATCTAGGCACTGCTCCAATGAGCCAACCATAAATATGTGAGGGTAGGGTGCAGCATCCATATCCCACAATTAAAGCTGATGGATTAACCAAGTTTTCTTGCAGGGGAGGTGGCTGCGGTTACTGCTCCTCCAGCAACAGGATATTTTCAGCTGTTGCTTGAGTGAGAAAGCCAGACAGCTGGTTTGAAACCATCTCAAACAGAGGTTTCCACCAGGAAATTTTAAGGCAGGGGGCAAAACTTAAGTGTTTCTAAATTCTCAGACAATGAGGGGTTGAGAAAGGAGGGAAATGCATTGCTTAGATGCTCTTCTCAGAGCTGTTTAAAAAAAATTAAATGGAAAACACACAATGCTTATAAATATTCCTACATTTTTATTAAAGATTTTTAGTAGAAAGTGCTTTGCTGATGTTTATAAACTAATTATAAAGCACTTCTAATGCCTGTATTACTCATGCTTGCTTGCTTGCTTTTTCCTCCGGTCAACCCTCTGCTTCACAGTCTTTCTTTTCTATTTTCCTGAAGCCACTTTGCTGCTGGCTGTCCAAAAAAAAAAAAAGGTCATGAAGCACAATAAAGGTAAACAAGCCCCAACCACAGTGATTATGAGAAGGCCTCCACCTGGTGTGAAATGGCTAATCAGCTTCCTGGCTGTTGAGCTGTGCTGCAGCATCCCGGAGGCCAGCACAGACCTCCCGGGTTCCCACCCAGGCACTGGTGAGCTCCAGAAACGTTGCAATGCATCTTGAGAGCAGCACCAGAGTGCCCATGCCATTCTTCTGGGTGTTCCTTTCCTGAGGCACACTACTCAGCACAAAGCAGTTTTGGGACTCATACTGTTCCACATATAATCAACAAACATATTGCCCCTCAGCCCCAGCTCCTAAGAGATGCTGAGTCTTTCCCAACTGAAACATGCTTCAAGGACATTTCAGGGACATGAGCGTAGGATGGAGAAAAATATGAATGATAAATAATTCATATGTTTACAGTCATAATACAAGTCCTCCTAGTACATAAATTTGTGCAAACCTTGCTTCAAAGCCCGAGGAAAGTTCACTCCCCAGACCAAGCTCTGACCTAACTGGCAGCTTTTTCAGTCTCTTTGCAGAGCTTTGAAGTAGGTAAGGGCTTGCCTTACCAGCTAAGCCTGGTTTCCAGTGCTTGCCAGTGCCAGTGAGAGTTGCAAGGTTCTAACCTCAAGTTCCCCAATGTTTCATTTGGAGCTGTTATTTATAGGCATTTCCATGGGGTTCATGACTGCACCTGGCAAACAGTAATGACGGGATCCTCACGAGACCCTGGGAGGTGGGAAGGCAAAGAGCAGTGGCTGGCCCAAGGTCACAGAGGAAGTTTACAACACAGCCAAGAATAGAAGCCAGTCTTGATTAGACAGAGTATATTATATTGGAGGAGCCTGGCCTAGATAGACAGAGAGACAAATAGGTACTGACTGCATGCCAACAGCCCCAAATTTGGGAATGTCCCATGTTGACTTGAGCCTTCGAGATCCCTGGTCTGCTTGAACCCTGTGTCACAGTGTCTCAAATGCATCCGCTGAGAATAGGAAAAGAGACTGCATCTCTTGTGAAATTCAGCAGGCACTAATACTCTGCAGGTAGCTGGGGAAAAGTGTGGGGAACGTCCTTAGCCACAACAGCAACTGGGAAATGCAATTGTTCCCTTTGAAAAGGTGGTGGGTGGTTTGTTTCTCAGAAATTGTCATAAAAAGTGTAAGGTTTCTTAAACATCCTCTAAGAAAAAGCTATTTCTTAGAAATAAAATAGCAGCTGCAGTATAGAGATGGTTAAGAAATGGTGAACCAGCAGCTCTGTGCTTGTTTTGCCATCAAGGGGCAGCTAGAATTAATGCCCATTACATGCTAGCTGGCTTAGTCGATTTTTCTGTGTCACCACCCATCTTCATGCTCTTTCATATGCCACCTTCAAACCAAATCCTTATTTCATGGGTGATTACATTGTGAAAGGCAAGAGAACTTTTCTGTAATGTTTATACAATCTTGAACAACTGCAGGACATACCCTTCTAAGGTTAAATTGCTGCAGAAGCTACTACAAAATGGTATTTTTTTTATAGCTGTGATATCAGAGGCAAGCACCTCTGCTGTCTGATGAAACTAGAGCAATGAAGTTTGATCTTAGCTGCCAGCCCTTAATCAGAGTAATTAATTATAAATACAGCAGATGAATTGGATTCTCCTTTGACTTGAACTGGTTTTACACATGTGTAACTCATCATTTTAAGGGTAATCACTCCTAATTTATGCTGGGGTGAGAAGGGAGTAAGTCCTCATAGGCAGATCCTGATACAGATTTGTGCACAGACCTTAAAAAAAGCTTGTATCATATCTAGCTTTAGCCAACTAAACACCCTCTGCTCTCAGAAGCAGCAGACTCCTCAGACCCAGTTTGGGATGGGTTGAATTGTTCTGCACTGATGACAGAGGGAGTTTAAATCACCCTCACTGACTGGACTTAGACTTTAGGTGGCTGAACAATGGACAGATGAATCTGGTCTCAGTCTGCAGCTTGTAGAACCATTTTTGCCCATGCTGAGGCAAAAGCTGCACACAGAGAAGCCTGAGCTTGCCCTTGTTTTTGCCCTGATGGAAATTACTCACTCTGGCAACAGCAGAGAGAAATAGGCTATTGTTGCTCTGAATCTGAAGGGGTTTCACTGGATTTCAGTGTCTAAAATGACCAAAATCTGATGGCAGCAGGGGGAGAGCCAGTCCTGGGGGGACATAATTGCTTACGATTTCTCAGAAGTTTGTTTTGAATCTGTTGTATCCTATTACATCTTGTGTAATCACAGTATTGTGGGGTTTTGTAATCATTCCACAGTGCTTTGGATTATTTTCTTATCTCCTCAAAAGTCTGACCAGAATTTCTGAGAAATGAGAAAAATCCAGTCATCCAGTCAGTCAAAAAAAAAGAAAAAGAAAAAAAGAGACAGAGAGAAAAAGAAAATAACCCTAACAGATTGGAAAACTTCTTCAAAAATGCTTTGAAGACAAAAAATGGAAACTACAAATAGCCTCTATTTATACTCCTTGAGTTGTTTACACCCCCATACAAGCAGCACTGATGGGAAGTCTTTCAGCAGTTACTGCTAACTTATGTGGGGAAAAAAAAAAAACACAAAAAAGGTAGCCAAAATACATCTTGCAAAGGGAAGAATAAAACATAGCTGCAAACTACTCCTGTGGCAAGTTCTGATTCAGGAGGGAATTTCAGCTCCTAGCTGCTGCATGCTGCTGCCCCCCCTGAGACAGGAGAGCAAAGGCTCCCCCGTGCTTTGCCGTTCATCCTCGGGCTGCCTTCTTCAAGCTCTGTTGCCAGATCGCTGCGGAAAGGCGCGTTGGAGTAGAGAAGTGCTCTCATCTGGGGCATGTCTGGAAAACCATTCATTATATAAGAAAACAAGATGTGCTAATGTGTACTTTAGGGGTTTTCTGCAGGCTGTTGTTCAGGAGTTACTCATGGCTGTTAATTTTATTTTTGTCTCCAAAACCATCTCTATAAATTCCTCACCCTTCTATCTTTAGCTACAGGGGGTCTTTTGTTCAAGATGGTTTTGGTATTCTTTGGGGGAGAAAATTATGGTGAAACCAGGAATAAAATATATGAAGCTTGTTAAGAATAGCCCCCCTTTCCATGGTGTTCTGCCTTCTGTTGCTGCTCTAAGGGAACTGAAGCAACTCGCAACCTTTTCATACCCCAAAATGCAGGACACTTGATAAACTGCATTTGCACTTTTCTCCTTCTGCTACAATCCATCTGTGGAAAAAATTAGACTTTGGTTTCTATGTCATTTTCCTGTCACCACTCACAGGCACTTGATCACTAAGAGAAAGGAGAAAAAAAGGATATAATAAAAGATAACAACCACAAGAGGAAAATTTACTGCCGAAAAGCAACAGAGCAGGGAGCAAATGTCCACTTTGCTCACTTTGCAGTGAGGGGAACAGGCGAACAGGCTTTCATTTCGTGCCAGGATCCAGTACCCAACAGTCCAGGTGATAGACAGACCTGTTTGGGCCAGGCTAGCTCCAGTGGCTAAAGGTCTGGGGACTGCGCTGATGAGGATTAGGGAATGCTCACACGCTCTGCTATGCCCCATTCCCTGAGGAATCCCCTGCATGGAGCCATAGAGAAGGATGTCCCATTGCACCTTGCTGGCAAGGCATCAGTCACGGCCTTAGATGCAACATGCCATGAAGAACGAAAGAGCTGGTAATAACTGGGATCAGATGGGAGCTTAGCAGCTCAGCTTTCCACGTATCACTCATTTGCACTGGCTTTTCTCAGCACAAAACTGAAACAAACACCTCATTAAGCACCAATTGTATAAAGGAGGTCGCAAGAACAGAGCCCTGACCAGCCCACCCCTTGTGCTCCTGGCTGCCTACATCCCTCATTAATGCTGGATGGCCACCCCAGGACTAGCCCACCATGGGATGACTTTCTGACCCTGCAATTTCTCAGACATTGTATGCTCTCAGCCCAGCTCCTGCTTTAGCCAATGTACAAAAGAGCAAAGCTTTGCCACCAAGGCTGGCCTGCAGCCTCTGCTATTTGGGCACTTCCACTAACAGCCCAACCATGCCAGCTTGTAGTAAGAGTGGTTTCTGGAGCAAACGACACAACAGACCTGCCTGATCTCTCCTTGCATGCTCTGCAGGTAGCACAGCATATCCCATCCCCTTCTCTCCCCAAAAGATAGGCACTTGCAGCTCAACAGTTATCGGAATTGAGCCTTGTGGGGGGTTTGAGCACAGTCAATGCCCAGACAAGATTGAGCACTGTGCTGTGCACACATCATGCCTTGCAGCAGTGATGGCCTCCCACCCACGTCTCAGAGGCAGCAGTATCTATCTTGGGTGTGGGAGGAATTAGCCACTTGCAGGGGATGGTTGGTAGCCCTGCGGTGAACTCAGCCCTGATGGGACAGCAGGTCAGAGAGGCAGACCTGTTGAGATGGAAGAAGGTAGCAGAAACAAGAGAGTGGGCTGCTGCAGGAAGTTGGTTGATACCTTTTCTCCTTAATGTGCTCTGGGAACAGGGGGATGGGAGCGTCTCCATTTCTCCCACAAACAAGGGTCTTGCCACTGCTTTGTTCAGGAAAATTTTCTTTGAAGCAACCTTTTGTGTCACCCTTTTGCTCAGCCACGGTGGTGCGTCTGCTTTGTCCTGCCAGCTCAGCCATGGATTGTTTACAAGCCTCCCTCACCCTTCCAGGCTGTGGTTCAGCTCCATTGACACTGAAGGCAACAGACTCCTCTCTCGGCGTGTGATGAATCAATTACTTCCTCTGACACTCTATTACTATAGCCCTTACTTCTCCAGATTGCAGATGAAAAGACAGGCTGAGAAGGGGGACAGGGAAGGGGAGAGGTCTCCTGAGGTCTCCTTCAATTGAGTTGTTGGACATCTGAAGAAATCCCCATCTGCCATATTTAAAGACACAGAGATGTTTCGCTCCTGAATGGCAGAAAAATCAGAGGCTTTTCACAAAAGCATACCTAAGAAATCAAATGGGTCAAAAAACTTCAACAAATGCAGTGAACATAGATCAATGGTGAGTCGGTCCTCTCTGCTGATGGAGATCCCAGACCTTATTCCTGCCCACGATTATCAGCCGAACATCAGCATTACTTTACCAAAGGAACAAGGTGTGGGAGCCAGGGGTTACACCTTCTCTTTTCACTGCAAAATAACAATGTAAATGAAACCTCACACCAATGAACAAGGAAGGAGGCTGAACACATGCTTCAAACTCCCGTGCTGGCGGCAGGGGTTCCTACTCTTTGTTGGACATCCGTCAACAACCCCAGCTCTGAGGGTTCCCTGGGGGTTTCTAATACATTGAGCACTTCCCATGCAACTGCCCTACACATGGCATGGCCTCGGCAGCCACGGGGCTGAGCACAGGGGCTCTCCCACTGCCAGCGGGCAAGTGCTGCCTGTCTCAGCAAAGGGGGATTCCACCTCAAAAAACAAGGGCACACCCTTCTTCACACCAACCGCAATATTTTCTGTACCTTTGCAAGAAGTTTGGGGCAGCCACAGTGCACACAGAGAGGGCAACTGCCCTGCCAGTTTCTGTGCCATTTGTAACAGGACTAAGTCCTTGGCATAGGATCCTGCTTCGGGTTCTACCTCTAGCAATTTATTAAACACTAGTATATACTTGTCTGAGCCAGTACTACTTTAAAACCACTACCATACTACTGGACTATGATTGCTCAGCAACGCTGTACATAGATCTAAGTAATTCCTTGGGATCTGGGAGGGGGGTAAAAAACCAACAAAACCCCCAGGTTATTCACACTTTCTAATGATCTACTTGCTAAGGCAGCAAAAGGAAGGCTTTCTATGTCATGTTTGAACTGATATATCAAAGACAGTTGCTTAAAACATCCTAGCTGTGATTAGTAGACCATGACTGCTATTAACTTATAAGGAATTCCAGGATCACCAGACTGTGGTTTGCAACATATTATTACATTGCCATTCAAAGGTGGTGTGCAGCCGCTTGATTTAAAGAAAACGGAGAACTAGTCTCAGACTAAAAACTAACCTCCCCCAGTTCTTTCAAACAAGCTCTGTGCTGAGCTCCGGCCAAAAGCAACCAGAAATTTCTTCTGTTTTCAGTCTGCTCTCTGCAGTCTGTTCTTTTTATTTTGCATTCATATTTAATTGCAGAATTCACACCCGGCCAGAAAAAACTGGGAATGAACCAATCGTCGTCTGCAGCACCCTGACCTGCTCCTGTGTGATGCTGCTACACGGCAGCCTTTGGAAGGGAGAGTGCAATGCACTGTTGCTATCTAGACTGGGTTTTATGCCTGCAGATGCCCAGGTCTTCTCTTCTTTAAGGCGAGGGTGGGGGGGAAGGGAGTATTTTTAATTGATTTGCCAAAGCAGGAAATGTAAATCGACAGCAGTGAAGGGGAAGAACCCGAATCTCACAACTCCCAGCCCTGATATTGCTGACGAGTCTGCCACTCCCCTGCTACAGCCTGACAATAGGGATGATAGCCATTAAAAAGGCTGCATGTAACTAAGGCAAACAGTTGCTCATTAAAAGCCATAACCAGTTCCTATGGAAATCAAGGTAAAACCCCCATCGCCTTTACTGTACTTTGCATCTGGTCCTTAGGAAAAAAAGGATAATTTTCAAAATATCATTCTGGCACTCTTCTTACATTCACTAAACCTTCTAACTCCTGCAACAAGACAGCAATTCTGTGACATGAAAGAACACTGCTAACCCTGCTGTGTGATGCAAAAAAAGTGACCCACAGACATTTAGGCTCCTGAGACTCACTTATCTGGGATGAGCCTTTGTGAATGGTGTCACCTAGTGAGCCGAAGCACTGTTGCAAAGACGGTAAAGGGCCATGGGCTCTTTGCTGAAAATGCAAGCTGTTCAACACTGTGGTTGTTATCAGGCTGTTTCAGTGGGATTGCTCTTACTACCATCCTATGGCATCTGCACTAAGCAGGGTCAGGAAAGATGCAAGAGGCTTAGAGCTTGAGTGTGGCTTGCACTCCAGGCTCACACATGGCACACGTTTCTGACACTTTTGGCAGGATCCTGAACCCAAGTTATTGAGGAGTCACCACAGCCAACCCTGTGCTCGCTCCCTCCCCCGGTGTTCAGGCAGACCCATGCTCCCTCCCTTACTGGTGAGAGAGGCTGAATAAGGAGAAAATACACCACTATCTCCTCCTCCTCGCTGGCAGGAAGGAGGGGGAGAAGTCTCTATCTCTAAGGCTATTGTTCCCAGTGTCACCAGCTGGCCCTCAATTTGTCATCATGCCAAGAGGAAACAAGGTGCAAAACCAGATCTTACTCCTACACACCGGATATTGGTGAGCCAGTGGGACATAAAAGACCCCAGGAGAGTGCCTTTGGGGCCATCACCTTCTGCAGAACCTGGACTTGACCTGCCCCTCTGGGGTATGGGTAAGCACAGCCATGGAGTAAGCAGGGCTCTCACAGCTCTGCAGAAAGGTGGCAGAGAACAGAGATGCAAACAACCTTTAACAGTTAACTCATGCACTGGTTGAACACCATCACAGCTAACACATTGTTTCATTTCGGAAAATGACCTGGGCTTTACGGGAATTATGAACCATACAGCAGATGCTGGACCGAGTTAAAAACAATAGAAGCTCATTTGAAGACAAGTCGAACTGAAGTGTCCTGTTACCCAGACTGAATTATTTCCTGTACGTTAGAAACATTGCTTCTGGCTACCCATTCCACAAATGTATGAGCAAGCAAATGCCTTCCTTACCATCTCATCTTTGACTTCCTCTCTCTGTAACATTAAAGCTCGACTAGCCAGTGTTGCAGGAGACACAGTCACTTCCCCTCACATCCCTGCAAGAACCCTCCCAAGCCCTGGTGTTCTGTAGTGCTTCAAAAGCATTTCTCTTTTCTAAGCATTTTCCCAATCTCAATATGAACTGCATCGCTTCTAAAATGTACACTAATAAGTTAATTATGCATACTTTTCAAAGCATTTACTAATTAGCTGTCCATAATTGCTGCCTTGTCTACTCTTAACCTTCACTGATAGAAGGATGGCTTCTTGCAATGTTATGCTCTCCTTTGAAGGAGATGTTCAAGAGAGCCAGGTTGAATACTGCAGGGCTGCCTGCCTGTCTGTGGACACTGAGTCTGGCTGCAGCTCCCCCCACTGCCTGACCAAGGGACTCAGGCCAGCATCTCTGCTACTCTCTAGGAAGGATGCAGAGCTGTTTTGTTCCAGTGCCCAGCCTCCTGGAAGTACTGGAAGGCCTGGTGGCCATGCTGTCATGGAACATGGTGTCTTCCCTTGCCAAAATTTGGTCCCCTCTGCCTTTCAGGCTGGGAGCAGGGGGATCTCCTGCCATGGCACATATCAGGTTGCTGAATGTGGTTCAACTCTCTTGGTACCACTATGGCACTTACAAGGTCACAGTGACAACCACATAAATTTCCTCATTATAATGGCCCCAGTTCCTGTTTCTGGAAGCCCCCAGGGCTTGACACGGGGAGCCAAAGGCAAAAGGAAGAGCCTGACTGTGCAGCTCTGGGCTGTGTCCAATTTGACAGCTCCTGCCAGTCTTTGGAGCCCTGGGCCCCTGTCTCCAGAGTCCTCTGCCAGCATTTGGCATGTGCCACCAGAGGGGGCTGTGAGCCACGGCAGCCATCCCCCCAGTCCTTCCCCGGCAGGGATCCGACCGATGGCAACCCAGCTGCAGCACATATGAGAAAGGGTTCCAGGAAAACCCGCTGGCATAGTCTAACTATCAGTTGGGCTTTTTTTTTTTTTTTTTAAATAACGCTCCTCTGATACAGATGTTATGACTCAGCTGAAAGGTCTTCTGCTTGCAGAGGGAGCCCAAGCCCATCCGCTGCAGTCTTGGAGAGAGCATGCCCCTCTGTGTACAGCAACGTCCTGGCAATCAACAGCAGCTTTGCCCAGCCTGGCAGAGTCAGCCCAAGCGTGGCCAGGGCTGGCAGAGTCACTAGCCAGTCTCGGGAGGGAGCTTTTAATGATCCAAAGAGTAGCCCAGTAGTGGGAAGGAGGGAGGGATGAATGGAAAAGGTGGTTACAAATGTAGTGACTCACACAGAGCTGAGACTTCTTACTTGGATTTTCCAAGCAAGTAGTGCAGATGGAATGGCGAAATGGCAATCAGGAAGGAGGGGGCAGCTTGACTACGTGACAGCGGTGGCTGGTCCATGGCTCACACAATTGCACACCTATTGTAATTGTTTCAGGTCCCTCCTGGGATTGCAAATAAACCCCAGCACATACAAGGCTGCCCAGCTACCGCCATGCCATGCAGTGAGAGGAAACATATTGCCACAGCAGCAGCGTGCTCTTCCACTGGATGCCACTTCCCTGTTCAGCGTGCAGATACTGACGGCACAGGGCTGCAGTGCCCGAGCAGCAGCTGTGCTCACAGTACAGAAAGGAGGAAACAGCAAGCAGACAGGCTAATACAATCATTTCCAAATAGTTTAGTGGGTCCTTTATTGGAGCAGAGAACTTCCCTTTTGGCTCTGCCGTTACTGCTGTGGCCTCACAGCTGCAGGATAGTGAGATCAACGGCTTGGGTACCATACTCCCTGGCATAGTGTGCCCACCCTCACACAAAAGCCACAACAGCAGGATGTGGACCCCTTTTTTTTTTTTTCACCTGAAGTGCCTTGCCAAAGTAAGGTGCTTCCTCAAAGCACAGATGAAGTAGAGAGAGAAAGAAGGAGGGGGTGAGGGGGGAAGCAAGTGTTCCAGGGCTTCAATTACACTCCTTTTATGATGGTGATGGTGGGAGTGCAGTTACTTGTTAATGCAGCTGGACACAGCTGAAAACCAGAAGCCCAGATGTGCATCCAGAAAAACAATAGCAACAATCAGCACAGAGCAGCCGCCCCTGGCTGCCATCTCCAAGTTCCATCCCCATCTGATGCTCCCGCCTCCGTGCGGGAAGGGCCGGCTACTGAAGCTGCTCTCCACAGCCAGCTCTCCCTGCTCGGCGTCCAGGCAGCAGCAGGTACACAGGCCCTTTCCGGCCAGCTGCCCAGCAAAGGGAAATCACTGACCTTTCCGTAGAGGTCCCTAGGGTGCCAGGCACTGTACAAAACACAGGAGGAAACACCTCCTCTCCCAAAGGGAAATCTAAAACAGATACAAGGAAGGCCAGAAAGGACACAGTAAAACTAAAAAGACTTTTGCAGATATTTTTGTAGGCCTTAGAATGGGTTTTAGGAATGTAAATGTTATGCTTTATGAGGAAGAAACTTTAACCTAATAAGGTAAAATGAAATGCCAAAGAATAAGCAACAGAAGAAGGGGTTATGGTGTTTACCTCTGGCAGCTGGAAGCACAGACTGGCCCCGCTCCTTCTCCGACAGCTGCCAGGTAGCAATACGAGAGTAGGGGAACCCTGTCTGTCCAGAGACAAGAGTGCCACAATGGGGTTCATGGGCCTGTCACATTTGTGTGAATGTGCTCTGTATTAATGACAGGATGTCAAAAGAAGGTATTTGCCCTGAGAACATATTTTTTAGAACCGAACTCCTCTTTCTGTTAAGGTTCCCACCTGCAGCTGCCATGAGGCCTTTGCTTCTTCATAAAATACCCTCTGACACTCAAATGAGATTTATTAATAGGTGGTCACCTATTGGTACTCCTTAATGCCCAAGCATTACACAGAGTTAATACATGTCTCATTCTGGTAGGCCACTTAAAAATTTAAAGTGTCCTATCAAATTAATTCATACAGTGTTTATCATGCACTTTTTCCATATGTTTTGTTATGCTTCCTATAAAGCATTCAGAATCACAGAATGTCAGAGATTGGAAGGGACCTTGAAAGATCACCTAGTCCAATCCCCCTGCCGGAGCAGGAACACCTAGACCAGATCACTCAGGAACGCATCCAGGTGAGTTTTGAATGTCTCCAGAGGAGACTCCACAACCTCCCTGGGCAGCCCCTTCCAGTGTTCAGTCACCCTCACTGTGAAAAGGTTTTTTTCTCATATTTAAGTGGAACCTCCTATGTTCCAGCTTGCATCCGTTACCCCTTGTCCTATCATTGGATGTCATTGAGAAGAGCCTGGCTCCATCCTCCTGACACTCACCCTTTACATATTTATAAGCATTAATGAGGTCACCCCCCAGTCTCCTCTTCTCCAAGCTAAAGAGACCCAGCTTCCTCAGTCTTTCCTCATATGGGAGATGTTCCTCCCCATCATCTTGGTAGCCCTGCTCTGGACTCTCTCAAGCAGTTCCCTGTCCTTCTTGAACTGAGAGGCCCAGAACTGGATACAATATTCCAGATGGGGTCTTACCAGGGCAGAGTAGAGGGGGAGGAGAACCTCTCTCTACCTACTAACCACATCCTTTCTAATATACCCCAGGATGTCATTGGCCTTCTTGGCCATGAGGGCACAGTGCTGGCTCATGGTCATCCTGCTGCCCACCAGGACCCCCAGGTCCCTTTACCCTACGCTGCTCTCCAACAGGTCATTTCCCAACCTACACTGGTACCTGGGGTTGTTCTTGCTCAGATGCAAGACTCTACACTTGTCCTTGTTATATTTAATTAAATTTCTCCCCACCCAACTCTCTAGCCTGTCCAGGTCTCGCTGGATGGCAGCATGGCCTTCTGGCGTGTCAGCCACTCCTCCCAGCTTGGTGTCATCAGCAAACTTGCTGATAGTGCACTCTACTCCCTCGTCCAAGTTGTTGATGAATATATTGAATAGTACCAGTCCCAGCAGTGATCCTTAAGGGACAAGAAGTTCGTGCAAATCCACTCCTTTGCACTGCTGCCTGTGGTGAAGAGGCACCCAAAAAGTCAGCTTGGCTCCCAGCTCATACCTGTGACCAGCAGAAGCCCAAGCACACTGTGAATGAACTCTGTTTCACTTGCACACAGCTGGCAGCTGAGGGGATAGACACGCAGGCAAACTTCACTTGCAGGAGAGGTTTGATGTTAATACCTGGTTTCTAGAGAGCAATGTTGCTGCAGGAGCTGAACGGAATCAGAGACCCTGTCAAACCCCTCACCATTCATGTCCCACATGGGGGACCAAAACCCTCCAACTCAAACCTTTTTGCTTTAACTAAAGGCTCCATCATGCATGTACACATAGAAAGGGTAAGACCACATAGCAATCACTCAGATCTGCCACAGTAAAGCAGCAAACAGCAAAGTAACAATATCTCCAGCGCTCAGACAGCCCCTGCAGTACATACCACCTGCAGCTTAGGACCAGAACCTGGTCTTTCACATGGCAGCAACACATGGCAAAGGTTGTCCAAGTTCAAGGTGCTCAGAGCTAAAACTGACAGCTTCCTACATGTGGAGGAAGAGCCAGGTGCCTATGGGGGTTTCTTGCTCTCTGACCAAACTGGCTTTGCTTACCCGAGACCTTGGAGCAGCTGGAGTCCTTCCTGCCCAACTCAACCCCTGCCCTGCCCAAAACATGTTGTATATGCTCTAGTGTACAAATATAGGCCTATAAAGCTTTTATTACTGTGAAATTTGGGCAACTGCATTAGCTATGAGAAGGTGATACAGTTCATCCTGTACAAGCAATAACAAAATCTGGTAGCAATCATCATTCTTACACATGCTGCCAAAGCCTTGTTGCGCTCATCTATGCCCACATGAAGCCTTTCTCTACCTTCTCCTCTCTCTAAACACAGGCCTGATTCTGCAAAGTGTTAAATGCCTTGCACATACAGTGACTTCAGGGAGAGTTCATGGTGCTCAAAGCCTTATTAGCCAAGGCTTTATCTGTAGGGGGTGATGAGATCCCCAGTGACATCAATCAGCACACCTTCATTAGAGTTAGTGGAGCTTTACTGATCTTAATGGTAGCTGAGGATCCAGCTCTACACTTCATAACCTGCAGTACATCATCAAACCCATGCTGAATTCTTTGTTCTCCACAGGACTGATTCTACAGCCCCATAAATGTTTCTCATGTCCCTTGAGTTCCTCTCTCCATATATAACCCCCTTTTAATCAACAGGACCAGCGCGTCTGGCAAGACTGCCATGTCAGGCCTGTTTTAGGAGACCCCAAGTTCCTTCACAGCTCAGGCATCCCTCTAGCTGGCTGTGAATTCCAGATTAAACACACAGGTTTATAGGTCTGCTGAGACCATGTTATTAACTCAGCCCTTTATGGTGCCCTTTGATGCTGTTAATTATTCTTTACTAGCTGTTAATTGTTTTTCCTGAACATCTAGTTTCCAAGTCCCTTCTTAGAAGGAAAAAAAAAAAACAAACAAAAAAAAACCACAACAAATAACACACACAAAAGAACCCCACGCAAACAACCCCAAACTCCCCATTTACCAAACACAGTAGAATAAGTACTGTGGAGAGTCAGATGCATCCCAAACAGCTTGGACCCCCAAGCCCTCAGCTTCACATGGCCCAAGCCTGGGCCTCCAGCCTTAGGGCTCTCTATGCCATACCACTGACTAGATATACTCCAGGAAATTGGTCTGCTCTCCCAGCATGGTTTAAAAGGACAGTGAGGCCACTGAGAAAAACAAGCTGCCTTTGAACCAAAGTGAAACTTGGGTTGAAAGCCAGTTAGCAAGTGCTTTCAGGCAGTATCAGGTTGAATTAAGAACTACCAGTTCAATCCAGAGTAGGCTCATCCTGTGTCCAAAGCAGCATCTTAAAAATCACATAGTAGAGGCACGCTTGCCCCTGAAAGACGAGACGCAGGGCTACGGGGGCTCAGGACTACGGTTGCTTTCCCATGCAAGGAAGCATAAGGCCTATACCACTAGGCAAAAGTGGGAAGAAGGAAGTAAGGATGTACTAGAGAGGAAGAAGGTGGCTCTTACTTGCAGTCGTGCTTTTCAATTTCAAAGTGAGGATTAAAGTTGAGGATAATCTTCTGGTTGGATTCAGGGGCGTAGATGACCCACTCGCAGTTCTGATGGGAGGGGTAGTCATTGGGGTACCCTGGGGAGGTGATGTATCCGGCATCCTTGGAGTTCAGACGGCCCCCACATGGCTGAGCTGCAGAGACACAGAAGGGAAAAAGGCATTGAAACAGGTTCTGGGCATCAGCCGCACACAGCCAGTCCCTCTGGACCACTGCTAGGGGTGGTCTGATAAAGGCCATTCTCCTGGTTGTTTACATCTGCTTGGTACTCTAATTTTTCATATTAATCTCTGGGCAAGGGCAATTAATCTACACAACAAACCTATTCCTTTTCCCTTCCACCTCCTGCCACACTTACATACCACATTTCACACAGACCAGAAAAGAGAAATAAATGCTCTTGCCGAGGCAATTAGAGAGCCATAAAGTAAGAGAGACAGATTGATATCAGATCATCTGGAGCGGCTTCATTTTATCCTTTCTTTTGCAAGCTGCTCTGTGGCCGTCTCCCACAGTTGCCTCAGGAGACACCAAAATTTAGACACATACGGTCCTCAAGCCAGCTGCAGGAGTGTAGAAAGCTTTGCTGCACGCAAGTAAGGAAAACAAGGCACAGCAGGGCTGATGGCAAGTCCAGGTCTACCAGTGGGAGAGCTAAGGACAGCGTCTAGCCATCCTGGCCCTGGCCCACAGCCCCATGATTGTCCTTCACCACTCACTGTGATCTCCCTCTCCAACTCCACCTGCCCCCACCACCTCATCTCAGCAGATTGGCCTCCTGCCTCCTGAAACCTTTCAAGCCAACCTAGCTGTTCCAATTGCAGACATCGATAATCAGCAGCAGCGGTTTTGTGGGGCTAGCCCACAAATGGCTGGCAACAGCTGCGTGGTGAGTGGAGGAAGCACTCTCAGCTTTGGGTTAGAACAGGCCCTGGAGGGTGATTTCATCTTCAAAAAAAACACAAAAAACCACTTAATCTCATGAACACTGCAAATCAAATTTATTATTGCATTACTTGCTGGGAGGAAATCTGCATCACAGGGTCAGTTGATAATGCACTACAAATCCCAACAAAGTCCCTTTCTCCACAGGGCCCCTATTGCGTGCCACCCTCCCCTGCCATGGCCCTGTCCCAGCACTACAGCCCCATGGGAGCTGCCCCTGGAAGACAGCATTGCTTCCTCACACCCAGAAAAATGGGCAAAATCCAGCAAAACCCAAAACCTAGACCCCTTTAAAGGGCAAGCTGGCAGGAATATAGTCCACGTTGCAGAAAGGCGTTCTCCCTGATCATAAGCAGCACAGGATGTAACCCAAGTGGGTTGTCCCCACTGCAAGGCTGTCCCCACAGACTCCCCTCTGTCCTAGAGGACTCTGGTACCACAGGAGGGTGTGGGTGGGCTTTCCCAGGGCCCAGATGTGCACCACTTGTGATGGGGCTGGAGGCTCATCCCATGCTCCCGAGAGAAGTGAGACACAAGAGAGTAACCACACATCCCTACACCCCATGGGCTCTGTGAGCCAAAGGTTTCTGCGCTGCTCCCCACTGCCCTGGCCCAGAAGGTTGTCCTTATCCCTCCTACAGTGTCTCCCATTGCAAAGCCCCAGGACCACCTGGGAGAAGCAAAGTAGTGCAGAGTTATGTGGGCTCAACACCATGCTGCAGGTCTGGCTCTGTCCGTCTACCATGGGGCCTGCCAGTTCCCAGAGGTGCCCCCTGCCAGGCTGTCACAAGCCTGCCTATTCTCAGTGGGGACATCTCAGCCTACTTTCAAACCGCCCTCTTGCCAGAGCCAATACAAGCAGCAGGACAAAGGCAGGAGTCCTCAGCAGCAATACTTCCCAGGAAAAAGCACTTTGAATAAATGACTTGCTACCTGCACACCGTCAGCACACTACCTGCAGAAGATGCATGTGCCCTGTGTGGGAACAAGGGCAACAGGAGGGCCTTCGTGGGCGAACAATGCTTCTTTCACCATGAAAAGCACTCTCTCAGCTTCCCCCATATTTTTCATGCCCTCTAACACATTCATTCTTCAAAATAGCTTTCTTCTCACACACCCAAAGGCATCTTTACAGCCTTCCCTTTTTTCTTAAAATAATCATGTAAGTATCCCAAAAAATATGAGGGGAAAATTGCAACACTGCCACAGAAGAGCTGAGAATACTCAAAAACATCTGGTTTTGTTCCACTGGAGAGCTTGCTCAACACACAAACATTTATGAACCTACGTTCTTGCACAAATCTCTTCTCTCAGCAAGGCATATTTGCCCACACACGTGTCTATGTGGGTTTGAGGGGAGAGAGAGAGACATTCACGTGGAAGGAAAAATTCTCGGACTTGTTGACATCAACATACAAATAGACGTGTAATTCACACTTCACTCATGTACGCACTTTCACACCTTCTCATAAAAATTCACACCTCGTTTGCACACATGTCCACCCCCTCCAGCAAAGAGAAATACTCAAGCTGCAGATTATTTTTCTTGGAAAGGGCAAAGTCTCGAAGCAATGAAAATACAGTCAATACTTCCACACCTCATCATCCCCTCCCCGTCTCTCCAGCTTTCACACACATGCTACCCGCTAGGCTGATACCACCAACATCACCCACCACTCCGAAGCTGCTAGCCCCTTACTCGCGCCGAATACTATGAATACTCTGTGAGCTGTTGCAACTCAACCAGTTGGAGGGGAACTGCAATGTGAACAGGGGTGTCAGCTCCAGCTTGCTCTAGCTCTTCCCTGATAAATGAACTCGGGAGCAGAAACCTAGGTTTTGCCTGATCTCAAAACCTCTCCCTTGGCTTCCAAGGCCATCCCAGATCAGTGGGACTGAGCTAAGGAAATCCCTCGGCTTGATCCCAATTCAGTTTGGTGACCAAGTTAAACTGCTGGTGAGTAGAGCCTGAGTGAGAGGGCCTGGAGCCCAGCTCTCTGCAACCTCAGTCTCTGCGCCAAAACAGGACAAGCAGGCAAAAACACTAAGCAGACAGAAGAACCAGTCTCATCCCTCAGGTGTTCACACACCATCAGGAAAATTTTGCCATCTTTCTGTAGTAGGGAAAGCCTTCCACCTACAGGAAACTTTCTGTGTCTCTGAGGAACAGATTTTCCCCTCTCATTCATCCCTGCTCCTAAAAGTCAAAAAAACAAAGGAAGTTGCTTCAGTACAGTACTGCCTTGTCCACACACAGCACCAGGACAGAAAAAAGGTGAGTGGCATGGCTACTGCCCAGGCTATGTGCTTTGGAAGCAAGATGTGTTCCACAGCTAATGGGCCCTGGTAGCTTTTGCCAGCTCCGAATTCACTTAATAAAATTAAAATTAAATTCTGAAGCATAAGCCAAGTCTGCCAGGTGCGTGGGGCATCCCATTGCTCGGTAAGCAAAACGCAGATATTGAAAGCAAACTGCTGGGGCCCCTGCCAGCCTGCATGGTGGAGGAGCCATTGGAACACTGCGCTGATGGCAAGGCCATGGGAGAGCAGCTATGCTCCTCAAAAGAGGCTACAGAGGTCAGCACTCCCGTCAGAGCAGGCTATGTTCAGGATGGGGAATCCCCAGATCTCCTCCTTCATTAAGGTCCACTACATGACTTACATGATCCCAGCAATCCTCTCCTTACAGGACCACCAAACAGGGAAACTACATGAGAGGACAACCACCAAGCTATAGGGATGGGAAAGGAAGATGCTCAGGAGGGCAGATTCCTGCAAACACCACAACATACAGCAGGCAACTCCAAAGTTTCCCACAGAGATGGGTAGCTGCTCTGAGCTCCTCAGCCTTTGCAAGGGGCAGACCACTCTTTCCCTGCCCTGACCTGCTGGAGACATCCAGGCTGATCAAGTCTCCCCCTGCCTGCCCCAGGCTGCAACAGGCAATCATCGCTCAGAGGACTCAAAAACAACAACCAGGCCCCAGGAACCTCCACCCACAGTTGGGGTTTTTCAGCTCTGTAGCTCATCATCTCATGCTGAAACCTTAGGCCAGGAGCAGAACATTCTCCTACTTGAATTTCCTGCCGATTAAACCCCTCTGGATTTCCCTCACCCCAGGAGGGCAAGGCTCACTGTTATTATTGGACCTTCAACACAGAAACTAAAGCCAACTCTGCCTATTACAAAAATAATCATCACCAGAGAGGCTTACTTCACAACAAACACACATACTATAGCCTCTCAGAGCTTGTGGTATCCAGCAGAAAACTATGATGTGTTTTGATCTGCTGGGTTCAGTTTACTTTGGGGATGTAATTCAGGGCTGCGCAGATAATTTAAGATGCTCTTGCTGCCTTGGAGGCAAGCAGCAGCATCTGTGTCTGTGCTGCTCAGAAACAGCAGCCTTTGAGGGCAGCAAAGGAAGGGAAAGAGATACCAGGAGTCCCATGGTAAAGGTATGCACTGCTGGGCCTCATCACTTATGTCTCTTCGCATTGAGGCCCCCACAGCCCAGCTCCACATTCTCTCCTAACCACCGCAGAAGGTTTCTACATCCTGGGATTCATTGCTGTGCAGAGGAGATTTTCCCTGCCAGCCCTCCAGCAGCATAGCAAAATGTGGGTCTTGGCACGCATGACCTACTGCTCTCAGAGCTGCTGAACTTGGTGTGAGCGTTTGTGCAGCAAACCCTCTGTTTCAGTCCCATTAAAGTCAAACAGCTCTTCAAGAAGTTAAGTTTTTCAAGGTCCATGCATCCAACATCCAAGCATTTTGCCAAACTCTGCCATGGAGGGAAGAAACAGGTCTCTCCTGCTGAGGATTCATTATCATTGATGTATATCCTGCCTTATTCCCCAGGTTCTGGGCCCTGGGGAAAAGTCTAGGCACAGCTAACATGGCAGGGGCTCTCCCCCTAAACTGGACAGTACAACTTTCACATCAGGCAGGAACACAAATGTGAACTCTCAGATTTAAATGATACAGCTTAGCCATTGGCCAAGGAGAGAGACATAGTGCAGAGGAAGCTAATAAGATTAGATATTTTATCCCCAGTAGCATAGATCATTTTAGCAGAAGCGTGTTTGCTTTGGATTGCAAGATAAAGCTTCAAAGGCTTCCTGAACAAATTAGTGGACAAAGACACCCAAACACCACAAAGCACTTACATGCACATTTCATCCCACAGCGATACCCACATCCACCTCTTGGGATTTCACACAGCCAGTCCCCTGAACATTTCATCAAGGGCCTTTACCAGTTTAACTAAAATTACACTTAAAAATAGAGGCAGAGCAAGGCAGAATTTAAAGACTGCTTTTGTGATCTGAACTAGGATTTTGTCTGATTCAAAGTGTCTCAAGCCTGTCACAAGACAGGCTCATAAAAACACTGCCTGGGCTTAAGCAAGAGAGGAGCGCGCCAATCCATCAGTTGAGGAATGCAGCCGTTTGACCACTTCCTAAGGCAACCAGGGAGGGATGCAATATATTCACTTTATAGTGCTGGACAGCAGTGAGAGTGGAACGCCGGAAAGCTCAGCAAATGGAACATTTTAGCTGTGAGCCCTTGCAAAAAGGGATCATTTTAAATTATTTTTAAATAGAAGGGAGTGTTGGAAAGAGGAAGAGAGAGGAGATTTGGAGATTTCTGATACCCACACTTTCATTGCCATGTTAATCCACAGAAGAATTAAGTGGAAACCCAAAATAGACACTTATTCAAGCTTCACCATGGAAAATGAAAGGGCCAAATCCTGCCTGCAAATCCATATAATTTTCTGAACTCACTGGAGTTCAGCTGATTTCCACACCTCCAGTTCTGGATAGCCTCCTTCCAGGGGTGGCATCACTTTGTACCACCTGAGTCAGTGGTAACCCTGAGCTTTAGATGTTACTTTCTTTGGGGTGCTGGTGGTTCCCCTTCTTCCTCCTTCCCCCACACCCTCATATCTTTGATGATATTTCATACCCTAGTTTTACATGGTGCCACCTCCACTAACTTTGCTGTTTGTCTTCCTATATCACAGGCATATGCAATTCCAATAGGGCAACCCACTTAATAGTGTTAGTCTTTATATAGATACATGTGCACACAATCCTCCTGGCTTGCCTGCGAGTGTAATTGGTGGGTCTGGAATTACAACTCCCAGCTACTTCAGTAATCATTCGGGAGAGTGTGTGAGTGTGTGTATGTGCACGTGCAAGGGAGGGGGATAATTGCATATTGAATGTGCAGGAATCATGCCTGTTTCTCCCTCCTCTGTATCAGGCTCCCAAGGATTTGAAGTCTCATGGAAGCACACCGCCATCTCCCAGGAATAGGTGGCAGCTTCAGGAGACCTTTAAGCTGCAGATTGGGCAGTTTCTGAGAAAATCTTGCTGGTATCACAGGGGGAAACAGAGACTTAGGGAAGCTTGAGGGCTCAGAGCAGAAGGAGAAAGAAAGCAGAGGGTCCCTGCATGACAGCCTGCCACCCTACCTATAGGCTACACTTGGAAATAATATGAAGATGAAACAATTTGCTGAGCCACCTTTGTGAATACTCTCAATAACAGGCTGGTTTGAGTGCCACAGAGAAAAAGCAGGAGACATTTCTAATTCCACACATTAAAGAGCAAGCCATGGATTCACCTAGGCTTCCTCTCTAAAGAGCTTCAGGCTTGATAGAAGGTGTTCAATGCCTCTAAAATACTAATTAGTATTGTTATTACAACAAATCCAAGAAGACAAAAAGCTTATCTCATCTCGTCTCCCTCTGTGCCCTCCCAGCACCCTCACACCTTTTGAGCCCATCTGCCAGGGTCTGTTCTTCACAAGAACTGAGTTCTGGCTTTCCCTACTGGGCAATGGCAGTTTATTCCTGCCTCTACCCAATGCAGCTGGCAGAGCCTCTCTGAATCCTGCACCACCCCTGGCTCAGCTCTGCCTCCCATGGGATCTGTTGGAGACGCAAAGCAAAAGCCTGCACCTCGGCAACAGGCAGCCCCACAGATGGGGTGGAATATGAAGGGATGGGAGGATAAGCTCCCAGAGCCACCCGGGGAGAGGCCCCATAGCAGCTCCCTCCACACACACTGCCGAGCAGCAGCAGCTTCAGCCTTGCACAAATCCAGCTACTGCCGAGCCTCACTACTAGCACTGAAGTTATTACACATTCTGGCGAGTGTCTTAAACACATTGTTTCCTGCTGAGTGCATATTCAGTGGTCAAACAGAAACAGAGAGGAAAGCAGGAACAAGCTTAAGGGTATGCAAGAAGGAAAAAGTTGCTGAGGGGCTGTGGAAACTGGAGGGAGAATACAGGGAAGGGAAGGATGCAGGAGCACATGTGTGGCAGCCAGCAAGGTTGGGGGGGACCAGAGAGCGTTCTATGTGTAAGAGAAGAGGTAGAGATTTGTGTGCTTGTGAGGAGAGGCGAGGAACCAGGGAGTTGGTAGGTGTGTGCATATATGCTTACATATACATGGGCTCAGGGTTTTCCTCCCTCCTCTCCCCACAGAGATCTCACCCAAAAGCAAAGTCCAAAGGAACCTTTCAACAAAATGTAAGCAGAACAAAAGGATAGCATCACCATCTTCCTAGGAGGGATGTAGAGAAAGGCAAGCGTTCAAGCCTCACACAAACAGCACTTCACAGCTTGGGGTGACCCACCAGAAGAGCTAGGGCAGATTCCTTGCCTTTGTCTCAAATACTAGGGGAGAAATCAGGGCAGGTTTCAAAGACCTGGAGCCCAGCACTTCATCTCTGGGGCCCATTTTCTTTGACCCAAGTAGGAAGAGGGAGAAAAGCATTCAGACAGAAAGTCTCCATGGCTATCCATCCCTGCAAGTAATACTTCAGGCTTCTCTGCAGACCGACTCAATGCTTGTACCCCTTTCCCCAACCTGTTTGGGAAGAAGCTGCCTCACCAAGGCTGCAGCTGGGACTCTGGCCCCACAGTATTACCCTAGCTGTCCTCCCCCATGCGATCAACAATCACCACTTACACATAGAAAGGGTTACAGATCCAAGTTGTGATTTCGAGTGTTTGGCCTTGTGCCTGCCGACCTCGTGCTGACAAACCTCTCCTCTGTGTCTGCGCTTGTGTCTTTTCACTGTGCAGGCATCAAGCCTGGCTCAGGATTCGGCCTTCTGAGACTGCGATTTGGCTCAGGCAGGGAGAAGGCTGACCCTTTGATTCTGAGTAAGATTAAAACCATGCTACTGTAGCACTAAGCCGTGTGCAACACTGCTAGCAACAGCCCTGATTTATGTTGTTGCTAGTATTGCGGTTTCCACCAGGGTGTAGACAGGGATTTCGAAAATAGCCCAGCTACCTCTTTGTCTGTGTGTGTATTATAATTAGAAATGTGTCAAAGGGCTGTTACAGAGCGAGGGTAGAGCTGGAAATGTTCACACCCCGCTTCTGCTCCCACCTCCCTGCCGACACCATCAGCCCCAGCTTGGATGCGTGCAGGCACATCACCTCTCCACACTTCCCGGATTAGACAACTGTATTCCTGAGACCCCGTGGGGACACGGTGGCGGTGACTTCACCACACAATGGTGAGCAAGTTTAGCAGCTTCCAGTTTGCTGTCAAGCTGCTGCAATCTGCCCCCCCCCCATCATGGCTAAATGCAGACTTTCTCTATTTCGATTTCAGATAGTATCACGGGTCTCAGATATAGACGATTTATTTTCCTAGCGCAGCTGGTCTGTCAGAGGTCATATAATTTGGCAGTAATCCCAGTGCTTAAAAATTATTTTTTCCTTATTAATACAACTGGGGGGTCCCACAGGATAGGATCCCAGCCTTATCTGAACCTGACAGCTTCCTAAACCCTGTGAAGGATGTTTTCTCCTCTCAAGCTATCTGTGATACAAGGCCACCAAGTCCTAGAGCCCAGTGGCACTGGAGACTTCTGCTAGGAAACCAATCCACCTACCTGCCTAGAGCGGCACGCTGCTAGGACAGGGAGCACTGCCTTCTCCAGTCCAGGAAAGCAGGTTGCTTTTTCATTTTAACCTTCAAGGCCATGCATGAGGTATCAAACACAGTAAATATTGAAAAGAGGGCTTGGAGGAAGAAGAAGGAAGAGCAGGGCAGGGAGATGGTAAGTGCCTCCATAGAGCCCCTGGGACTAATACGTCTGCTGTCTCTCCAGACACCACACACCATGATTTTTCTGTGGCAGAAAAGTTAGGAAAACAAAATGCAGCATCCTAGCCTGGGTCAGAGCCCCCCACTGAGCTTGCATCAGTCGTTTCTGGTGATGCTCCTGACAACTGTCTTATTTCTAGACTAAAAAAGCTTTATGCTCCCAGTAAGAGCCAAATTAACTGCACAACGGGCAGAAGGCATTACACTCAACACTTGCGTGGGGTGCGCGTGCATGCTTTTATGTGTGCAGCCGTGTGCCTGTTCGGCACAAATTTGTTTTGGTCCCTCTCTCCCCCTTGTTACATCTCCTGAGTCATTACTAAAAATACTAGCTTTTAAGCAAACTATTTGGAAGGCTTTAAGAGTGAGCTTTGCTTGGAGCTGCATAAACATCATCTGAATGGCTCAATACTTGGGTCACTCGAATCTGTTACTTTCTTACTAGATTGCTTTTTCCCAGAGATGAAAAACACCCAGCCGTCCAGCAGCCTTCAGATTTATCTTCCAGGGTCTCCCACCCACTCCCCTCCGTGATTATCTCAGGGTTTGCTTGGCTACATACAAATTGGCAGCTGCACTGTTTATCTCTTGCTGTAGAAATACTGCACGAGGGTTTTTTTTTCCCATGAGGATTATCATATTATTGTCTATTAAAAACATCTCCCCTCTCTACTAACCTCCCTTAGGGAACCTTAGAGGGACTTTCATAATGGGGGAAGGTTTTCAGATACACCAGACAAACATAAATCCATCCACCTCTGGCTTGCTTTTCTTACTAGGCTGGCTAGTTTACTGGAGCATAGCCTGATTGAGGTTTGAATCCCTTTACCCCATCCCTTTACCCACTTGGTAGCAATAAAGTCATTTGACTGGGTTTACAGCACTGCAACAACAGCTCGGCAAACAGCCGCTGGTGTCAGCCACAGGGAGACAACTTCCTTGCTGGCTCCAACACCATGTGATGCTCTGCTTAGCCGGGAAAACCCCGCGTTCAAATAAACATTTCTTACAGTGACTGAACGGCCTCAGAGACTCGGTCGGCTCATAAACCCCTTCCCAGCTAGGAGTCCTGATCCCAAGCCCGCTCAAGGATAGAAGGAGGTGCACACACGGACACAAGCACACACTCAGGCTCAGCAGTCACAGGGATCACAGCCAGGCTGGCCAGTGTACCCTCAGGAGCAAGCCTCAGCTTACAGCCCGATCTGCCTCAGCACAATACCCACACAAGACAACCAGACCAGACACTACCTCTACATCAGGGACCATCTGAAAAGACTGTTGCACTTAGGAGGATCCTCCCAGGACCTTGTTCTTTCTCTTCATCCTATCAAGTACTATTCATTTGTTTTCCTACTTGAACAAAAGATTTTTATTTCTTTTTACTTTCCTTTATAGCCATAAGGAAGGAGGAATGGCAACCAGCAACCGAATGTACACAGAGCATGCTTTTTTGGGAACATTTGTGCTTCACTGCTGTGTAAAAAGAGGGACTTTCTCAGGTGGCAGAGGCTCTCCCATTTCCAAGGGGGAGCTGGTCACCGACCCGTCCCACAGCACTGGGGAAGGCAGGGGACCAACACACACACATTGTGCCTTGCCATCTACCGCTTCCTGGGTCAGACCACAGCTCAGGACCCAGTGTCCCCATGGGCTGTCCCAAACATGCCCCGGGGCCCCGGCTAACGGGAAGGGAAACCCACAGCTCAGCAGCTAGTGGCTTTGCACCACCGCCTTACCAGGGCAGCTCCTGGGCTGCTGACGGCAGAAGAAGCCCCAAGAGAAGCATATCCTTTTCCCTCAGTGACTGCTCCAGGTGGGGACCCCGCTGCCGCTATTAGCCAGACTCAAAGCCAGCAACCGGGGAGCACAGGGCCCAGCCTCAGTCTGCCCTTCCCTCTCTCCTGTCCCTAAACTGAGACAACGCAAGCACCAGGGCTTCATCCCAGTGCCTCCGACAGCCCAGCCTAGCTCTTAATCGAAGACCTAAAGAACACCCTCGCGCCCTCAAACCTGCCATGAACTCCCCAGGTCCCGGACACCCCGGCGTTTGTAAAGTAAATGCGGGTCCCGCACGTACCGCGGGCAGGCTTTCCCGGGGGGCTGCCCAAAGGATGCCTCCCACGGGCGAGTACCGCCGTCACCGCAAGCCTCGACTGGTCCCCGCACCGCCCTCCTCAGCTGCTTGCTCCCTGACAGATGATTTTAATTTCTCACCTAAAGTTTCCCGAGGCTGTAAGCAGGCACGGGGCCGCGGGCATCCGTACGCGGGTATCCGTGATGCGGCTGGTCCCTACCTCTTCCCCTCCCTTCCCCATATCCCCCCAAAAAATCCCAGCACGCAACTTTCCAATGCGGCTCCGTCCCCTCGCCCCTTCACGCCGGGCGATGGGAGCTGCGCGGCTACACCCGCTGCGCGCCTTGCCGAGGGGGCTGCCCCATCTCCGCCCCACCACGCGCA
>VZTM01029789.1:235705-306926 GCA_013400555.1 Jacana jacana
GAGGCTCCCGCAGCGACGGGGAGGTGGTGGGGGAGTGGACGATAGCGCGGTGCGCGGAGGGGTTCCGCGGTGCGCGGAGACGGGCGCATCCCCGGGTGCGCAGCCTTTGCCGAGCGCTCCGTGGCCTGGCAGCTCAAGCAAGGACTAAAACAAACAAAAAAAAGAAACCCACCAAAAACCCACCCCAACCCGATGGAAATAATTGCAGAAGAGCAGGGCTGTGCGAGAGGGGAGACACCCAGAAATTGTCAGATGGGGGAGCATCAGGACAAGGATTGTCCCTGCTCGTGGGTTTCCGCCGCTGCCGGCCGAGACCCAGAAAGCGCTGTGCCTCGGCCGGAGCCGCCGTGCCATAGCGGGAAGCTTTACACACATGTTGAGGTGTAAAAGTCTGCTTTAAGGGACAAAAGCAAAAGCTCTTCGGGACGGCACCGCAGTTGGCTTCCACGCTCCCAATCGGTTTTCTCCAAGATGCTCTTTGAAAACGCAAGCCGAGAGCAGCTTTCACACAGTCACCTGAGGAGCGCTCAGAAAGTTTGGTCGTCTGTGTGCCCAAGAAGGTGAGGTGTTCCTCCCCGGGTCAGGACCACCGGGAGACCTTGCCTTTACTTGCCTCTTCAGTTCACAGACCGAAACGGCCTTAAAAGCTGGTACCAGGCGAACTGGGGCTAACTCACACCCCCATCCTGTTTGGGAGGTGAAATTTCAAAGCACACAAATGAAAAAATCTGTAAAACCCTCTGCCAAAAAGCTACTTAAAAAGAAATTATTTCTGTTGTTGATCAGTCCCTAGATTATAGATTCCATTTTCCAAATACACAGTAGACAAAGGGATTAAAAGTACGATACCTCAATTTTTTTTAAGTTGGTAATTAGTGAAGAGATACTGGCATGTGGCAGAAGTGAGATACATCATTGTGTGGGTGAGAGGGAAAGTACGAACATTTCACTGGTATTCATTTAGGGTGATGAGACTAATTATTTTGTACTCTGCTGTCTGTCAGCTACGGGTAGCATCACCAGCTCATGTCAGTGAAACCACAGTGCCAACCTGTTTGAGTGCATTGACACAACACGAATGCATTGAGTTCCTCCGAGGCCTTGGAAGTTCATTGACAGCAACAGATTTGGCCTGACAGATAGATCTGATATTTCAGCCGCTACCCTGAGGGCTGTAGCATCCCTCTCCCTTCTGTGTGTTTTGATACCTGATTATGCATCTTCTGTGGCTCAAAAGTGCTTCACCACCTGTTGAAGTCAGGGCAAAGCCAGTGGCAACTAAGTCTACTGCCTTATTTTTTGTATTTTTATGTGGAATTATGCAACTATTATTTACTACTTGCTTACAGTTAGACTACTATCAAGCTAGCAAAGTGTGATTTTTGGTGTGTATAAATAGCCCTCGCAGACCATAACACAGATATTGGAGTGTAATATAAACCCACAGCATGAATCATTCCTCTCTTGAGATGTGCATGAAAAAGGAAGAGGTTACCACACCCTAATCAGAGATGGCTCCATCTTACACACCATGCAGCACAGGGGCAATTTTCTTCCCATTACATTCAGGCAGAATATTCCCTGGTTAAGGTCAATAGAATAGTGCAAGCACGACCTTGAACTAGTATCAGCTCTGATCCACTGCAGACTGAAGAGAAGACAACCCCAGGAAAGGAAATGGTGATGGGAAATGAAGTTACCTGCTACTCCACAGAGGTTTCTCTCAGCTGCTTCACAAATCCAGCCCTGTGTTCAGTGGCAGATCTAAGGTCTCCTCTCCACAGCATGCCACTGTCAGGAAAGGAAAGGCACAACTGAAGTATCAGGCAGCACTACTGCAGTTTCTAGTGCTGCAGGTGTTCAGGACAGGATGACCACCAAGCTGGTGACACCTGCTAGTCCAGCTCAGGTACAAAAGAGTCAAAAACATTTTTTTGGGGGGGACCATTTAAGACTCAAATCCTCTCTCTCAGGTTAGAAGGAACAGAGCATGAGGTAAAGCTATACACCTTGAACTTACCTCTGTCTGTTTGTAGGGGCAGATGCTTAGGCTGCTGTGGGTGTTGCTCCTTGTCCCAGGCAAGTCTGGACTGCATCAGCTCTCCATGCTGGGGAAGTCCTGCTCCTGCCAAAGGGCTCAGGGCTCTGCTCTCTGTTCAACCCTCCTGTGGGTATTTAAAACCCATGAGCAAGCATTCACCAAACCCATTGGGAACTGCAGCATTTTTCCATATCTGTATGTCAGAAACATCCACAAAACCTCACTGAAAATGAGATAATATGTAATTTAATGGTACTGTAATATTTAACGTACCATCTGCATCAAATTTGGAATTTTGCAGCCCAAGCATTAGTCAGAGCTGTGATGCAGTGAAATTTCCCCCATCCCTCTCCTCCAGCAGAAAGCTTTCCTTTTCTCAAACACTGCCCAAACTCAAAAACTGGGGGTTTCCCTGGCACCCTTCAACTCTTCTCTTCCCTCTAATCATAGCTCCATTCCAACATTGATCATACAGCCTCACTTATTTGCAACTACAGCTTCTGCTTTCTAAATGAGTCCTTCTCACCCCATGAACTGACCATCAGGAGGTGTCTGTAAAGCAGGAAACCCCCCAGCTTTTCCTTAGAGCCTTTCTCGATCCTGATTTAAAAGAAAATAAAATTAAACCCAAGGCCTCATGTATTCCTGTAACCTTCTCTGGGCTCCAGAGTAGCTGGATAAACAGGGTCTCTCCCCCAGTTTTATGTCAAAATACACTATTTCCAACACAGGATTTGACAGCCTTCCAGAGAAAACAACACGGCAGGACTGAAACAGGGTTAGGAAAGAGAGTGGGGAAAAATGATACCCAGCCTAGATAAAACTATAAGTATTGTCAGTCAGCAGGAGAGCAGGGACTCAAACATTTTTGGCAGGATACCCGTAGAGCGGGAGTCAGGGCACCAGGGGCAGACGGTGTGGGTTGTCTCCCCAGCTCCCCATGGGAGTGCAGGCTTCTTACTGCAGTTTTCCTTCTCCAGACAGTGCTTTGAGATCCTCAGCTAAAAAGCTCTAAGTGCATTATATAAAATGTTTTTATTAGTCTATCAGGTGCATGATTACGAGATCTCATTTTATAGCCACAAATAGCCAATAATTACCTTAGCATCCCATTAGCCCTAGTCTTCAGACAGACTATTTGCTCAGGAATTCATCCATATTCAAAAAGCAGGCCAATACCCCAACTTGTAGAAAGCAGTTTGGCACATTGCATTTAAGTTCATAAACTTCCAGTGTAAAGGTGGCTTAATTAGCAAGCTTCCCAGTTAATTTTTCATGGGCAGTACCATGGCTGCTAATCTGCAGTTGAAAGCAGTGGCTGCCGGGGGAGCCCAGAGGCTGCCTCTTTGACACTGTGGGTGCTGTGGTGGGCCAATGCTTGCCCATCCACCCCATTCCTCCCCACCCCATTACTATTCTCCTCCTCCTCACATGTTCCCCCCATATTTTTCCAAGCTGTCAGCCCAGCTGCACGGAGGCAGGGAGCTGCTTTCTCCCCCCACCTCTCCTGCTCACAGATATTTCGTACAGGAGTACACAACACAAGGCTACTCCAACCTTCACACTGAAGCTCAGGTGGCCACTGTGGGCCCTGGGCCAGTACCACCCTGCTGCAGTGCCAGGAGCTGGCAGAGGGCTGCTGGGAGAACTGGGGAGCAACACCACAGCAAGGGAAATAAGGGAAGTGCTGAGGCAGCCTGGAAAGGAGAGATGGAAAGAAGGGAGGGAAAAAACAGAGGAAAAAGGAGAGAGGAGCAGAGAGGAGAGATGGTGAAAGAAACAAAGAGACAGAATGAGGGGATGGGGGAAAATGAATAAGTGGCAGAAAACAAGGAGAAGATCAGAGGAAAAGAACTAATGGAGTTAAAATCCATCATTGGATTAACAGAGAGAGGGGGAGTAATTCCTCGTGGCTCGAGAGGTGCGCAGCCGTGGGAGAGGCACAGGCATGATGCTGGGGGCCAGCTCTGAGCTGCAGCCAGTGTGGGGGGGGGTCGGTGTTGCCGTCTGGGGGGGAGGAAAGCCCCTGCACCTTCAGAGTTAATAAAAAAAGCTTTCAGACTTCAGCAGGCTGACTAAATTAAGCTGAATATAAAGGTGCTGTATTATTTCTCAATACGGCAGTGGTATGAAAGGAGGCAATGGGCTCCTTTTGAAGCAGCTGCTGTGTAATCCAGGGCTTTCAGGTGTACTTCAACCAAACGCTCTCCTGGTTTCAGCAGGTTAACTTCATTAAAGGCTCCATCTACTGCTTTAATGTTCACTGAAATCCCACTGGGTGGGTACATTAGGCAGAAATAACCCCCACAAGATGATTGCGTGCTCTTGTTTGGCACAGTGAATGGACCTGGGAGGGAAAATGGAAGAGGGGAGGAGGGTCACACAGTGACCCAGACTGGAGAGGACAGATTCTGAACCACTGTAGCACACCAATGGGCCTGGCCCTTTGTTTACAGCAGCAAAAGCTGCGGCACCAAAACCCTAAGACTGCAGTGAGCCATCACTCCTGATCGATTCTTCACAAATAACTGGCTTGATTTCCACTTTGTTTTGGTACCCTCCTTCTCCACATAACCATTGGTGCTGACCCCCAGCTTGTGAGAAAGGCACTGATCCCCCACAGCTTCCCCTCACCTGCAAAGAGGAGACCATGGAACAGTAAAGGCTATCTATTCCTCCGTCAGACCCTGGCAATTGCGTTGGCTTTGCTACTGAGGGCTTTGAACTGGGCTTGAGTTTCTTACCCAGTTCTAACCATGGGGTGCAGTTAAGACTCTTGACTCCTACTAGTGTGAGGTCGCTCAAGCTCTGTGCATTCATCTTCTAAAAGTACCTAAATTGGCCCATTGACTGTGGCCTCTGCAAGTTCCTACCCACAGAGCATCATTTGGTCAGCTTCATGCTAGAGAAGCTCCAGTTGGACCCCACTTCAGTTAAGGTCAACAGCAGATTTTCCACAGATTGAATGAGAGGGGCAGATTTGTGGACCCCTATTCAGTTACAGCCACAAACCAGGGGCCTCATTCAAAGTCTGCTAAAGCTGGTGGGAGTTCCAAGTGGCTGAGCTCTGCAAAACCAGCATGATGTCTTTAACTGTAAGTGCTGCCATCAACTTCCGCCAGGCTGGCTTCCACGATATAAGTGTCATGCTCTGTACTAAGTACTTAGAGGGCCGTGTGCTCTGTATTATAAAGGGCCACACCAGCAATCTTGTTAAAACACCACCTTAAAAATACACAAATTCTTAAACCAACAAGTCATTTAGACACACAAATTCCCCTCTTGCCTGAAACTTGGCAAACAAATTCTTGGGCCAGAAGCTATTTCTTTTTCCTCATAAACAAAATGCCATTACCATGCTTTGGCTCTTGGCTTGATAGATCCTGGCAAGAAAATGCGTGTGTATATTTTAAAGGGCTTTCTTCTTTGCTTATCATGCTTTAGCTTTTGACCTTTCCTCTCCCCCTTTGCCCAGGCGCATTCCGGTGTTGGCTCCTGTGGTGGTACATCACACAGTCCTCCCCACAACTGGGGTTAGATACTCCCTCCAGCAGATAGCACATTCTTCTGGAGCACTGTCATGGGGGTAAACCTTGAGCTATGAAAGATTTTATTTCCCTTTTAATCTTTTTTTTTCTTTGATGTTAATTTAAAATAAATTATTGTGCCTTATTTGTATTACGGTACCTGGCTCTACAAGGGCTGGGACCCCTCTGCTGTCCAAACACAGAGTCAAAGACAATTCTTGCCTCAAACAGTTTACAATCTGAAAAGACAAAGCAGACAAAAACCAAGAGCCAGATACAATGTGGATCACAAGCCTGTGGATTACTTTTGCATTTAGTTAAGTTGTAAACTGCTGAGGGAGAGATTGCCTTTTGAGTATGCCTGTTCAATATCAGAGGTAGGAACTTTCTTTGGATGCTGCTGGATACCCAGTTGTTTTGTTGGAAAGGGGTTTTCAACATGGAGTGCTTAGGTAAGGTTGTCCCAGAAAGTCAGTGATTCCCGAAGGAGACACTGCTTTTCAGCTGATGCCACCAAGAATATGTCAGTGAGCCTAAAAAGCCATCTTGTAACAGAAAAAGCCATGTATATTCTGCTAATAAAAGACAGATGAGGACAAGAAATGGAACTGATTTGGAGGATCCCAGCTGATAGCTGGAAGCAAGGCTGAGCTGTGTTTTCATCATAGCCAAACACTCCTGTGCCTTGAGAACGTTTCAAAGCATGTTTGGCACAGAACTTACGTACATGCTTACCTTCCTAAAAATGTCATAGTGATGCTATGATCTTGCTGGAGACAGCTCTGCTGGATGTATCACGTTGAAGATTGTCTTCATAATCCTCCCTTTGACATATGTGCACACCTCAAATCAGACTTTGCATTTACACTGCTTCTTAGACAAGAAATCCATAATCTCAGAGGAGCTCTACCCTGCTTTCTTTCCCTTTCTGTAAACGTTTTGAGTCACAGTCATCACCCTTCCCCTCTGGGGATAGGGCTGCTTCCTTGTCATTGCAGAGTAGCTCTTTTTCCCCAAGAGGTGTCTTCCTTCTCTCCCCAGGATCCTGCGCATAGACCCCATTGATTTTTCAGTGTAACTTCTCATGGAAATCAATGGTGCTCAGGATGTTTCACAGTCAATAGGATGGCACAGAGGCCCATGCCTCAAATAACTACACTGGATGGTCCTCTGGGGAACTGGGACCTGCAGAAAAATAATCAAGAGGCTGCCCGTTTTGGGGCAGCTTATATGGCAGGGCAGTGTTTGTATTCTTGTGCTCAGCTGCCTTCATAGGACATTAGAAGCATGTAGCAGCCTGCAAATTCAGGCTGTGCTTCTCAGAAGTTCAAACTTAGACCTTAGCACCGAGACTTTGCTGAAAGAGAGAGATGCATGAGAATAACAACTGTCAGGCACTCTGAAATGAAGCATGGTTTTGTGGCCATGCAGCCACAGATTAGGAGAATCAGTAGACTCTTCTGGTCTTCCTGAGCCAGACAAGTGACTGAGCACCCAACCCAGTGTAATTATGCCTGTGGGCAGTATGGAAACTCAACCATACTGTGTTTTATTTCCACATTAGCAAAACAGAACTGCCACTACTTTTTCTCTCCCACCCCTTGTCTGACTTCTTTGCTTGATTTTGAACTCCTGAATGGTCTCTCCCCACACACAGCAGAGTGAGTCTAGTGACTACTGTAATACAAACAATCTTCAGTTGCAGGTTTTTCTTTTTCCTCAGTGTGCTACATTTATCTGCATCAGCCACAAGCCCAGCACAGTCAGGCTTTCCCTTGCTCTCAGCACCTCAGAGCATTTGGGTTCGTGAATCTTGCTATTAATAATACATTCTGCAAAGTTGGTACAGAGCTCAAAGTTTTCCATGTGTGTGCTGGAGTTTGATTGTAACTGTGGGTATCATTATCATCAAAGAGGCTGAGGAATGGCAGCTTTTAGTTAAACAAATGGAAAGCTGTATTTAGTCTCTTTTGCCACATTGTGATAGGAAAGAATAAAGGCTTTTAAATATATTTTACAGCTGCCGTTTCTTAGGTTTTTCTGCCTTACAATAGTTGCTGTGGTTCTGACTGGGAAGTTGTTGCAAAAGCTTTTTGTTTTTAAGCCTCCTATTGAAATAATACATATTAATTGCCTCATTCCTGAGTTTTTTGTTATGGTTGAAATTTCAGATTGTAGAGTGGAGGGATGAGCTGTAAAGCATCAACAGCTGAGAGGGGGTGCCCTGGGTGAGTAATGAGAGACGGGGCTTAGATGATACACCGCAAGCAGAGTGTTAAGGAGAAGAAATTTCTCCCTGGAAAGTGAGAAGACAATTGGCAGAGGAGCCTGGGGTTCTTTGCAGGGAACAGGGTAGAGGCAGAGCTGGGAAGGAAAAGAGGAAAGTGTTCAGCAAAGCAGCCAGGTGGGAGCAGGGACAATGCTAGAGAGAAAAAAAGGAGCTGGAGAAAAAAAGGAGGAAAAAAAGGCCACCAAAAATTACTATCAATGACACAATTAGCTCTGTGAGCAATGGGACAAACACACACTGCTTTCCTAGAGGTGCTTAGCATGTGATTGGATCCATGGGTGTATAAAAAGTTTGAGCTCAGGTTTTTCACACTGTGATGGCACTAACATGGTCTCTCTGTCCCAGCTCCCCAGCTGTTTTCACAAACCTTGCAGGAGATTTATATATCTGATGAAATTGTCCCATGGTTCAAAAGTCACTGTGGCAGCAGCACAGAAACACATGGCCATATACCATATATTAGCCTTTTATTATCATTACAAACCTAAGCTAAAAATGTATGTGTATAGCCTAATACTTGCAACACAGTGCCATCCCAAAGGGCTACAGGTAGTTTAGGAAAGACATAGTGATTGCAGTTACTACACTTTACACGGCACAACACAACACAGAGTTACTATACCCATTCCGGGTCTAGTAGCAGCTCTACTGCAGCAGAAGCCCCTGTGCTCTTCTCTTCCTCCTCTTCTCTGTGCTCTAAGAAAAATTTTGGCCTTTCACCTGTCAGTGCTGAAAAATACGGAGATAGTGGTTTTCTCTTCAAATTGCTCTGACACATTCAGACTGAAAGTGCCCAGGGAAGGCAACGTGAGCTCCCTCTTCTCTCAGCTTAGTCCCACAGCACTGCCATGGGCCCTGTGCACGACAGTCCTGGGTGGCCGTCACCCAGAAAAGACCGGTTACAGCACTGGCGCCAAACAGAAGGTGATCAGCAAAGAAACCTCATCTGTTAAACACATGAAAGGTGAATTGATGGGAGTTCAAGCCAAGTAATGAAATGTAGCTGCGACTCTGAAAGCTTTGTTCCAAAGAAACAGTCCCATTTTAAAATAAGTCCAAAAAATCCCATCCTGCTTCCATAGCAGTCAATGGCAGAACTCCCACTGGTTTAACCAGGAACAGGATCAGGCCACTTCCAGACAGATTTACAGCCAACACATGCTGTAACGCTCACATACTGCATGCACTTACTTCTATTTCCAGCCACGTTAAAAAATTATAGCAAATGCCTATGGATTTGTGCGCATGAGTTATTGTGCTGCTAATGAGAGGAAGAATTACCCAAACATGGTTTAGATGGTCATCTGTTGCCAGCACAGATGAAATTGCTGGGTCATTCACTGGCTTCGTATCGCTGTTCATCCCATTAGCATTTCCATTAGAATTATTGCAAAATGTAACTCAATTTATCTTTTTTTTTTTGGCGGATGTGGGGAGGGACACAGGCTGTGTTTGCAATTAGGGCTGCTAAGAGCTGAAACCCTATGCACACTCCTGTGCCATGCTGCAGCCACCAACAGGATGCTCCTCTGACAGGACCACTTCTGCTTAACCAGGGGAGTAGGGGAGATTCTAGGTAAGGAAACAAACCAAAATTACTTCTTACAGCTGAAGGGCTCTATACATAATGAATGTACACTCATGATTAGAAAACTTTGCCTATTTCATTCCCACATGCTCCTTGCTTTGGGCAGCTGAGCCCATCCCTCTTAAATGTTAACACGTTTGCAGCCTAAACCCTGCACAGATCTTGTCTTCCAAAGGTGCTGCCAAGAGCCAGAAACTCGGGCTCCCCAGAAGCTGCTTTTGCTAGTCCCTTGGGTAACTAGGCCCCATGTTCCTTGCAGCTATCATTACAGAAAAAAAATAGAAGAAAATAATCTCATGGCTGAAATCTCCCTCCCTTCACTCCTCCCACTTGAAAAAAAACCCCATCTATTGTTTTCCTGTAATTGATCAAGCATAAACATTCAGCTCTACAGTTTTGCAACTAATCACTCTACTTCTAAGACACGTGTTCGCAGCTATGCAAGGCACCAGCTGCTGTCATTCCAATGGATATTAATTTATATTGTCTCCCGCTCCCGTCCTCCCTGCACTGACACACAAAGGGAATGGGGTGGCGGCGGGAGCTTTAGATGAAGACATCTGCTTGAAAGGCAGACAGTAGCCGTGCTGCCAAGAATGCACCTGGACTCTCACTAGAAAATCAGACACACCAGTTGCTTCCAAGCACTCCAGGCTTCGGTACACGCACACAGGGGTTTGACTACTGTTATTTGCTTATTTACCTCCCTCCAAAGGAAAAGAAATGCTGAGACAGAGGGAGAGAGGCAGGTTTCAGGAGTAAAACTGAGCTGATTGAAATAAAATATCACAAGGGTGTGGTGCTGTGCAGGTAGGAGTGCGGAGGAGGAAGAGGAAAGATGGCACCCCTGATTTTGCCCTCTAAAAAGGTTCTTTCATGGCTGGCTATGCTCAGCTCCTCTCCAGAGAGACCGGCAGCTGTCTGGGCTTGTGTGCAGGCTGAACCCAGCCACCCACAGCCTTGGGAAAAGGAGGTGGGGGTGAAGAGGATGTGTTGGTTGTCCCTCTCTGAGATCCCACAGAAAAAGAGCGAGCATGACCCTGGTAGCTTGAGCCTCTGACCCCCACCACAGCTTACAAAGTTGGTCTCCTCCTCACTCCCCCAGCCAGCTACCATAACCAGCCTTAAAAGCACACACACGAACTCACAAGCTCTCCTTATCCATGCTGTGAAGCCACAGCCCTGCATGCAGCAGGCACACAGGAGGCTCACAAATCACCACAGAGTCTGCCACAGACCTCCTCTGGGGCCACCACAAGCCACTACTCCTTCAGCTGGCACCTCCAGGGGAATGTCCAGTGCACAGAGACATAGAGGGACTAACACACTGTGGTAGAACAGCCTGTTCTGCTAAAGCGTTCAGATACCATCTCCCAGATAAAACAAAGCTGAGGGCTTGAATATAGGGGATATGAAAGATTTCTTTCTCCTAGGAGCAGGGCTGTTTCCCAATCCCTTCATGTTCGCTAATCAAATACCAATGTGACTGGGGTCACATTACATTATGGCTGTCAGCTCTAAGAGCTTACTGTATTTTTCATGTCGTGTCCTGGTCTGCTGTGTTGTGTTGCTGTTTCACCCCCAGAGGCAGCACTAGAAGACTTTTTCCTTTTTATTTGCCTTGTGGTTCTGCTTGGAAGCCGAGATCCAGGCTTGGACCCTGTGCTGCCACATCCCATGCAAATGACTAGTGAAAAGTTTACTTAGCAAGGAAATTGGTTAAGCAATTGCTCTGTGGAATTTGATTACAATAATAAAGAGCTGAGGGATGGTGATGTGCAGTTCAGATGTGAGGTGCTGTTTGCCCATGTTTCCTGCAGCAATTTTTCAAAGTAAAGAACTATGCTCAAACTGGGGACATATTTCACTCTTTTTAAGACCTAGATGAACATGAAGGTTTGGGATTCTTTTTTATAATGTCTGAGCTAGCAGGGTTCCTGAGACAAATCTAAAAATCCTTTCTTGTTATTACATTACATGCCTGAATTCCCACTGCTGTATACCACATGAAGTCACTTACCCTCTGTGAGCATGTATAAAACACTGCTTCTGGTGGAGAATTCATATCTAGGCAGGGTTTATTTTGCTTTTTGCCCATGGTAAATGAGAATGTGGGTGCAGGTTGGGGAGGGCATCTTTCTTCCCTGTTTTTTTCATTACCTTAAGCTGAACCTATTGATTCTGTTGGTAATCGCCTCAGAGCCTGTAGTTATGGAAAGGTGGCAGAAACACCTCTTTTTGCTCCACAAAATTTTCCTTGTTCCCTGAACTCACTGTTTCACTCCTCTGTTCTCCCTGTAGGTCTCCAGAGAGCTCTGCTTCCCCAGGGATGCACAAGTCACGAGGCACCAGCCATGTGAAACATTAGTGTCCTTCTACACATGCACCCTCAAAACAGTCAAGATATTTTGAGACAGAAATATTATTTTTAGCATCCCTGTACCTCTGCAGCAGCCACTGGAAGGAGGAAGCTGAGGAGGAGCACTGACCGTTGTGCCATTAGGTAGTTTTGACTGACTAGTCCCACTGAAATATATGACTCCTCAAAGATGATGTTGGGAAGTAATATGTTTTAACAGACGCTTCCCACCCCCTTCTTTCTATAAACAGAGACAATATCTCAAAGGGGCAAGCTGCAGATGGTATTGTTTCTCTCTTAGTGAAATGCATATCCCAGGTTGAAGTTTCATGGAGAATTGTACCCAGGCCACTGGTAAGTCAATAGCTCTGAAGTAGTGTCCGTTTAAAGGACTGCTTTCTAGCTGCAGTCAGAGGCATAGACCTAAGGTCTCGAGGCAGATCAAGCAAGAGTCATATCTTACTGTCTCATGTTCCCCAAAACTCTTCTGCTGGATTTCCCAGTCCATTATCCATACTTTCTGTCAAGGTTATCCAGATTCCTATGAGAGCTGAGCCAGATGAGATTGGGATGATTTACTGCGGGTGTGAGATGACAAACAGACTGTGGCAAACCTTTCCTTGTGGAAAGAGCTTGGGGAGTGAGAGAGGCTAAGAAGCATACACAGCAGAAACTTCCACTGCCCCAGTCTATTCTACTTTGCTGTCCACACAGAAATCCTCACAGAACACACACACATCAAAGGGAGAAGAAGATTTTTTTGTTGTTGTTGGTATTAGATAAACTCTAGATGTAATCTGGGATCAAAATCTCAGGGCTTGCCCACACATTGATCTGTATACTGCACCTATGCAACACAACTCTGTGTACAGACCTGTATTCGAAATAACAGCTGCTTTTTTAATTTTTGCTTATCCTGCTTTTTGTAGTGCCAGAGATTTCTGTGTGCAGTCAGTGCTCCTCTGCACGCAGGAGACAAGAAGGGTTTCTGTCTCTTGAAAGGGTTAATTTTGTTGTATTTGTAAAGATCTTGGAGAGCTCCAACCTCCGAGTGCCAAGTCGTCTCCTGCTTGCTCTTGCTTCCAAGTATTGCAATTCTGTGGGCCAAATACAAGTTACTTTTACATGCACTGTAGTTCAGTCCAAGAGAGAGTAAGGGTGCCGCTCTGATCTCCAAGCCCTTTCTATACATATATGGTGCCTTTGTGTCCTGGGGCTCTTTGCAGGAGGGACTCACACAGGTCAGGCTATTCGGGTGTCAAGGCTTTGGGGTCACTTGTCTTGGGAAGGCACAGAACAGCTGTAAGACAGCTAAACTAAACACTTCATTCAGCCTCCATCCAAGACCATCAGTTATTCACAGTGTCACTAGTTGCTGGCACTACTAAGGAGAGGCACCACTAAGGAGAACCACCCCTTGAAATGCAGCCAAGTCCCTGGGGTCTCTCATTGTGGAGGCAAAGGGGACAGCTTGACCCTCAAGAGAACAGGAAAACCCCCAAGTGCCCATGAGTATGGTCACACTATGCAAGTGCTCAAGAGAGGTGGAATTAGAAAATGACCCCTCTGCCTTACCACCTCTCCCCTGCATCCCTGCTGCTGCCAGAACTTCAGCATCTCAGCACTTGCACCACAGCAAGGGGGGTGACAAGGGGACACAAGGACCCTCCTTCCCTGGCTTCTCACAGGAGATGCAGATAAATAAGCAGCAGAATTAGAGGGATATGCTGCGATGCCTGGCACTGTGGGGCTCAGCAGATGGGGCCCAGTGGGAGCCAGCAGAGATCAGGAGGCAGTATCTGCCTGAGGAGGCCCCCATCTAGCACCCTAGATGGGGGCTGAAGAGTGTGGAAAAGAGTAGAGGGCTGGGAGCAGGCCAGATGTGACACTGCAGTGGGAACCTCCTCCTTGTTTTTCAGCCATGTTAGCAAAGCCTAGTGCTTGACCCTGGCTGATCAAAGCCTCAATAGGACATTGCCCTCATCCTCCTGCCCTGTCACAGCCAGCAGGGGCACGAGTTATTCCTCTTTTGTGTGTGAGGCCCTCCTCCTGGGGACCTCATCTTCTCTCTAATCAAATAATCAGATACGTTTATTGTTGTGGAAATGATGCCCTCCCCTGAAATGCCTGACCAGCAACAGCTTCCTGGCTTTGTCTGCAGCCCAACAGTCTGGATCCCACCTCTCCTCTGGTGTGGCCAAGGGAAGCTGCACTGGGGGAGCATGCTGCTTGCTCAGGGGGGCAGTCCTCTGTGTGTTGTGCCTGCACAGAGAGGACCTCAGAGACTGATAGACATGAAAATCCACCCACACCAGGGTTTCTCTCTCTATGACCAACCTTGGTGAAGGGAGAAAACCAGCAATGTCCCATGAGGAGATTTGCATTTGGAAAAGATACCATGTTGCTGAGACACAAGAGGGATGGAGGGGATGGCCAAAAATATGGTGCTTCACATGGCTCCACAGAAGCTGGTTGAGGAGCCTGGAGGCTGGCCATGTCTGGCCATGGTGATGGTGGAACATGATGTGCCAGCCTATCTCAGCCTGGTTTCCCCCTGAGACTGAGAGAAGTGGACTGAGAGCTCTGCTCACTTGTAGACCTCTCACCAACTGTGGTGGAGCAGCCAGAGAGGCAGTCCAGCCTTGCGCCTGTGGGGCAGCAGTTCTGTCTGGGAACCTCAGCTGCTGCTCACCCCTTCACTGCCTGGGGCTGAACCAAGACCAGCCAGGCAACACAGCCGGGCCCTGCTGTCCATCCTCACCTGCCTGCAGCCCTGTGCACACCATGGCAGGGACTGGCTGCTAAACTGTCTCATTTAATGGGCTGTGCAGCTCAGCCAACAACATATTTGTCTACTGATCCCTCTTGCCCCTCAGATACATGTTATATAATGCATATTGTTTTTCCCATGACCATAATGCATATTTTTTCCTCTGATCGCATATCCTGTTAGGAAAAAAAATCTCCTGACTGCACAGCACCAGCCTGAAGTTTTGGGATGGTTTTTTTTTGGATTTTTTTTTTTGTCCGGTTCTTTTCCTGTGTTTACACTCCCACAGAGCAGCATTTATTAATTGGAGGCTAAGGACAACTTAAAACATCTTAGCTTGAGAAGGCTCACAGCAGGGGTAAAAGTAAACTGAGCTCACGCCCAGCTTAATCATCAGCCTGTGCCGGCGGGTTGCGCCAGCGCAGCCCCCGCCATCCACCCCTGCGCACAGACCCTCTCGGATGCGGCAGGGACGGCATGTTTGGTGGCCTGCAGCTGAATCCCCGTATCTGGAGTCTGCCTGCCTGCCTTGCAACGGGACCTACGCAACGCGCCTCTCTCGGCTCGGCCTTTCTTGGCTCTATTTTATGTTTTCATAAGTCGGTCTGGCTTGTGAGCCAAGGTTCTGGCTACAGGAGGCGCAGGAAGAAGGGCAAGATAGAGGTGAAAGGAGTAGAGTGAACTGATTGGAAGTGTTTTTTTTTAAATATATAAAGGATTTCTTAAAAAATAAAAAGTTTTAGCAAATTAAAGCACACCAGCAGATTACTTGGCAGCTGGAGGATAAAACTGAACAGCATCCTGGGTACATAATGCTTGATAGCATTCCCCAAAGCAGAGGGCCCTGAGAGCTGGTCTGTGGGCTCTGTACCCAGACGCTGCCCTGGCGAGGCTGTTTGCAAGGTGTGTTTTCATTCCTGCTCCTGGGATCATGGGGACAAGCGCTGTGCTCAGGCTCTCCCAGGCTAGGGCAGCCGATGGAGGCATTGTTGGCTCTCTACACCTAAAGCATAAATCCAGCTGGACTCAATCTCACTGAAGTCGGTGAGAGAACAAGTGTGTCTTGTTCAGCATAAACATCCAAGAGGAGACATGTAACCAAACAGCCAAAACAAAAGTCACACTCTTTGAACCATTGCCCCAAAGGCTGCCCATGGTGGGCCATTATTGTCCCAGAGTTTGCAGGACTACGGAGGACCCCCAGCTCAGCTGGCAGACGGGCTCCTCTTTCACCTTTGGGGCCCAGGGAGCACTGGCCAAGTGTCACTGCTGCTGGCCAAACCCGTGACTGATACAAACCACATTGCAGGGTGACTTGAATCGTTTGCTGGCATTCCTGAGCCAGCCCCTGCCAGGGGAAGAGGAAAAACACCATGATAGAGACTCTGCCATGACAGTGACTGTGTCTCCAGCCATGCTTTGGGACAGGTTGCTCTGGTCACCACTTTGATGTCCCCTGTATCCCTCACACAGGAGTCTTTGGGCAGCAGCTATCCTGAGCTGAGGAATCCCAAGTAAGTGGGAACTTCAGCATGTCCTGCACAGCTGGGCCCACAACTATACCATCTCCCCTAGTGCCCCGTGTCCTCAGGCCATCAAGGTAACCTGTGTGTTATGCCCAGTCTGCAAGGGGGAGGAGGGGTTCCAGGGCTCCCTGGTACCTCCTCACATAACTCATCCCAGGAAGAGGAAAAGCCACAGCCTAAGTGAAGTCTCACAATTCTCCCTCTTTTCTTAATGTTAAACACAGAAGAAATCCAGAGGCGAGAGCTTCAGGAATTCAACTTGGTGAACGCCGCCTCTGCTCTCAGGAAATTGGCCAGAAGTAAACATGCAGAGGAATGTAACCGTTGCAGGAGATGGTGCTTGGCTTTTCAAATCCAAGCCCCTAAATACATTGCACTTTGGCTGTGATTTAGCGTTCTTGCTTTTCTTTTCTGTTTTGTAGCAACAGCGGTTTAACCACTCTCCAACCCATCCTCACCCCCCAGCTTTGTTCCCTTCACTGCTCTATCCACTCCCTTGTGCCATCAAAGCCATTTGGAGGACTGAGTTGGGAAATGATCCATGTTAAAAACAGCCCAGTGAAGAAAAAACAAGTCAGCAGCTCAGTTACCTTTGTCCTCTCACAGCAACGAAAATCCATACAACTGGAGAAGGAGAAAGGACGTGGGGGATTGAGTGGAACCAAGTGCTGCTAGGAAGGAAGGATGGGGCAGGAGGGGAAGACCGGCAGCACAACTGTGTTAAATGCACATCAGACTGAGGCTTCACTGTCCTTTCCTTACATATAAAGAAAAATTACTGGCTTGGACGGTTCACTTCCAAGAGAGGGAAGAGAGGAACAAGGAAGGAAGGAAGCAAGGAAAGACATTCTCCATGGTAAAGAGAATGTGTGCCTCTGTGAACAGACCCAGAAACACCCTTCTTACACCTAACACTACTGTAACTGAATTAGTTGTGAGTGATTTGGCCAAATGTGAATGCAGAGCTGGCAATTGGACATGCTAAGAGTGCCTCTGACTTCGTCTGCTTTCTGAAATAACCAGCTATTAGGCTGCTTAACATAATCTTAAGACAGCCTCATGATCGCTCTAACTTATGCTCTGGTCCCTAGACATACCACCTTTCTTTCCCATCCTGGCCAGGCCAGTGAGCACGTCGCCTATGGGCCATGGCTCCTGTGCCTGCCTGGGTGTGCTCACCAACCGTAGCAACATCTGGAAATCCTCTCTAGAGGGACCTCCCTGCAAACTCAGCCCACCTCTGCAAATTGTCACTTACAGAGGTGCAGAGCGATGTGTAGCATGTGGAAATGCTGATCTGCCTGAAAACTTCCTCCTCACCTAGCTGTGCGCGGCTCAGTCCCAGTTGTTCTGTACATCCATCCACTCACCAACACAGAGGTCACAAGTTTTTACAACTTGTCTCAGTTCCATACCTCGCTGTAACTACTGGCAATCCTTCACAGAGAGGGAATGGCTAGAAATAAGTTGGAAGAGTAAACTGGCTTTTAGATCAAAAGCAGCAATTCCTAAGTATATATGCATGTATTTATTTGCATATATATATATGGAGGAAGGGACAGCTGCCTTATTTACTTTTATTTACTTATAAATCAGTTTCTTCATATTTGCTCTGGTTTTTTTTTTTTTGTTCTCTTTTTATTCCTAGAAAATTTATGGCAGATGAAGCCACTTAGAGAGTCATAGCTTGCTGGTTTGAAAATCTAGGCTGCAATTTTTTATCTGTTTTTTTTTTTTCTATTTTTTTTTTTTTTTTTACTCTGGATTGAAAGATGTGAAGTATGAAAACTCCAATTTAACAGAGCCTAGAGATTAAATCACATTGCGTAGGTAAGGTTTTGGCAGTGAAGCAGACAGTGCTTCCTTACCAGTACCAAGAATTCAGAGAAGAATGGGGTAGATTTTAATGTAAGTTTACTTTCGTCGTAATGAATTTTAATGACAGCTTTCACGACTGCTTCTGTGATTCATAAGAGAAAATTAAAAACCTACACCTTGAAACTTATATGACAATGCTGCTAACATCTTGCAGCTTCTGGCATTATCTTGGAGAACCTTTCAGTCCTGTTTCTATGCTACATTGTTTTCCTCACAAAATGTATTTTAAATATAAAACATTGAATGTTCATTGCTTCTTTATACCATTTTTATTCATTACCCGCTGGAGGCAAAGGGCACAGTTTTATATAGAATCCTCAGTGAATGTCTTATTTTGCAATTTTACTCCACTGTACATATTTCCCAATAAATTATTTTCTTTCAGATGCAGATATTCTTCTGGAAAAGCAAAGCAGGGCTGTTTCCTCTGCACTGAAGCTTTTTTGCCATGGACACAGCCAGCTCATCTGGCTTGGGTTAGTTTTTCAGGCATATTTTGGGAATGTTTTGAGAATTAATTCTGTTTTAAAGACCATAATCACCTTTTTGGCCCCTGAAACAAGTTCAGGATTTTTGTGCCAGGCCAGCAATAAAACAGCTTTTGCGCACGTCAAAGATTTGTTCTAGACAAGCAAAAAGACGATGGAGATAAAAACCTTGTCTTTTTTGCAATCTATACTCACAAAGCAACTGATTCAAAAGTGACTGCAACTTGTGTCGGTCCGTAATGACGGCACAGCCCCAGCCCATACTGTGTGGCAACACTGGCCCCAGGGGCCACATGCTTTGTCTCTGTATCACTTTCAGGTGCCAGTAAAACTCCTGGTGTTGGTTACTTACCCTCACAGATGGCTCAAGGCTTCTCAGCAGTGAAGGCAAAAGTTGCGTGTGAAGGTCAACGTGGCTTTGGGGATGTCAGAGATCAGGGGGAACAGAGGATGGAATAGTGAACAGGACTTTGTGGTGTCAGTGGTACCCAGGGAGGTGAAGGGAGGCATGTGGGGAGCAAGCCGTGAGATTTGGGTGGCAAGATGTGACCTAGGGGAGGGGGTGGTGATGGGTGAAAAGTGTTTCTCTCTTCCTATGCTATTTAGTGGGTTTCCACATAATTCCTACTTGCCCTCATGCCTCAGGCATGGGTGTGCTGCAAACATACCCTAATTCTGGACTCAGAGGAGAGGTATTCGCAAGCCTGGGATGCAAAATGTAAATAGGGGAGCAGTGGTCATTGTATAAGAAAGTGCTACCTTCCTTGTTGGCACATGAGCTTCACACAACGGGAACAACCCTCTTTTCTCTCCACCACCTACTTCCTGCTCCCCCTTCCTAATCCATTTGAATTTCTCCTCCCTTTTCCTTTGTTCCCATTGCCTCTCCCCATCATCTCCCACTTTCTACCCCACACCTCTCCTTCCCAATTCCTGGAACAATCGTGTCTCTCTGGTTGCCCAGATCAGGCACTCCCTTTCAGACCACAGGGAAAAACAGCAGCAGAGCTGCCCTCTGTGGAGCAGATTTTGTGCTTGGGAAGAAGGATCCCTTCTCAGTCTCATCTGTTTCCACTTTCCCAAGCCATGCCTTGGCACCTCCACACCCTCTCTGCAGGGACGAGTGCACCAAGCACAGGGAGCCTGAACAGCCTCCTCCTCAGAAGGCATCCAGAGCAGCTGCCTTTGAGCCAGCGGCCTCTGGGGCTTATTAAAAGCCTGGAATGCCTTCTGGAAGGCTGCAGGAGCAGCCCAGCTCCATGCCAATCTTTATGACATTTTGCTTCCCAAAAGTCCCCTAAGTTGCCCAGTTGCTGTGGTCCTCAGTCCTGAGCTGCCGTTGTGCATTGCCCACAGGTAGCTCTTGACTGCTGTCACATCGCAACAGATCACTGCATTTCTGAGACTGTGGGGAAAGGCACTACATCCCATGCTGCTTACAGCAGAGTACAGCTCTCTATGAGGGTATAGTCTCATTCATTAATTAACAGTCAAATGGCTCCATAGCCATCCTTACATAGACACAGCTTTGACTGAAAAACGGATCTTAACTTGAGCCCAGGTTCCAGGGAAGTGAATGCTGCTGCTGTGGGTAAACCATGGGAGACCACTGCCAAGGCAGAAGGAGCACCTTCTGAAACTCTGGTCACTGAGTTTCCACTCAGTTTTTCTAGTTTGTTTTTTGTCACTCTTTGCATAACTTTAGCAGAAGGAGAAACTGAGGTATCAGCGTTTTATTTGTCCAGTTTTCAGCTATGAGTGCAAGTTATGACCCAATAACTTTTAAACTTGGCATCTATGTGAATTATAATTTAATACATGCTAAAATTGACTCAGAGTTGCCCATGAACTTTCTTGGCCATAAATACAAAAATCTGCATTCAAAATGTTTTGGAGTATAGTACACATTAATTTTTACTGAACCATTACTACAATTTCTGCTATATCTTGTGTTGTAACCCTTCTGCATTTTTCTATCCTTCCATTTTGTTCTTTTACTCTTTCCTTTTTCTTTGTAGTAAACCAAAATTTTAATCTTGGGCTACATTCTTCCTTCTTCCTGTTCTAGGGACTTTTCACTTTGGTATTTGCTATTTTGAAAACTACTTCATGTAACATAACACTCTTGCCTGAATCTCAGTGTGCTCTGCAACCCACAGTGCTGATCCCTCAAAGATTTATGCTTGCACATAATCCGGAGTATGAAAAGTAGTGTTATCAGCTTCAGTGAAATGACCCACGTACCTCAAGTTAAGTACCTGTGTAAAACTTTCAAGGACTCCTATATCTCTGGCAGGATAATGCTGCAGCTGTCTCGCTGAAATACAGCCTCAGATGGTTGGACATGGCACATACCTACTACACCACCTCAGAACAGCTCGGTTGTTACCAACAGCAAGAGAAGAGCTCGATGTTGAGATGAAACTGTCTGGGGAACTTTAGCAACGAACGTGTCATTGTGTAACCTGAAATTTGCTGAGATGGCAAAGGACTTCTTTCTCGCTTCTCCTTTCAGTCAGTTCTATGAAATCAGGACTCTAGCTCTACAACTGAACACAAGGCAGATTTGACAGGGAATCAAGTTAAACCCCGTGATGTTTTTATGTGGTTTGGGTTGTTTGGTTTTGTTGTTGTTGTTGGGTTTTTTTTTTGTTTTTTTTTTTATACAAGGCAGTGCATGGCTGTTGCGTTTACTGTTTTTTGTTCAAAAAAGTCACCTTACTAATTCTGATCTGGCCTGATCCCACATGATCTTCTATTACCAAATCACAGCCAGTGGTGAGGATGGCATTGTAGATACAAAGAAGAGAAAGACTCAACATACAAATACATAATCATATATAGCCTTAAAGCCTTTATTTTAATGCAAAATAAAACAGGTAAAATTTATATAGCCATATGTAACAAAAGATCAAAATCTCTGATGTGGTACTAGAAAAAAAAACCTCTCAAATTGTGTGTTGAATTTCTCCCCCAAAACAATCACACGTGATTTTAAAATCAGTTTCACCTAAACACACAGGTATTGTCAGGATCACAACCACCTCTCTCTCCCCCGCAAACACAGAATGGTGTCTTACAAAGCCTTCTCTTCTATGCAGAGAGAGTGAATAGCGCTTCTGATTTTGCAGGTAAGGCTTAGAGACTCTGCAGAACAACTGTGACGGAGAGCACAGGTGTAGGGCCTTTTGGGAGTGCAAAGCAGCCCCTACTGAGAGCAGAGGGTGAGGATGTGGCCCGGGCAGAGCAGTCGGTAGGATTCACTCACCACACTAACTCTGATAAACACATCTGCGATGGCTGGGAGGAGGAGGTAGCACAATTCCTCTGTAAAAATATTAGGCAGCATGTGAAGCTATTTCTAGATCAGGAAGCTGGAGTGAATTGGAACTCAGGGCTGCATGCACTTTTTCAAGGCAGAAGCTTTTTTTTTTATTATTTTTTATCCATGGTTCCCCCCTTTTTTTCTTCCACAAAGGGTGATTGGTATTTATTCATTTGAGGGGTGCCTACAGAGGCTCCTGCATCATAATATATCACAGTGGTAACGTCTGCTTGCAGGCCAAGATCATGGCTCACTAGTGGGTGGTCACTCAGAAAATCCACAGGCTCTTTTTCTATCTCTTAATCTTTCAACTGCTGGGGCCAGCTGGCCCTGTGCCAGGGCCAGAAATGCGGGCTGCACGCCACCAGCTCAGGAAATCAAAGCTTCCAGTTTCAGGCAGGAGTGGGCCTCTCTCCCCCTTGTCTTGACTCCTGTTCACACGCACACTTATGGCATGCTGCTCACGTGGCAAACCCAAGCTCTCCCTTCACACCCGCTACGTCAGTAACTTTACTGCTGGACTGGCACGTTTTGGATGAGGGAGTGTGAGGCAATTACGTGTCAAGAGCGTTTCAGACTCATAATTTTCCCAAACATATGGACATATGGGGAAAAGAACAACTTGTTACTTAACGGCTCTTTTGGATTTTGCAAGTGTGTATTTTCAACCGTCAGTTGTAGCACCTCGTGAATTCTGCACGGTACATATTTTTCCACAATATGGTGCTAAAATCATACATTTTACACTGCAGAGAAGCTGACTATATATACTGTAGTTACACATTATACTTTTGAAAATACCGTACTTCTACCAGATATTAAACCAGCAAATGGTAATTTTTTCCCCAGAACAATGGCACCAGAGATTGATGAGATGCTCTGTAATACTTTTTAGTCTTGTTCCCCCAGCTAAGTCGACCATTCTTCCCCCTTAGCTCCTCACTTGTAGGATGCATCCATATATTTTACTTATAGCACTATTTTCCTTTTCTTTTTCTTTTCTTTTCTTTTTTTTTTTTTAGCTCTGTACTGATCTAACAGCAGAAGCATCATTTAGTAACCTGTTGGGTAAGATTAACAGCTCAGAAGGTGTTTGTTTGATCTGTCCACCTCAACAGAGTAGAGCCGATGCAGTCAAGGGGAGCTAAGCTAAGGAGAAAATTCAGGTTAGGGAGGGACAATTGCACAGGTCCTTCAAAGGCTATATATAACCCAGAAACTGTTTCCATCCAGATTTTATTTGGCCCTGGCTCTTGAAATACTGTAAATAAGTTCTGTTTGCTGTGCTGCGATGCCATTTGAAGGGTTAGTTGAGAGTGATTTATAAAGGCGGTAGCTTATATTCAGAGCTGTTCTTAATTGTGGCCTGGCTTGATAAAGCCACTGTCGCAAACATATTAGTTTCTTTGCAGCTGGATCAAATGTATCAGGGGTTCTATTTCAAGAAGTGAAAGGAAAGTATTTTAATTTGTTTTCGCATCACTTTCACTGGGCCTTCATAACACCAGCAGCTACCCTGTGGCTGCCAAGTCCTGGCTGAGTATCCAACAGTATCTAAAACTCTCTGAGAGAAGTACAAGGCTGTGTACGGCACGTACATGACAGGCAGAGTTTCCTTAGGGAATGCGCCTTATTTATGGAGTGTACCGAGAGACATCCAGCTTTACATCCAACCCTCCCTCCAGAGGTTTTTCCTCTCCTACATATCTAGGGAAGAGGGCAGAAAGAAATGGAACAAGACTCAAACATACTTGCTTCGTAATTGATTGCATTCCCCTCCCTCTCCCACTCCCACCAATGCTTCTTCCTGACTGGATTTAGAGCTGTGCCTGCCCCTGCCCAAGGGAGTCCAGTCCTACATCTGAATTATGAAGATGTTCCCCTACCACCTCAAAGTTGTCTCCTCTCCCCTGCTTCCTAGACTGGCTGGTGGGTAGAGATCAGTGTGAATACAAATGCCAGAGCCTGCTGGCCAGCTGGGCTGCTGCAAGTGCTCCCCATGCCACAGGGTTATGCCAGCCTCTCACCAGCATTAGCAGCACAGAAGAAATGATGACTGGGATTAAATGCTGCTTCTCAGGAGGGCCATTACCTACTGGCGGTGGCCCCTGGCAAGCAGCAATACATAGAAGCACCCTGCCCTGTGCATTATGGACCTCTTACGAGCCCTTTTCCCAGGGATATCCAGTAAAGGGACATCCTCCTGGCAGAACAGGCCTTCCTGGTGATATTTAATACCTGGGAAGTGACCTATGTGATTTAATCTGTTGCATACCAAAGGTGTCAAAAAGATATCAGAGAAATCCCTGTGCTTAATCCTTGGGCAGGTCACAGGTTCTCCCCAAAGAGGAGACAAGCCCGAATGGTTTAATAAAGCTCCCAAACTGCAATAGTTGAGGAATTAAGGACACTTGGAAACTTCACAAAATGTATTTTTAGGTGGCAAGGCTGTATGGTGTCCCAGTGACAAAATCCTTGAGCCAAATCTCTGAGCACCCACAGCTGTGTTGGGCTGGGTAGTACAAGTCCCCGTGGTTGGGGACATGGATTTCTGACCTCGTCCCAGGCAGGCTGGCTGGCCACAGAGTAAGATCAGGCTGCATGGGGCAAAGAGCTGGCAGATATCCCACCACTCTGTCTCCCCATGACTCTGCTGCACTGCAGGCTTCCTCTCCCCACTCACACCTTCTCTCTTCTTATGCACTGCTGCAAATAACCTGCTATGAACAGCTATTCTCTTCCTCCTGGTCTACAGGGTTTTGAAGCCCTCCTGGTTGCTTTCCTTGTCTTTTCCCTCACCTTCTGCTGTGAAAAGCTCCCTTCCCTGCTGGCCTCATGCCTCTGGCTGCAGGAACTTGAGTAGTTTGGCACTTGGCACCAGCCTGGTGCTGCCCAAGGCTGAGCCTCCCTTGGGGGACTGAGGGTGGGCCCCACAGTGACAGGTGCCTTCACATGGCAGCAGGACACGTCACTGGCAGGCACTTTGCTGTAACCCAGGCCAGAGCGGGCTGGGAAGGAGCTGCCCTGCTGGAGCCAAGGCAGCACCTGGTACAGTAACTTAAGATGAGTTATGGAGTCCATGCTCAGCCACTTCTCACAACCAGCTCCACTGAAACCCCAAGAGCAACACTTATTGACAGCAGCCGAGGATCTGATCTCTAGGGTTTACATTTAAAGAGTGCACACTGTACAACTAAGAAATGCTCACAAGCACACGCACGCACATCTACAGACATACACTTCTCAGGTGGCTGGCTGCCCCATCCTCTGCGAGCCTGCCCAAGTATGGCAGCTGAAGCTTTCTGCCTTACTTCAAATGCAGCAGGTGCAATAAGAGGAGTATCTTGCTACACAAAATACAAAAAAATGAAGGCTGCAAGATAAATGCTGCTGCCACCACCAAAGAGAAAGAGGAAGACGGAGGCCAGATTACAAATCTGGAACTGTAGTATCTTATAAAGCGTGGAGCTGCTGGTCTGAATGTGCCTGGAACGCGCCTCTAACTCCACAGCAGTCCCTTGTCAACTCACAGTCACAGCACTGTATTACACAAGATCCCCAGTTCTGCACGAAGTCTGTACTGAATGCTGTGTTATCACTTAAAGGCTCTACAACAGCACTCTGAAGTAAACTCTGGTGACACCATTGCCCTTATACAGATGGCTATGTACTGTATAGGTGTAACTGGATCCGGTGAATAGCCCTGAGGTGTATTTAAGTGTTGCGCTTCATTTCCAGCAGCCACTTTTATACTTTTAAAAAGAATTAAAAAATACTCAACTGGTACCTCATGTACTCAAAACACATCGTACCTCGCGTGGCTTCAGTTTGCCTGTTAGAAAGCACCGACGCTGAGCCCAGCTCAGTAAGAATGACTCCAGGTCTCGTGTGCCATTCTTACAGGCAGCTACGCTTGGGAACAACTCTACAAGGGTCATGTCCCATAGGATTCCTCCCAGGTTTTGCTGTCAAGTCCAGTGCATAGCTATACAGCTGCAGTCATGGGGTTCTTCTGCCTGGGATCCTGCTGCCTGTACTGGTATTGATCTGGACTGGTCCCACGGTGTCGAATAATCTCATTATAAACTGGTGCTCGGTGGGACTGAGGAGGAGAAGGTGGCACGTCCTGCCGGAGGGGTCCTTTATGCTGGTTTGTGATGGGCTGGGCTGGGTAGTACTGAGGGTACCTCAATTCTGCCACTCTTGCGTCTGGCGCCCGGATGTAGTTGCCCTTAGATGGGTGGACAACAGGCTGTCCTCCTTGGTAGTAGGAAAGATCTCTCTCTTTGTATATTACCCGTGGCCCTGTTAAATATTCCAGTGGTTCTGCAGGTCCACGCCTGAGGAGGAAAAACATAATAAAGCACATAAAAAGGCAGTCTACTAGCTCAGTGACACATTATTGTACTCACAATTTATGTTTACTTTGGGAAAGGAAATGCCACCTCAAGCATGACAGGTCCAGATGAATCAAAAGAACTTCTGAAGGATAACAAGCCTCCCACCTGCACACTACAAAACTCTGTAACACCCAGGATGCTGGAGCAAGGGTCCAGCGCACATCATAGCCCTTTTACAATGGGGGAGCACTGGAGCCCTTCAGCTCCCAAAGTCAGCCTCCTGTGATCCGTTTGCCATAATGGAAACAAAGCTCCTTTAAACAATGCACGTTTGAATGAATCTTATCTAGCCGGAGGATAAACAGATGAGTTGGGTCTGCAACTCTGGAAATCCCATAAGCGTTACATGCACAAATATTCATGCTTTCCAAGCCATTTCCCACTATTTTTTCTCTTAACATGTCAGACTCTAAAGCTTTCCAAACACCATAGCTGGAAAAATTGGGACTCCTGGAAGAAACACTAGGGATGTCAGGCTGCAATACCTGTGTTTAACAGGCGAGCTGCCAATGGGTTTTCAAAAAAACTCCTGTGATCTAGAAGGTCTGATATTACAACAGCCCTGTAACTTGTCTGAATCAGTATGGATCTGACAAACTCTAGTTCACGTGAAAAGCAACATGTGAACATGTCATCCCTAAGGATGTGCCATGAAGCCCTCTCTGTAGCTTTCTGCATCTTAATTCCACGATTTGCACTAATGAAGCATTGATATTTTTCCCTAGTACAGCTTAACTTGTGATACTTTTGAAATGGCAAAAATAATTGTTCTCATAGACATGTCACCAGAGCTTCCCCAAAAGTTCAACTCAATTAGGAGTTTTTACCAGCCTGATTGCAAATGTCTTTGCACTTTGGGCAGAACCTCCCATTGACTGCAGAGAAAGCTTCTCTCCGAGTGAGAGCTGAAGGAACACATCAGGGTTTTGACCCAGAACAGGGGCTGAAAGTATAAATCATTTACACCTGCTTTGGGACCGAACTCATCAACTGTTCAAATATTCTTTACATAGATTTATTAAAAAGTCATCATTCTGGTACAGCAGATCAGGTGTTCACAATTCATCAATGCCTCTCTTTTGTTCACACGGAGATTTTACAAGCGTGCTCCCCCTTTCTTAATCTGGGCTCCCAGATTTCACTGGAACTTGTTTTGCACGAAGTAAAACAAAACATGTGGTTTTCTGCTGCACTCATTTAAGCCCATGGGGTAAATCATGGACATAGGCAATGAACAAACATTATCTGCCTTGAAATGAACCTACAATTCTCCCCCTGGAATAACTTAGTGCAAATGTTTCCTGTTTAAAATGGAAAGAGCAAAAGGAAGAATTCCAGGCCTTGGACTTTTAGGACCCTATGCTCCCCAGAGACTTTTTGCTTTAAAAACAGAACATTATAAAAGACAGGCACTCCCGGTGTCCCCCCCGCCCCTTCTCCTGGTGAGACAGTCCAGACAAAGTGCTGAAGGGCCTGAAGCCACCCTCTGAGATACTAAAAGGACTCTTAACTGCATACATTGAGACAACTGCTGTCTCTGCTCACACACCTACGCCTCGCAACAAAGCCTAATTTCCACAGCAGGCCAAAGAGTTGCTCCGTGTATTTCTACATGAAGACTTGTTCACTAGTCAGTCCCATCACACTCAGCCTGTAATTCCTCTGTGTGCAAAAACACGCTTCCAATTATAAAAGGCTTCTGCAATGGTAGGAACTGCTTCATGTCAAGCAGCAAAACAACAGGAACAAGTGTCAAACCTATACCCATCACCTTTTAATTTAAGGATAATGCTGAAAATCCTGTATGTTAGATTGTAGAAGATATTCTCACTGGCAGCTAGAATCAAGCAAATTCTTTTGGATCACATTAAAAAGGGACTGTGCTTGCAATCTGATCCAGAATTCACTGAAGAGCCAGGTAGCTTTTGGACAGAGCTCTAACTGCAAAATGGACTTACTTTAAAGTAACAACTTCAAAATTAATTGGTACCACAATAACCGTTGAGAACAGGACTGAGCCACCAGCATCATCTACTGAGCCTTCAGCATACACCGCATCCCTCAAGTCACACGAGAGGGCTGGATGTTGCCGCAAAAGAGGTAGATGTGTTTTGCCATCCAGCCAGAAGAGCTATTTCCAGGGAACCTCCAGTTCTAGGAGACAATGTGATACTGCTGCCACAGAAGCTGTGATTGTGCAGACAGCGGCACATTCAGGCACTTTTGACCTAGGACTGTGCAGTGAAGATGAGATGGAGCAATCAAAGCACAAGCATATCAAATCTGATACATGTGGCCAAGTAGCTTGAGCTTCTGCCATCAGGCTGTCATTGCTCTTACCTACGCTACAAAACGAAATCCATCATTGATTCACTTACAGCTAATACTGTCTCTGGTTGTGCAGATAAACTGCAAAGAGGAACATGTGGGAAGGGAAAAATCTTTCCATAAAAAGTAAAGAAATATCCAAGCTGTTCACTCTCAGCACCCGTTTCCCTCCTCTGAGGGTGAAACACCCACAGGTGGTATCATTCTTGAGTGTCTTCCCCAGAGTCATGGCTTAGCTGCTGTGAAGAGAGGCTGCAGACGGAGACAAGGCTTGAATTCACTTCACATGGATCCTTTAGGAAAGTACAAGAAGGCAGAAGGTACGCGAGATTTTTTTTTGGAGCCTAGGCAATAATAGAAGCAGTGATCTAACCAATTATTAGCAGAACTCTCACATGAGCAAAACCTTGGGAAACCCTGGTAACTGCCCAAAAAGCTGTCCTTGGGCAGCATGATCGGGGGGAATTCTGTGAAAGACATCGTCGTGGCTGCACCACACTCTCCACCTCACTTCCCCTGGTGATCCCAGTGTTATGCATGCAGATACACATGCTACAAGGATGGTATTTTTCTTGCCCTTTATGGCAAGCACTGCAGGTTGAAGCTGAGTTATTTCCTGAGGTTTAATTTTTCTCCACCTACAAGGCACACCCAGTGAAGCCTGCTCTTAAGTGCAGCTCACGGTGCAAACCAACAGCCTGGGGAGTCTCCATGAACCTCTGACATGAACCTGTATCTGACAAGTCTAAAAAAACAGGAAAAAACAGCCCTTCACTTCCCAAGTGTGTCAAATTAACCATCCAAAAGTCAATCTTTTTAAGACAGAGGAAACACTTACACATAGCAAGCTCTGGCTGTAGAAATGCTGTCACTATTAGAAGTCGGGTACACTGGCGCAGCTCCTGGCAGGAAGAGTGAGACTACTCTGAAGCAATACCACTTTCACTGGGTAGCTCATGGTGTAAAAGTATATGCTGTTGTTTGTCCTTAAAGAGATTGCCATAACAACCCAAATCAAACACTTTCTACTTGTAGATGCTATGCTTGTTTCTGCAACAAGCAAAACAAGCCCTGCCTTTTCACTTGGCAGACATTGCCACCTCTGATGAGGCCCTAATGAAATTCTTCTCCCCTCCCTCACTGTTTTTGTTGGCTCCCGATGAGTTCAGAGTTCACAGGGCCATATCACACCTCCCAAGTGACCCATGGTATGGGGGTCAAACCAATAACCTCAAGTGGAAAATCAGTGACCCAGGGGAGTGATCAAAAATCCACAAATTGGGTCAAGCAGGTCCAGCCACTCAAAAGGACCAAGCCAGGAGTGTGCCCTCTGAAAGAACATGCTGAGTAGGAGCTGCTCTGACTGTCAGCTGTTTTCCAGATTTTTGGCCCGTTGTTTGACCTGGGGGTCCAGTGAAATTAATGGCAGGCAGAAGGTAGGGAAGCTGACACAACATCCTGGGAAGAAACTAATCTCAGAGCTCAAAAAGTGTTTTTGCTGATAGTTCTGCTGGCTCCCAGTGGAAGATGCATCACTGATGTGGGTCTTAGCTAAAAGCAGAAGCTGAATGAAACAGTGGAAGGAAGGGTGGCAGAAGCATCAGGTTCAAGAAAGGAGTGAAACTGGTGAGGCAGTGTGGAAATGCACTCCTTAAAAATGGAATGGCCAAGGTGCTCCTTCAAATATTCATCTTATTGTGAGGAAGCAAAATTTCACCTTACTCTGCTAAGAAATTATAGATGACGCACAGAGGTACCTGCAAACCTTTCACAGAGCTGGTTAGCAGCTCTATTGGTTTATCTTCTAAATGATTCACCAGGTATGAACATGGTCCATTTTGAGCTTTAACAGCACAAAGGAGCCTTCTCTAAATAGATTGTGACTGATGTTCAATTAACAGTACAAGTGTTGTTATTTTCCCAAGTAAAGCCTGTAAAGTAAAGTAAAGTTTGTTTTTCTATCCCTGCTTTATTTACCTTTCAAGCACAAAGTATATAAAACATATTCTGACTTTGCTGCAGAATTTTTAAGGGCTTCTGGGTTTATTTAAAACTGAACCAAAAGATTAAAAATGCTTCAGAAAAGCTTAATTTACCCCAAATATTATTTAGTCATTGAAGAAAAATGGGTATCTGTAGGTCTCAAAAAAACCTAACTAAACCACTTGCAGTTCCCATTTTTTTTAAAGCTCCCATTTCAGTAATTCCTCTGTTGTAGAGAATCTCACAGGGTAGACTGGCCTAAATATCTATTGCTTCAAAAAACAACCAGAAAAAACTATTTCATTTCAGGTTTACTGTGTTTCATTGTTAACCCCCATTTGCGGGTCACCTTTAACATCAGCCATGAGACACATGCTTGGGTTATCTGAAAGGAAAGGAAATCAAAATGACGGTCTGGCTGTTCATGCTGTGTGCCATCATGTCGGGGGTTTGCATTTCATCATGACAAAGAGTTTTTCTTGCCTCTGTTCTATGGGCAGAATCACAGAGGTCACCCGTATAGTACTTGGTAAAAAGCAAGGAAGGGAATGCTCTCTTCTTACATCACTGTCGTCTCCTCGCTGCCGAAGGAATATTTTGCAAGGGATATAATCTCACATGAAAAACTGCCTTCTTACCTTGTCAGGGACTACTTCTTGAAATAAACTTCAAAGACAGTCACAGACTAAGTGGCAAATGGAAAGCCCACATTTGGCTGCAGTCTCTTTCATGTCTAAGCAAGACATACAGAGACTCTGGGTGATGGCATCAGGCAGCTCGGGCTGTGATTAAAGAACAGGAGAAAGCAACAAGGTCCTATCTGTGTCCAAATTCTCACTGAAGAAGTCTATTGTATGCATCATGATTGCGGGCTGTTTGTTCTCAGCCAGGAGAATCCACTTTTAAAGAAAGGAGAAGCAGACGTAAGAATTAAATTATGCAAACAACCAATCTTACAGCATCAAGTACATTACACTCTCTTTATAGAGTGTCTTTATAAAGCTCACCTCAACCTACACTAAAAATGACTGACTGAAAAGTTCCTATCTCTCCAGATCCAGCATTAAAGACAGTGCAGTGCTGTTTGCAGTCAGCAGCACTAAGAACTGCTGTTGCTTAATATTCAATGTGCACATAACTTTAAAAAATTTTTTTTTAAAAAATTGCTGCACATTTCATAAAAATCACAGCACAAGTCTGAGCTTCTTTAAGTTTGTCTCTGTATCTTAATAGGCAAGACACTCCTATAACGAATATTCTTTGCTGGTTCAGGCCAATACTTTCTATAGTTGATGATGGGTTTTGCATTTGAAAAAACACAGGAAATCAAATCTGGTATCTTAGTGCTAGGAAGAACCTTCAGCACAAGGAAATGCTCAGTGACTGCTGTCTGTGAGGAAGCTTGTACCTCTCAGAAGACGGCAGATGTCTAGCAATGTCATACTAACCTCAAACACACCACACACAGATTATTTATGGGCTGAGCTGGTGGAGGTGCTTTCTTCTCCTCTTCTTTTATCAACAATGCAAGGCTAAAAAATCAGATAACGTAAACGAATACAATCCCTGGCTCTCATGTAGCACATGCCATGTGGAGAGAGCTGTTTTTAGTTTGAGGACTGTGTTTGGAATTCCTTCAGTGTCAGGTTTCCAGTTACCAGACCCTCATCCCCGGGCCAGGCACGACTGTGGTTGGACTGGATTAGCAGAACACTCTGCAATGTATATTACATAGCTTTGACTTCTATAGGCTTTGCAGACCAATAAAAATAATGATCATCTCACAACTGTGTTACTGGGGTGGGGGTGGGGAAAGAGCAGAAAAATGTCTCTCCTCCATTTTTTAGAGAATCTATATTTATTTTGGGCTTGAAGAGGGAGGAATCCATAAAAGTTTGCCTGAAATTCAACAAAAGCACATTTCAGATGCAATGCAGGCAGGCCTGATTCTCTTCCCCTGCACGCAGTCTTGTAAAGTTTAACAGTAGCCTTGGACTGGCCTGAACATAAGAGCTTATATGCATAGTTCTTCTCTCTGTACAGTATTACAGCTTGGAATATTTAGAAACAAATAGCAAAAGCACCACAATCCTGGAAGGTAAGTGCATAGATATGTTTCTACTACTCTAGCTGAAATCTAGCCTTAAAGCAGCCGGAGAACAAATTCCTTTATCATTTGCAGAGGGTTACATTTTGAAAGATGCTCCCAGAAGCTCTGTGGGCAGTTTGTCACAGCTGGAGACATTAAGAAGTCCCACTGGTTTTTACATTCAAGACCAAGCATAAAGTTTAGTCAGATACTAGCTTTCCACGCAGATAAGCAGACTGCAGAAGCAACAGGAAAACAGAAGTCTGATAGGTTTGAAACTTTCCTTTAAGATAAGTTTTCTTATGACAGCATGAACAGTATTTTTCACGCAAACAAATTGATTGTTCTCAATCTCTAACAGAGCATGTCACAGACTGGTTAACATCAGAATTTAGAGTGCTCTTTAATTAAACCCTCTCCCCTCAGCAACAAAGCCATAAAACATTGTGTTGCTCCTTCGCTCCAGCATTAGTTTATTTTCCACAGCAAATCTCAGACCAGCTTTTGATAATCCCATCCTACAGGCAAAGCTCCCCATTTTTTTCCTCCCCTAAATCCAACCTACAAATATAGGAACTGTGATAATCAGGATTAAAACCCTCAAATCACCAGCAACAAAAACCCGAATATGCTAGCCGGTGCTCTATAAATGCCCAATACGTATTCAAAACAACTAGTCCAATAATCCTTCCTACTCAATTCCCTGCTTGTTTTGTTCATATGCTCTCAGGCATGATACATCTCTTCTACCAGGAGGCATAAAATAAAGTAGCACCTATTGAACAAGACATCGCTATTCTGTGATCTCTTCAAGCTTAAAGGGATCTTAAGTAGATTGGTACTTTAAGTAGCGAGTCATTACAACATGTGTCATTTCATATGTTACTCATTATTCAACACAACATAATACCGTGTGAGTCATTAACCTCTTGGCATTGGTAACCTACTCTCAATGCTAAGCAGTCATGCTTGTTGCTCAGGAACCCCCGTGCTCTGTCCGAGGAGACCTGGATGAGGTTTTAAGGCCCCTTTGGTCTTTTGTTTTGCAGATCAGCAGGGGCCAAAAGCTCTTCCCATAGACTAAAAGAGTTTTGGCCTTTGGTCTGTTGCGTCACATTTCTGAGATGCTGCTGGCCAAGTTACATTGGAGGGCAGAAAACTTCTTTTTAAAGGGTGAGGTTTCTCAGTTGAATTTTGTATTTCAATGCAGACTCAACTAATACTAAAAATTACTGAATGTGTGCAGAACTGCCACTACTGGGACAAGATGCTAAAGGGAAATCTCTCTTACATTAATATTTGTACTGCATTACTGTGCAGTAGCTCCAATGGACATGGGGATGCTGCTGCCTTACCACAAGAAGAGCCAGCTACTCCCCTCAAGAGCAGGCAAGCAATGAGAAGGGAGACAGACGCAGAGAGGTGAGACTCCAGAACTGGCCCCAGCACTGCAGTCACACAAAAGCCAGGAATACTATCCAGATCTCTTTGCCTCACCCTACCCTATACTGCCAATGTTTTTTTAGAGGCTATCAGGGTAGAAACTAAAGGTCCTGTGATGGTTCACAAGACTTTTATTTAAAAGAAATTCTGTTGCCATAGTCAAAATTCTTCTTCAGAAAGAAATAAACTCAGGCTCCTGAGCAAGAAAGCCTCCTCCCTTTGCCTATCCTTTACTGCGCTACTGCTATCCACGCTCTTTTTGTAAAGTGCTTCCAAAGACACATAAACCCAAATTCTATCCTCTTCTCATTTTTCACGTGAAATGAATTTAAAGTATAGTGATTATTCAGCTGTGCTGTTCAAATGATTTTCAACAAATAACAGAAGTCATTAAAAGAATCTTCCTAGGCAATAACAACCTGGGCTCAGGTCTTTACTATTCAGCCGCTGGGATCTTAACACGCTGTCTGATCTTTAGTGGGCTAGTAAAAACCTGTAAGAAGTGGTTATTAATGTTATTACCAAGCTTTTAGGCTTTTTTTTTTTTTTTTTAAAGCATCTCTCATTTAAATTAAAGCATTCCTTGCAGCGCTTTCTCCCATTGCCATGATGAAGCATGGCTGTCAATTCTGCCTCCAATGGCACAAACTGGGTAGTAAAGCCATGCTTCAATAAAAAAGGAAAATGATTTTTGAAACTGTTTGTAGCTGGTTATTTTTCCCCCATTTTGTTTCTTTCTAGGTCCAGACATTCTGTTAAACTCACTGGTATGTGCCATTCCCTTTTCCCCCTCTTTGTAACAAAGAAAAAGCTTAAGATCCAGAGGAGAATGACGGCTGCTTTTTGGGGGCAAGGGTGACCTTAAAAACAAGCAGCTCTTATTTCTTTCTTCAGGCAGCATTTCAGTTCCCATTGTTCCCCTACTGCTCATGTACTGATTTTCTCCTAAACAGCACAAACAGCCTGTAAGTGCATCCTCCCCCCCGATATTTTCTTTTGTTAGAACCATTAATTTCTATACAGGCATTAGATTATAGATTTCCTGGCCTGCCGCACTCCATTAACACTCTGGTAACCACCCCTTTTCCATCCAGCCATTAAACACCACCTTTAATAATTGAGATTTAAAGGCTCAGGGCATGATAAACAGCTGAAGTTATAACTTTACAGCTGGCTCTACAGAAATGTGTAAATCTCCAGATTTGGATAGGCAAATCAGTTAATTAGACTTGCATTAAGTCACAAACTTTGCCGGTGCTCTGACAGCAGACGTCCTGAAGTTGAGCTTTAAATAACAAGGGTCAAACTCCTAAATCCCACTGGGCTGGTAGAGACGGAAACGTCCCACCCGGTGCCCAGAGAGCAGTAGCTCTGACTGCAGCTGCTGTGACTCGCAGACGGCCGTGAGCGCCCTGCGACTCCAGCCCCTTCCAGCTGTGTTTATGCTGGCTTCTTCCTTAAGAGCTTCTACAGTTACACGAACATCAGTGCAGCTGCAGCAAGCTAAGCCACCACTGACTGGACATTCTTTACCTGCTGCCCTTGGTGGACGCAACCCTTGTTTTGCCACCCTGCATTTCCCACCCACCAGCACACAGGTTGCTCTTTGAAAGTGGGGTGCTGCAAGTCACAGGGTCTGAGCACAGCTTTTCCCTGCCCCTAGAGGAAATGCTATGTGGATGGCCCTGCCTCACTGCTAGTCAGTGAACGTTCAACACTCATCAGATTCAGAGCTGCAGACGACCAGCTTCTTCAGAGATGTGGGTAGTAAGAGGTTAAACTTTGGTCCTGAGGCCCAAGTGCCTGTGCTCCATCTCTGCATCAGTTATCTCCCTGTTGTTGCATTTAAAAATACTGTACCTAATTAACTGTTATCAGGTTGTTAAGCAGTGTGCTGAAGTGTGAACTTATCATTCAATTGTTTCCTTTATTTACAAAGGTCCCTGCCATTCTCTGAGGCAGCAGCCTGGGACAGGCTGTTGACTTGCTCAGATGAGGAGGGTTTAGGACACCAGATTCTTGTAGCAGAAGCAGATTAGGAAGAGGTGATACACAGCCATGAATCTGCACAGTTCCTCAGACACCCCCTCAGCACTCCCTGCAGAATAGCTGTGTGTGAATGAAGCACATGTGGATGCCACTGCTACCAAACCACTCTAACGTTGCTTTGACACCTGAACCACATAGCATGCAGGAAACGCACAGTACAGCTCCCAACTACTGTAACTCAGCCTTACAGGCACAGGTAGTGTTTTTAACCACACATACGGCACTAACTTTAATGCCTATAGATATATACAAGCTATGCAGACCATTCACAGATGAAGGTGACTTAACTGCTGACTTTCTTGCACTTCTGCACTCAATTCTTCCCCTTCCTCTTTTCATTTGCTGGACTTTGTTATCTTTAAGAAAAGCAAACCTGGAAGTCAGTGCACATCATGTTAGCACACAGGCTGGAGATGGGAGGACATGACAACAGGGTTAGATACCACATCCCCACTGTCCTCTCTGCCTCCTTCCACAAGGCCTAAGGTTTTGTTTCCTGGAGCCCATGACTCCCATCACTTTTTTTTGCCACTTTCCCCTCCTGGCCTGGCTTCTGTTCTCTTCTTTACTTTCTTCCCCTGCAGCACCAGCCCTAGCGATGACTGCAAGGAGTCCAAGATACTATGAGACATGATCAGACCTATGTGATTTCCTTCTATTCATTCCTTATTTGGGGCAGCACTATGCATCCAGCAGGACTTTAACAGCATAGTTCCTGGGCATGCAGCATCCTTTGCTCTTTGGGAAGTGGTGCAATCATCAGTATCCCAGATCTATATGAATCCCCCCTTAACGTCTGTAATAGAGGAGATATGTAGCTTCTAAATAAATGTCTTCTTTGCCATCTGCACACCATGCTGCATGCCATATGACAAGATAAAATTTGCAACAGCAAAGTTCTTGGAGCACAGCAACCTTCTAGAGAGAGCAAGCACAGCCTGTGGTAACACAGTTATATCAGCTTAATCATGTACCTAGAACGGAAAACATCAGCATGCTGAAGCTGGAGGAGGGAGTGCACAGCAGAAGACAGAAAAAAATTGCTTTATATACACACCAAAACACTACATCCCTGAGCAATGGGAAAGCAACTCCAACAGCTGGGAATTAATGAAACCTTGCAGAATGACAGCAAAGCAGTTGAGAGATAGGGGCAAAGCAATATTGAGATAGAGAGAGGCATGGACAGCACCACCAGTATAGAAGTTAAGTTCTTTTGAACACATATATACATCATGTGTCAAAAACTATAATGTGCAGTAGAGTCTTACGTGCAAGACACAACACTGTCAGTAGCTTCAGCTTAGACTGTGATGAACACCACCACAATCAGAGAAGCACCCCTTCATGACCCAGGAAGGCTCCTATGTGCTATCAGTGAGAAAAAGGGAAGTAACACTTCTTCCCAATCTGAACCTGGTAAGAGCCTGGCAGAGATTCCATACAGCATGTCTCAATTTGGCTGAGGGAAAAAAAATTGAAAATAAAAACACTCTCTAACTCGAAACAATCTTTTACATAATGAATCAATCTAACAATTATCTTTGCTCTAGTATGTTCAAATCAAGGGAATCATCATTGAAAATAACAACCAATTTATATAGCTCATTTAAAGGCACAGTAAGTGATGCTGCTGATTCACTAATGAACAATAAAGGTCACTACTACAATATCATTGTAAGTATTTCCAGATTGTGCTGAAAGTCTATCAGTGTGATAGACTTGAAGTGGCATGTTCATAAAAATTCCCATCAAGACACTTTGCAGAAGAAAGTAAAGACGGAAAGGGCTCTCTGCTAGCCTAGATACCAGATAGAGAAGAGGGAATAACTCAATGGGATGAGGAGCTTTGTACGCCAGACTCATCCGGTCTCAGCCAAAGCCTCTGGATGTCAATGGAAGCATTTCAATGAGCTTTGGATTAGGCTCTTGTATAGGAGAATGGTATCTGAAAGGGGAGGAGAGGGCAAGGAGAGAATGAGACATCTGCATCCTGGAATGAAGTCAGGAAGTTAAGGCCTGACAGTCTTAGACAGCAAATAAATAGCTAGAGTACTAGATGTGGGTTCCTGAAATGCCTCACTCCATGTGGAAACATTCCTTTTCAATTTTATTCAGAAAAAAGACTGAAAAAAATGCAGTTAATTTATTTTTTACTTTTTGAGTGCTCATGATCTAGAGAGGGGTACATGTATGCAATTACTAAGAAACAAGACTCTACCAGGATGCAGCACACCTCTGCTACATGGATGTTACATCTATGATTATTAATAACGTGGCAACTGGTGCAATGTAGGAGAGTGCCCCCTAAAAGGCAGCATCACATCTTTGACTGTTACCAGAACCAGATGCTTCAGAGGAAGCTGCAGATAGTGAGCAATTAGTAGGTTCCATAGACCTTACATCGTAAAAGCAAGCTCCCTCCCCAGAAGGTAACTCAAAACAAAGCAATTATTGGTCCAAGTCCAGGTTTGCAGAAAGATGCAGGTTTCAGAAACACGAACCACTCAACAGCATGTCTCTACTTACAGATGTTGACATAAAAAAATAAAATGCATAATATTTAACCTTGACAGACCTACTATTTGAACCCATAGGAAAAGAGTACAGTATAGTAGAGAGCCTGTAGTTACTTGAGAATAATGACTTTTCCAAACCTCAGTGTTACATCTGTAATGCTGAGTTGGGTTTTTCTCTAATAAATATATACCTACTAGTACTTCCAGTAAAATGCAATTTTCTTTAAAAGAACGTTGTAATGTTTCAAATGTCCCTCTTTTTTTTTTTTTTTTTTAATTTTAAAAAAGTAAAAAGGAGAGGGTTTGTATCATATCAAGCAGCTACAATATAAACTCAAGAAGAACATTCCAGTTTCTAAGTCAGAAAAGCATGAAGCAGCAATACTATTCTAAGGATGCAAAATGGTCTCCATATACTAAACTCCCTTCAAAAACTTTTAAAACTTGTGGTATAAACTAGAACAACTGAAAATGAAATGTCTAAGGAGGAAAAGACCAAGGTTAAGGGTTCTGTATTGATTTTTTTTTCCACATTGGGATTAAAGTGATTTCAGCTGGGACCCAGCATTACAGATGTAATTATAATTTCCATTTATATTTTTAGACTGTGTACAAAGAAGTGTAATAATGGACAGCTGAACAGTTTCCATTGTCCATTAAAAATTAAATGTTTCTGATGAAATCTTTGTAAGACTGAGGACCACTGCAGTAATCTCTCAATAACAGAGCTTTCTTCAGATGTTTGGTGACAAGAGCGAAGGGAAAGCTGTCAGCCTTTCACACAAAGAAATAAAACCAAAATGACATTAATGTTGCTATTCCCCTCAATAATACTAAAGAAATTCCAAGTTAAGATCACTAACAAGTCTCTTGAAAGAAGAAGTCTGATTATTCATTAAATAACCTTTCTTGATATTATTTACAGGATATTTAACAAGAGCATTGCATTAAGGCAACACTAAGACAGTATTATTTAAACCACAGAAAGTGCAGGGAGTGAAAAAGTGAAATTTCTCTAAGTACCACTGACTGCCATCCTTCCCTCACACTTTACAATGCACGATTAAGGTCAGGTTTCCTGGAGGCCTCTCGGATAGCTAGGCAAATGATTACTATTGAAAAGTAAAATGTATTCAAGGTAAAGCAGGTGCTTAAGTGCTCTTATGGATCTGGGCCTAAAAATTCAAGTTGTAAACCCCAACTCAATTTCAACTGACTAATTGAATTCATCTTCTTTTTTTTTTTTTTTTGGTGTTGTTAAATTCCCTTTTGTTTCAGACCGATCTGCTCTGTGCTTTCTGCCATAAAGTGTGGTGCAGTCAGCACTGCAGTACAGCCTGTACCACTGAGCTGCTTCCACTCGCCATTCCAGAGGGGGCTGGAGCACACGTGCCATGTGGTAAAGAGATCCCTCAGAAAAAGCTCAAAAACCAGCACGGATGAAATCAGGCAACCTAAATTCAGCTTGATTCCCTAGTCAGTGAGAAACCCAGGTACCTTCAGAGACCCCTAGTACAAAGCTAATTAGAGGACTAACAGAAGTCAAGTCAGCCACTAAGAAACAGGATGCACAGCAGAGTTGCAGAAGATTTCTAAGCATGGCTACTAGGATCCTTCAAGCTTTTAACTGATTTTGGAAATCTTTAATTGCTGAATGTATAGTTATGAAGTGGGTTTGCTGTTTGAGCATCTTCGGAAGAAAGACTGCTAGCATGCCCCTTCTACTCGTTTTGTCCCAGCTATTGTTTTGGGTGATTGATTATAGCTCAAAAGCATATCACTATTAACTCTTTAAGGAAAAACTGTAACCGTGCCATGCTTCTAAAAATACATTCTGTTTATACCAAAGACACCTTGGTTCTCAGTAAACAAATATTCCTTTTTTTTAAAGCATAGCGTCTCAGATCGAGCCAAAATTCATAACAAGAATGCTAAATGAAGGACCAAAGCCTGGTGACACAGGGGTATGTACAACAGTACGCTAACACCAAGATCCAAGCAAAAAGCCATTCACATGGATTTTCAACTGTGAAATCCTGCTGAGATTGCTTTTGCTTGCCAGATTTTGTCATGATCTACAATAGCCTGCTCTCAAAGTACTTCCCTCCACCTGGAAAACAAAGGCTAGTTTTCTTCTTTAAATGAAGAAAAGTGTCAGCTACTCAATATCTAAGGACCCCTGTTGGCTCAGGGGTTTTAAATGATAACCTGGGCTGGGTTTTGTTCACACATTTACTGCCCTCTCTCTCCGCCCTTGGCTGGAACTGGCTACCAGTTTCCAAGGTGCTGTCTTAGACTCTCTAATGCACAGATCCAATCTCCTTGCTGAATTACATCTGGAGTGGAACAAAAATGGCAGATAATTCACTTTCTATTAAAGTTAACCCCCTCCTCCTCTTGCTTCCCATGCATGTTACACAGTGGACGTGCTTGCATGTTCTGTTCTGTTTTTTTTCATGTTGCAAGTGCATAAGCTGTCAATTACTCTGTGCAAAGACAGGATGGTGACTTGAGGAACAGCTTCCAATTTACATATCTCCCCACCTCATCACCACTAAAACACTTAAATGAATCCTGTTGGGCAAGAGGCCTGAAGCAGAGAGACCCTTAGGTGCTCTCTCCCCCACTGCTGAATGGTTAATCAGAGCAGAATAACTTTTAAAACTAGTATTTATTCAAACAGCTGTAGGATCCCATCTGCTTACATGCAGAACAGAGCACAGAGGTAGTGGAGGCCACACTGCTACCAGACAAAAGCCAGCAGAAGGTATGAGTTTTGTCAATATCTCTATAGCCAGATTGAATAACATTTGGCAGACAAAATTTTCAAGCAAAGACACTACCATTACTGTAAAGATGTGGTTAAGTTTTTAGCTCATGCATTATGGTATTTAATACATTTCCAAAAGACAGCTTGCTGAAAGTCCGACGAGTGGCCTATGTATTATTTAACACTTACCACGTGCTTGTAAAGTTTGCTGGTGTGCTGCTGGCATACCCATAACATCTTTACCAGTGGTAAAAATCCTCTACAGCTCATGCAGATTTTTCCAAATAAGCATTAACAACAGAGCAGTATCACTGTGCATCTTGTGCTTTGTTTATGCCATATTTTAAAGAACTGTTCTAGTAGAAAATTTTGTACAGGTGCTAAGTGACAAAATTAGTGCTAATTTACATAACTATTAAATGCTAGAACAATGCAATCTTTTCCAAGCCTGGAGATGAGGGTAAAGATTCTTAATAAAGCAAGAACTAATTTTCTCTGACAGGGTACAACAGGAGACTTAGCTGCATGCTTGCTCTTAAAGTTACTGGTCCATAACTGCTGAACATTTGCAATTCTTCATTTTTAAGCCCTAGTTTTCCTTTACTTATCTGTGGTAAGATGGGATGGGGTGAAGAAGAACACAGAGAGCAGACAAAGGTATATTCCTTTTCCAAGATCTCCAAAATATGGAGAGATTTGGACTGTGAACATTAGTGGGCAGAATTCCCACTGGAAAAACGAATATCCTAATCAGAGTTTATCAAATTACTACCAGACTGACCCAGACAGCACAGAATGAAGGAATATGCTCTAATAGTGATCACATTTCAGCCTAAACCTATTGCTGATTGCAACTGGTAGGAACATATCCATGGATTGCAGTGGTTGTGGATCAGGCTCATACTAGCTACTACAACGTTTCTTGCAGAATAAGGTGTTACTCAATCTGGATCAACACATCCAAAGCATGATTTTCCAAAGTGTCATAGCTGAAGAGCAACATCAAAGTGTTAGGTGAATATATGGGCAAACCAAGCTGGACAAAAATTTGTGGAATTTAGAATATTCTCTTTATATATGTGTAAGAGACTTCTGTGCAGAGAAATGAAATATGTCACCTACTTATGAAATGGAAGCTGTTTGGCTGCCAATTGTATGAGCTCTGTTGAAACAGCTGCTCTAGCAACTGTTTTTACTATTAAATTCTTCAGCGATTCTCTTAATCCCAAATTAGCCACCTCTTTCCTTTAATCACCAGTTTATATAAAAGCTCTCTCCTCACAAAGCCAGGTTTCACCAAGGATAACAATCACAAACAACAGCAGGTCTGCTTAAAGCACTGCCCTTGTGTTTCTCTATGGCTCACATCTCCCCCACCCTGTTTCTCATTTCTCAGTGGGTGGCACGCTGAGTGCTCATGACTCTGTCCCTATGTGTTTGTAAAAGAACCCAGAACTGTATTTGAGTTCTTAAGATTTCACAGCCTGGCATTACCTTACAGCACGCAATTAAGACTGTCCACATACAATTCACTTTTCTACTTTATCATCATAATCTCCCTTCATAAACGTATACATAGGAATACCTGTAACTGACTCACTTGAAGTGGCTTGCTATTAGAAGCTTGAAACTTGCTATTGTTTCCCTTGCTGGTTTTAACAGTTTCCTGTTTTTTCCTGAACCCGCTTTGCAAAGACTGGATGAAGATAAGGAAACTGGATGGATTATGGAGAATTAACTGCAGTCTGCCTCCGAGTATCAGCTGCCTACACAAAGCTGCTGTTTGCTTACAGGAAGCTAGGTGAGCTGTGATAGAACATACAGGAGGTTCATGCAAAACGCTGTCAGAGCTGCAGGAATCTTGCTCAAAAAATCCTGATCCAATACCCTTGAAAATCATACTTATTTACACCCGATGCTGTTGGCTTCCGACATTTCTCCTTTTTGTAGTTGTTTTTACAGCATGTTCATTGACAACCATCTTTCAGTCACACCTTCAGACCCATTTATTAAGAGTAAAGACAAAGCCAAGAACTGCAGTGGAATTGTCTTATTTTACAATGAATTTTCTCAAAGAAAGAAAAACTTATTTCCTCACTTTTGCAGCCTAGACTCCACACTTTTTGATCAGTTCTGATTTATAACCCAACACAAGCAGCTATGTTTTTATTTTAAATATCTCTGTCTACAAACCAGCCAGCTGAGCTTCCCAGCCTGCTGGTCTCCTGAGCAATTTCAATATCCATCTCAACAATGCAAGGAGTATATTTGCATTTTGTAGCACACATCTTATTCACTCAGCACATCACTCTGTTGATGCATTCTGTGGGACATATGCTTTCGTTTTTTAATTTGATCGTCTTTTTAATTTTCATTCACTTATCTTTTTTCCACAGATCCTTCATCTCAGCCTAACCATTTTGTGCTGACATTTCTTTCTTTCATTAATATTTTGTTCCCTAACAGTTGTTTTGTTCTTTTACTCACTGGAGGCATAGCTAATACAGCTTTCTTTTTTGAGGCAATGCCTCCATAACTTCATTAAATTTTATAACTTTAATTCAAGCCCTTCTGTTCAAAGGCAGTATTTTCCTGCCTCTCTGTATTTTTAGGCTGAATTTGGTGCCATTTGTTTAAATGGGAGGTCCTTGTGCCTGGTTATACACTAAAATCCATACCAGATCCATGTTTTTTGTAAATGTGACATTTGAAAGTATTTTTATTTACTCCAGTTAGCATCTCCTTGCAAAAAGCCTGGCTGTTTAGTTTCAAAATATTAATTGACTTTTAAACTATTCCATATTGCATTAACTGGCTTTTTGCTATGAGGAGTTGACTGACTTATTAGAAAAATTGACAAAACCCATCCCTGCCTGCCTCCTTCTACACTTCTAAAGTATTCCTCTGGGACATCTGGTTTTTCATGTTTTTTTTCAAGTTATGTCCCCGTTGTTGCAGACATTTTCTTTGCTCAATTTTTAGTTATTCCCATGGAAATTATAGAAGTGGCCTGCCAGCCACAAACAATGATTTGATGTCATGAACCTTGACCTTTCTGACATTCTAAAGTATACTTTTTCAGTATTAAGACTTAAGTCGGCTTGGATAGAGACATCCTGTTCATTTCAACTGGTATTTCTATTTTATTAGAAACCTGGAGGTATGTTTTAAAACTTCCTTTATAAATCTTTTGCAATTTTTTTTTTTACAAATCTCTTTCCTTTTTAATTCTGACTTAGAGATTTCAGTCATTGTCATTCTGTTTACAATTTTCTTTCCTCCTTTCAGCCAAGTCTTAGGGAAATACACATGAGCATTTTTTGAGACGTTTACAGTACACTGATCCTTTCCTAACTGCTCTGTTTTTCATGTCCCTGTAGAAGCTAGACACAGGTTATTTATGAACTCTGCATGTTTTTGGACAAATGTGTTTTGACACCATGCACAACAAAAGGCCTTCAGACTTCACATATGACACTGAGGTGATATTAATACCATGGGACATTGCAGAAGAGTAACTGAAACAGAGATAAAACAGAACAAGTTGCAAAAGAGCACTTCCAGCTTTCTCCTGTATGTGCGTATCACAAATCTGGTGTCCTGCTATGGATTTGGACCCTGTCCTTGAAAAACAATAACTTTTCTGACATCTCAGAGACACTGGGCAGCTTCCACAGCAATCAGTTTCATTACCTTGCAGAGTCAAGTAAAGTTAGCTAGGCAAATCTTAAACTGTTTGATATTGGATTTAAGCTAATCTTTTAATGAGCATATCAGCTTGGTTCCCGGGCTTGTGCTCGCGGATGTGAGAATGGTCTTTTTTCTTTGCCTATATTTCATCTTAGCTGGTTTATAGCAATGTATCTTGGAGGTCCTTGAGTAGAACCAGTATTTCCATTAAAACTGATTCTAAATTCATCTGCCAGGACTTAAAACCCAACTAAAACCATACACATATATCATTTATAATGAGATCACCACATTGGAAGATACAGACAGATAAGATTTTGCTGCATTTTCAATGAAAGTACAGCTGTCAAGATAAAAATTCTGTTTAAAAAATATCCCTGAGTTACTGATACTACTTTAGATGATTAAAACAGAAGAGGAAGTTAATAATCAAGTATACCACAGAATATACTGTTTGAATATTATTTATATTTAATATGACTAGAATGATGAAATTAGGTGGGCCATTCGTTTTTGCATCCTCCTTAGTTCTAATCCTATTTAAGACTCCAAATTATCAAGTCTTCTTCGTTTTGCAGTTATGTCTTTGGAATATTAAAAGAAAAAGATTTACATTGAAAATTTAAAAAGACGCCACACAAATGCTTCTCTGGAGCCTCTTAATTTTAATTGATAGGAGAAATGGGGGAAGATATGAACCTTTTTCAGCTACCTGAAACTACAAAATACTTTCCCTTCACTGGTTTGCACCACTTTGGAGGGAAAATCTGGGCCTTATTAAAAATACTGTGTATTATATTCTGCACCAAAAGGTAATAGGTTTCCTTTGTAAATGTATAATATATGTCCAGAAGTGTCACGGTTCCAGTGGCAGACTATGACTTTGGTGACTCTGGCCTGGGTTGATAAATGATTTCATTGCCATTAATCTTTGGCACACACACCCACACACCAGTTTATGAAAACGTATCTGCAGATGCTCTTTTTTTAACCAAGTGAACAATGCTCTGATTTAAACAGTGCTACAAGGCAGCAATGGTATTCCCTGTGATACCAGCAGCGTTGCCATCCTCTGCATGCCACAAAATATAATTTAGAGCTTAAAAAAAAAAGTAAATTCAGTAGAGTGATGTAACAAAGTCAACCAAAGAGAGGAACAGTGGAAAATTGAGAGGCAGACTGTTACTGAAGTGTGAGAACAGGCAGACTGTTACAAGAAGTGGCTGAGCACCAACAAGGTCCCCGGAAGATAACTTGGCAGATGAACAGCAGTATTGTGGGACAGAGCAACACTGTCACTGTTACTGAGAACCACTGCGGCACCACATGGTACTTGTCAGGGCAGACAGGTCAACACCAAAAAACAACCAGAACATCACATCCCACAGCTGATGGCTAGAACCACAACTGCACTGCTGGGTCAATGCTGTGTAACCCAGCATTGGCCCATTGACCCATGTTCTTTTGCTTAAAGAACAACAACAAAAAAGTTATTCAAACCAACAAGCATGGAATTTTTACTTAAATAACTGATTTTAATCCTTACTTTTTCATCTGCACTCCTTGGTTAGTCAATTCCCATAGGTTGGCAGTGCTCTGACAAGTTGATTTGCAGCTAATTATAGTCTGCACTAAAATTGTGATTTTTTTGTGCTAACCAGGAGAATACACTATATACATATTTAAGCAATGTCAGTATATTAATTTCAGATTCTGCTAGACAATGGTGAATGACGACTCTTATTTAATAGACAATTAACTTCTCTGTGTGATTTGTGTCAAGTCACTTTCTGATGGAATTTTTGGGATTCAATTATACTGAAGAAATCCTGCATTTTCAGATAAACTTGGTTAGTAAAATAAAGGTAAGAACACTTAAGTGAAAGAAAAAGCTAATAAAGCTTGCTAAGCAATCCGTTCCTTCTGTTAGAGGAACCTTACGTGAGAAACACCAGCTCACTAATAGAATGCAAAAAGAGGACAAAGTCTTCGAAGCAAAGATACAAAAAAATATAAAAAGCTTATTAAAATTGTACAGGTCAGATGAGCTGGGTGTCCCCCCCCGCTATCATCTCCCGCCCCCCCCCCAAAGAGGAGACACAGCCTGCTCTTGGTCCTTAGACTAGTTATACCTTTTCCCCATCACCTGATTTCCCTGTCCCTTTTTCCTATTGGCCAGGTAGATACTTGGGGACTTACAATTTTCCTGTCTGTCCACTGGGCTCATGTCATGATCACAATGTTCTGGTTGAGTCTTTCTCTTTGCTCAATTTTTGGTTACAAACCACTTACATAGACAATTCACACAAGTTCCCTTTTACAAAGCATGGCTCTGTGTTACTCTGAGTTTATAGAAACTTAGTTACTATATGCACAGGCAAATGCAAAACTCTGGCAAAACTCTTACACACCTCTTACACTTATTTCTTCAAAACTTTGCTTTTGATCCAAAGAGTTGGAAATGGTTTTGACTGAACTCTAGAGGCAACCCATAAACTGAGTGCATGGGGACTCCGTCTCCTTGAGTCAATGCTGTTTTCATGCTCTGTAATGTAAGACCTAAGTGCTCAATCTATTTAATTTATTGAAAAGGAGGTTAAAAAATAACACAAATTATCACAATAACTACATAGAAAAACTGAAGGAGAGGTGGTTTACAGGCTTGACTGTTAAAATCTAGCAGAAAAAAAATATTTGCCATAGTATCCAGAAACTGAAATTGGCTAGTTTCAGACTTAGGAAAAAAAAAAGGCATAACCTTTTAAAACAGTAAAATAATTACCCTCTGAAGAACATAACGAATTCTCCACAATGGGACATTCTAATTCTAGGTTAGATACTTTTGTAAATATACCTATAAAAGTAATGCAATGAGTCAAAATCGAAATTTAGTTTGATGCAGAAATGTAGGTCTTTGAGGGCTCATGCCAGGTGATTGTAATTGTCCTTTGCTGGCTTCATAGCTAGAAATGGAGGATGTACTGCTTTTAACTACTGCTTTAAGAAGCACAAGTTGCATGGTGGACCTGAAGAGAAGCTTCCAGCATGGCAAGACTACGTGTTGCCACTGTACTGCAAGGCTAGTTCCTTAATACATTTGCAAGTTTCCCAGTTTTAGGATGCATGTTATATTTATGACTGATTCCTGCGAGCCAATTACCAGTTTGCTCAGTGGTCTCTTCCCAGCCACAGAAACACAGCCGAACTCATCTACACAGCCTGAACTCATTTTTCCATGCTAGCAGTTATTTTCTAATGCTCTTACTGCCTTTTCAGCCCCACCCTTTTCCTCATCAAAAAAGTCTGTTTTTCAATAACATGAGGGTACTAGAGAATTACTGAATCTGGAGAGAATCTGGAGTATTAGCATTCCTTTGGAATCAGCTTTTCACCAGGAAAAAATGGTTGAGCTTTCTGATCTACGCTCATGTCACCAAGTGTCCCATTTAGTGTCTGACAGTCTGCTCTTGGTCACAGCCAGCTTTTCCATCAAGACAGAAAAGAACGTGTCCTTGAACACAAGATTTCTCCAAACAAGGCTGCCATTGGCAAGACTGTGATTTACATTAAGACAGATTTCCATACAAGCAAGCTCAAAAATAAAACTATGAACAAACAGAGCAGCTTCAGCTTCCTATCTGTTCCATAGCTCCATTGGGAAAATATTCTGGACTGCACCAATGAAATAACCAGGCATTAAAAACAGTTTAAAAAAATACAAACGTTTTTCTGGCTCCTACAGCCTTGCCGTATGCCTCTTCCCAAAAGATAAGGCTAAAAGGTATAAGAATCAAGCCATTCTCCTCATAAGCAAGAGGATTTAACATTGCTTAATACTGCTACTCAGCACTACTTAGCTGTAGCCCCAGGGCAACATGTAAGTACTGAGTGCAAAGAACTGTATCTGCTCTTGCAAAGCCTTCCATTCTGTCTTTCCCACTTCGTGGTTTTCGGCAGACAGAGCAGCACAATGGTGTGTGAGATGAAGACCTGCCACTCTCCTGTCACAGCTACTTATCATCTAATTCAGACATTTGCCTCTGTAGACATTTCCAAACTGAGTCTACGGACTGGCATTATTTTACCTAGAAACTTAACTACGTAACTCAGCTGGCCACTCATTAAGGCCAGTCACATACAAAGCCTTCCTCCAAAGGCTGCTGCCTCCTGTTTGCAGCTTTTAATTAAAATTGTAACCTTATGCAGGAACAGATCCTCTACTGAAAGGCAAAAAGGGCATCACTGAGCGAAGCCCGATCGAGACACTGGATGTGCTGCTGCTTCTACTGAAAAGACAAGCGCTCTTGACACAGCTGAATTCCTCAAATACAGTTAATACAGATTTATATCACCTAAATTTGGCCCATAATATCTAGGCTTAAATCAGCAGATTCATAGAAAGACACAGAAATACAAAACAAAAGGACAAAGCAGTAAATGATGTTTAAAAGCTTAGATTTCTACAACCCAGCAGCCATGTTTGGATGCTGCTGGCAATGTGACTTCCTCTTCAGGCAGGACGTGTGCCTTTGCATGGGAATGGGTAGTGCCTCATGGACACCAAACATTCCTAAAGCTATTTGGCAGGAGATCATCCCTTCTTCTTGCCCAGTAGGGAGGAAAATCAAAGCTCTGTTACTCAATCTGTCTGTGCCCACACATGCTGGCATGACTCCTGCTGGCTTTCAGGTAAGCAGAACAGTTTCTCTCTGTAGGTCCCAGCCACTCTTAACATGGCACAGATCTCCTCCTGCCCCCTCATCCAGTGAAGCTGGCTGCAGACCAAGCACTTTCCTTGTGTTGTGCCACACCGAGGTGGCAAGCAAAAGTCATATCCTTCTGGACTCAACACAATATTGCATAAGAGTCTTATTCCCAGCGCCTACAACCCTCATCTGAATCCTCTTTAAGTATCTGTTATTAAACTGCTTAAACGTAGACTTAAACAGCTAAGTAATGCAGACAGTTACATATCATGTCCATACCAAATGCAGCTTGGTGGTTTGACCAAGGTGAGGACAGGGACAAGACAAGGGCAGGAAACCACAGACTAATACTAAGCTACTTTGAGGAAATACTATTTCTTCTCTGTATTTCTTTCTACCTGCCTACTTCTTCCTCTTTTTTTTTTTTTTATTTAATAATGCTGCCCATTACAGTAGTACTCATGGATCCTCCACTGAGACTAGGTTGGCAAATGGGTTGTTTTTACCTGGATTCCTCTGTACTCCTGGGCAGTCAGCCATGAGAACAAAAGAAATCACTCATTTCCATTAGTGGCTGGCAATGAGACTGCATCCCCTTCTTCTGGATTTAGACTTCACTGTAGCAATCTAGTCATTTGTGACTGCCAGGGCTTAATTACTGCAGCAACATGAAACTGCAAAACTTACAAAACCCAAGTACCTAAGGTGGGAGCCCATCGCTGACTGCAGGCACGCCCAAGGGTGTGCTGTCCCAAAGCTCTGCTCCTGTCAGCATGGAAACACTAAGGAGATGAGGTGATGGCATGGCCTGTGCGCAGCAGCATGAGTGTTTGGATCCAGAAGCACATGACCCCTGTGAGGTGCAGGCCCATCTTCTTAGGCACTGAGAAAAATTACATTCTTCACACTGATCTCCAAAAGCTTATTGAGTGTTTGGATGACTTCCTAAATGGCGAGTTCCAGCCAGAACTCTCAAACCTGACAGAAAAGCTACAGAGTCATGATTCCAGCAAGTTAAATGGCAGTTTGGGGAAGAAAACTGTGAGATTCATGATCTGATTCTGACGGACCTACTTTAAAACAAAACAAAACAAAAAACCAAAACCAAAGCCAAAGCCAAACCCCCACAAAACTGCAGGGTGCAGAGGCCAGCAGTACACACACCTCTGGGACATGCCAAGGATGCAGCAGCCTTGAAAAGGGGCTAGAAGGAATACACAGAACACTGCCGCATGAAGCAAGGGCACTTCTGTGTCTGCGGTGTTGTGCTCAGTTCTGGTCATCCTCACTCGAAAGGCGTACCAGTGAAATAAAAAGAATTCAGAGTGATGGAAGTTACTTCTCAGTGAAATTTCCATCTTATAAAGACTGAAAAAATAAGGTTGATTAGCTTGAAAGGAAAATGAATAAAAGGAAACGTGATACGGGAATGTGAAAATTGCTGTAGAGAGTTATACTGGGCACCGATTGCTAATTTATTCTTGTAATTCACAAGGAAGTACTCAATAAAGTTGAAGTTTAAAATAGATAAAAAAGATTGTGCATAATTAAACTACACCTAACTAACCAGCAACAGCCATTGCTAAATTCATGACCAGAGACATGAGTGTTGGAGAGCTATGAAAAAAAATGGCTATAGTGTGAAAACAGATACAGGACACACTGCTGGAAAGCAGGATTTGGTTGGAAAAGTCAGTTACTGCAGAGGATTAATTTCTGAAATAGGGGCTAACACTAATATTATTTGAAGGCAGTAACTAAACTACAGATACATCCTTTAGTTTATAAACCATGTACATTAAAAATGGCTACAAACATTCAACAGTGTCTTGTGAGACAGCTTTTATATATTGGTTTCCAAAAGTAAGATATACTTTGTATTTTCACCTGGAATTGGACACAGCATGATATATTTATCAATCAATCTCTCCAGTAACATTTCTGAATGTAAATGGGTCAGTGGAAAGAAAATGAAAAGGCAACTATTCACTGATTTCCTAAATGCCAGATCTACTTCACAACAAAGAATCTCTTCTTGCTTGTAAATTGCTGTTTTTGCTTTGCTTTTACAAATTTTGTTGCTTGTAGGCCTAAGAAGTGGACTGGGCAACCCCTTTAAGGTCCATGCCAGCCCTCTAATTCTAGAGGGAAAATACTTTCTGTTTTTGTTTTGCTCCCACTGCTTCCCACTATCTCTTAAAGCATCCTTTCAGTCCCCTTTCATGTTTGCTAAATCTTACACTCTGCTATTAGAACTCCCATAGAAATGGGACTGAAATCTGTGAAATGTTTCCTTTTTGTTACGCCCCACTGATTTCAGACGAGAATTACTCTTCATTGAGTTGATAAGGATTAAAAATTAAAAAAAGCCCTCAGAGAATTCACTTCTCATTTCCACAGTGTTCAGTTAAAGCATGGGGATACTCTAGTGGAATAGGACTGCTAGTCAGATGGTCTTTGCAGCAGCAGTGGGACTTCAGTAGCTGTGGCTGCTGTAGTGGAGGCTTTCCCCAGCAGTACTCTGTCAATGCCCACTAGGATTATATCACTATAAACTCGGTCATTTATGCCCTACTATGACCTGTTATAACTCTTGCAGAGTCAACTTCTTCAATGTCATGTTCTGTCCCTGTAGATCATGACTCTTGCAATGAGAGAGCTTTTCTTTAAAAATCAAAATTCAGAATTAAAAGTACAGTTATAAAGATGGCACTAAATTAGCAGCAAAAGGTGACAAGATAAAACTGTAAAATAATCTCTCATGTTGGAGCCAGACATCAGCTGTGGGCTGATTTCCCTGCCCATTGGAGGGAGGATGAATCAGTGCGTGCGTATGAGTCTGGTGCCGTACCTGGGTAAGGATGCATACTGCCTTTCCATCCCCTCAAAGTGAAGATTGTATGAGCTCCCATCTGGACCTTTTCCAGGCACCTGTGGAGAGGAGAGTAATTAGAGATGAAGATCAATTATGCAGCCCAGCTAGTAACAATGCATCTCAAAATGATAAGCAGAGAGCACATGATGCTGCAACATGCCAAAATCAACAAAAGAAAGGCAGGGGCTCAAAGAAGCTCCCAATCCCATACATAATCTTATCACTGCTGACAAGAAAGGCTTCCGTATCAAAGCACTGTTTAGAACGGGTACAATCTTCAGAGGCTTTTCCTCGTCTGCGCACTAGCTGGAATACTCTCTTTTCTTCCCTGGCTCGCCTTCCTTCTAGAATTCAGTAAGATGAGGATGTAATCTAATTAAGTAAACACACCCCTCTGATTCCAGTGGCAAAACTACTTGAATCAAAGCTAGCGTCTTCGTACCAATTTTGCTTTTTTTTCTCCACTTGCGTGTTTTGCTTCAGTATAAAACGTGATACAAACAGGCTTTGCTTTCATTCTTAACACAAATCCAGAAACTTTCCCTAATGCCACTGCAAAGCTAAGTTTCCAGCTGGGAGTTAAGTGCATTTATCATGCTCTGGTGCCATTTCAGAAGTGAAACATTAGCGCACTCAGTCAAAATGCCAGCTCGCTACTTGGTTTGTTTTCAAGATGGCAACTGGTGTTGGCTGGAGAGCACAATTCTATCAGGAAGGCTCCAACTGGGGTACGAAACAGTGAACTTCAATGCTTTTAGCACACAGGAGCTCTCCCAATTTCACTTACTCAATGCCTGCTGATGGCCCAAAGTGTTAAGAGCCTTGTTAAAATGGGGCTATTAGTCTTCTCCTCCATAAATGCAGGAGGCTCTGACTGCCTTCAGTGCTTCCTACATTAGTATGTATTCCTATTCCAGTGCTGCTAGAATCAGCAGTTTTATAAAGCAATATACTAAGAGGCCATTTAAAATCCCCTTCCCCTTTCACAGATTAATAGCAGAAAGGAAGATTTAATGCCTTTTCAAGCATTTTTAACAATTCATTAAAAAGAAAAGAATAAATCACATCAAGCTTTCAGCAAATGCCTGATTATAAAAAGAGAAAACAAACAAAAATTAACATGTTTTTCACATTCTACAGGTTAGAGTACATTTTTGTCAGTCCTTCAATTTATGCACAATACACCATTTTCACTGAAGAGATGTAAAAGCTTCTACAATGGGAAAGGTTATGTACTCAGGTGTAGTAGGTCTAATCTAGCTTTACATAGCATTTCTGTGTACAGTTTCTTGGGGACCCATTACATAAGCCAAGTCCAATGCAAAGAGAGGCACTATCCCCTGGAGCTACTAGGCAAACTTAGGAATTATTCTAGAGGAAGACCATTATGCACCTTGCCACTCATTGAACATTCAAGCCAAAAGTGAAAAAAAATATTTAACACAAGCCTCTTGCTAACTCCCCTTTATCTAGCTCAAAACTGAGCAGGATTCCTCACGGAACTGACAGACACAAGAAATAACCACCTCTGATTTGAAACGACCCACGCTTCAGCAGTGCCTGACTTTGGAAGAGCAAAAAATAACAGTAATTGCCCTACATTTCAAAAAGAGGGCAGTAGGCTAAATGCATCATTCATTCATTTTTTCCACCAGAAAAAACGACATGTTGAGAGAATTTATAAAGTTGGAGTCACTTAGGCTAAGAGTCACAGCCACTTTGGCTGTTCTTACACTGCTAATTTGATCAGGTTGATGATTTCCCTTAATTCACCAGGTACGCCAGTGAGAAAAGAGCCTCCAGATTTCTGCAGTTTTATGAAAAAGAATGAGGAGAAAATAAAGGAATGTAAAATTTGGTTCACTCAGCACAAAAGCCACATAGTATACGGTCTACCTCCATGGCTGTCGATAGGCTACTAATCATGTGCAGCGGCAAGATGTTTATGAGCTAAAGGATATATCTGATAAGTCAGTGCTTTTGCAGCCCTGTGCAAGTTTCCTGGTGACCACTCTCACACCTAGCAGAGTGGCAGCAGCCAGTCAACGTGCAAAAACACTGTGCATTGTGACAGCATTGAGCAGTGATCCCAAAATTTATACCAGTCACCAGAAAGTAAAAAATATTTAGATTGCAAGGGCTTTTTGCAGCCTAAAGCCACCCCTTTTCTGATGGTTTCCTACAGACCAAATAGAAGGCGATACCCCCCACCAGGTCTGTTTGTATATATGATTTGAGAGACAGTTGCCATAGAAACACCCTGGCGGTGGATACACAATTTTGCTAATTTGGATCCATCGAGTGGCTGAGTCTCCGCACCCTATATAAAACCCCCGGCGCACTGGGAAAGCATGCTCTGGCTCTGCACGGCTAATTAAAGACTCAGCCATTTCTTCTCCTTTCCCTTCTCCATCTGTCTATGCGACAGTAAAAACGTATCATCACTCAGCCACCAGCAAAATGGTGCCCGGAATAAAATACTATCCTGATGAAAAGAGAAACTGCAAAAATGGAAACACCTCCCTCATAAAAGTTATTTATGTTTCAGAGAGAGTCAAAGCAAAGGCTTCCTTGCTGCCTTTTACAACAAACTAAGCTAAAAATTAGCATGAAAGGTACTCATTAACAAGATCAAAATATTCTGGCTTCTCTTCCTTCCCCATAACAGGCCGTATGCAGCTGGCCCTTGGTACAGGTGTGGAGGGTTTAACTGCATAGTTAATAATCACAAAATATTTAGGCGAGCAAACAATAATCGTAATTAAAAGGATTAAAATATGGAAGTCCTGTCAAAGCTGAACGGATGCTGACAGTGAGGTGGCCAGCAAGGTGTGGGAGCTGATGGAAAGTGCATTGCTTAGCTGAGTCCAAATCAGAGGCTGCTTCCGAGACCAACGCCCCAATCAGTAAAGAGAGAACACCACAGCAGATGAAATACACATTTCACAAATATATGGTAATGAATAACAGAAAGAATGATCCATAACACGCTCCTATATTTTTAGGGTTTAAATTAACGACATCAACTTAAATAAGAGCCATCATTATCAAGAGAGAATCTCTTAGTGTAGAGCGACCTAAACTAACAAGCAAAACATGAATATGCAAAAATAACGGGGTAGAGATAAACACAGCAACAGCCATCATCCCATCAGTGCAATTAAAAGAGCAGCATGCTTAAACTGAGGAAAGGAAATGCTATCTCTATCAAAAAACAACAACAAACAATTCATGAAATTTAACTGTTCCAAAGTACTGGTATGGCCAAGACCTTGGTAGAATAGAAAATTAATAAATGGGACAAGCATATGAATCCAAACAACTAGCATCAGGTTAGCAGAGACAGTAAAGCCTTTGACTGGTTGAAGAAAGCCTCAAAGAGTTAGCCATTTCCTGTTAGGGAGAGCTGGCAGAAACCTCTGTACCAGCAGGTTCTTCTCCTGACGGCCCTTTTGGGAATCCTAACAAATTCTCTGGAGCATTTACTTGGCCATACTTGGAGACAAATGGGCAAGACATTGGCAAGTCGTTGCATCTATATAACTCAATGCCTTTATGCTCAGTATTTTCTGTGTGCTGGAAAGGCATTTTTTCGACATAGCTAGTAACAGTTTTGTTCACATCTCTTTTTTTTTTGTTGTTGTAAACCGGTCATTTCCGTCAGCAAACAAGGTTTCTGTGACAGAAATACGTCACTTCAGTAAAAGCCCTGACACCTCTGCATCTTTAATTAAATCCCTGCCAGTCCCCAGAGGCAGAGCCAAGCTGGGGGATGTGCAGACTGGAGACCGATGTGCGCACTGCATACTGCTCTCCTCTCTCCAAGTCCACGGCCCTCAGCAGGGGACCAACTCAAAGGGCCAAAAGGCAAAGAAGAACACGTGCAGGCTGAGAGCCCCTCCACTTCCCTGGACAAGTGGAATACACACTTTTTGGACAGAAATCCATAGGAAGGTTCATAGCTTCATGTTTCACACACAGATCCGAAACAGATAGAAAGGGAAAGCAACTGTACAGAAAAAGAGAAAACAAAAGCTGTGCAAGTGTCACTGGCAAATGCAGTAACTGCAGGGTACTTCGAGGAGTTTTCTAATACACAAACTTTGTTAGACAAGTGCATTATGAACATACAAAGTGATAAGCTATCAGCTAATATCTCTAACCTACCAATTCTCCCTAAGAAAATCCACCCACCCCCCAAAAGGTGATGTGAACATGCACATGTAAATCAAGCCAAAACCAAATATCTTTGAGCATTCAAATATTTGCAAATAAATTATATGGCATGAGCAGAGTATACCTGCGGGAAAGTATCTTGAAATAAGTTTAGGATAATCTACAGGAAAATTCTGGGGCTGCAGAAGAACAATTCTTTAAGAGCAGAAAAAGGATTTACTTAATCCTGAAGCTTGAGACTACCTTGAAAACTGCAGAGAAGTGCAAGAGGCCTTTTTCCCAGGAGACACTGCATTTCATTCCTCCTCACCTCTCTTACACTGCCTTCCTTCTGGAGCATTTGTTAAAGGCTAAAAGACCAGCTGCTAGCAGCAAAGCCTCCCTTGCCCCTTTCAATGGATCAAGGTGTTTGGGGCTGGACACCCGTTGCGGTATGAACAGTAACAGCTATAGTGATCTTTTTTAAAGTTTCAGCTTCGCAAAGCCAGAACCAACTTTTTCTTGTGTGTGTGCACACATGTAGCTGACGGTGAGAGCCACCACACTGCAAATGGAAGCCAGCAGCGATTCCTTTCTCCTAGAAGTGGAGGCACGTTGGTCAGGCCAGTGTGGTTTTGTCTGGGGCTCTATCTCCTGTCACAAATTCCCATGGTGAAGTCAGCAAGCTGAAGACTCAAGACTTTGGCTACATACATACTTTCTCATACAGAAAAGAACAATGCAGAGCCATTTTCAGGGGGGCTGTCTCAGAAAGCTGCAGTCACCATTCCCTCTCCTGCAGGTATTTTATATAGAGCTGAATACAGAAAACTTTGATCATCTTTGCAGAGAAGTTTGTTAAAAACTTTGTTGAAAGCTTTTTAACTAGCTAGAGAAAAATCACAGCTCAGAGTCATAAGTTTCACACTCTTAAAAAGGAATAATACACAGTGGGTGTTGCATTCAGGCTTATTCATTTTTCACTTATATACTAAACATCTCATTGCACTCTTAACTTTTTCCTTTTAACTCTTTGTTTTCCCCACTTCTGAACAATAAGCCTCTTTTAAACATTTCAGTTATCATTAAGATCAAAAAGAAAATGAGGAGTGTGCGCTACCACTAGATGAGTAGCAAGAGTGTAACTCCATCAAGGCTGATCTGATTTTAGCTACACATTTGTGAATGCAGTGCAAAACACTGCTCACTCCACACTTGAGTCACGCCTGACTTAGTTAAATTTACAGGAGATCAGGAAGAGCTTATAAAGATAGGAGTCTTGGGACTCTTAACTTTTTCACTTACTCACTGTGCACGCTCAGGAAAGTCACTTGAGCTTGTGCATTGTGGTTTTCTCCCCATAAAACGTAGCAAGATACTACCTCTGTATTTTACATGACTGACATACTAAAAGACAGGAGCCATCCTGGGAAGGCTGCAGAGTGAGGCATCTGCTCTGCCATCATCCAAGTGCTTTGAAAATGCCACCCAGTTCTGCTTTTTGCAGCCTGTGTATAAACATGGCACACAGTACCACTGCATCACTAGTACATTTTTCAATAGTCTTGTGATCATCTGTTAAAGGACTTGATTCAGATGCTGGTTTGACCTCTCTTCTCAAAGCTCTTCTTTTGTCTGTGAGCGTTTCTAATCACATGGGTTGAGATTCAGCATGCCAAAAAAGAGCCGTGGTATAACGGAATTTGCCCTTTAACCTTCAGGTCTCCCCTCTGCTGAGACACAGTTGGTTTTTGTTTTCAATTAAGTGAAAACTGAAGAAAAATGGAGAGAGGTAAAAGTGGATTTGTTCCCCACCCAGGTTTCAATGTTTCAAACACAGGTGAAGCACCAAAATTCACCCATTTTATTTTTTGCATTTCCCACTCTGCCTCGTTTTTGGTCTGCAAGTGAAATTTAAGAGTACTATTTGACTAACACTTTCTTTAGCTGTTAAAACAGAGGTGGGTTACGTAAGGCACTGAACTGGACGTTCCATGTGAAATGGAGGAATTTGATTGAAGGGGTCTTCTTAATTCTTTACTGCTGTAATATCCTAATTATCCCAGCCTCTGAGACCTCCAGCATTTCCACAGAAAACATGTTTTCCTCCATCCAGCTTTTTTTGTGTTTTCCATCAAAAGGTAAAAATTAAAAATTCTACCAGTGTCCATGATTCAAAAGAATTTTCCCGATGTTTTCCTTACATACACAAAGAAGGATGTATTTTGCTTTCCTGGGTTTGCAATGAAAGTTGAAACAGTGATTTTGCGTTATTATAACACTCATCATTTCTCCCTCTAATTTGGATGGTTTTTAATAAAGCTCCATTGATTCCACTGAAAGAAATCCCTCCTGGCAAAAGCAGAACACACACGCTGATTGCTAAATATGCAGCAATTATCATATTCAGCAGCGCACGTTAATATCTTATTTATAGATGTATCTATCTATAATTTGCTTTAATTAAGTTGCATTGATTTTAATGACAGAAGCAGTCCTCAAAGAAGAGTCTAATGTTATATGAGCCCATCAGTACTGCTTTACCATTGTTTGGATATAAGACAGCACCTTTAATACTTCTTTTTGATATTCTTCATGGTGCTTTTCTTTGCTAAGTGGCTGCAATGGCAAACCAAGATGGTGTTCCACCGGAACTCTCAAAACCACCTCCACCACCAGAGGGAAAGCACTTTCAACTTCCCTGTTACAAATTTGCTTGCAGGAGAGTTTTCAAGAACAAGGAAGGGAGCAGTATCTTCCCAGAAGGTCCTGAGAAATCTTGTTCTGTTCCCACTCCATTTTGGGAGTGTAATTGGTAGAGGTTCTCAAATCACGGTTTGATTCCTTACAGGCTTTTGAGTAGTCTGGCAACTACTGTAAACCTTTTTATTTTCTTGTCAACAGAAAATACAGGGTAAATAATTTGGGAAAGTGAATTAACAGATGGCTATAGGGTGCATGTTCACAGCCCAGTCACCAAGCCATGATCTCTTAGACTTCTAAAGTTCTGTTTTCTGGGCTCAGTAACAGGGAATGTTGGGCCTTATTTCTCTTAAGCACATGCTCACTTTAAGCATTTTATACTATAGCCTGGTCTTGAGATTATTCTAAAAAACACTTGATGCTAATAGAACTGTGATTAAGTTTGTCAAAAAACACCTTGAAGAGATTGAATATCTTGAAGGTACTGTTGCACTCTTAGTAGAGTCTCACAGCCTTGGTTTCTGCTGGGTGCTACCACATACCTTGGCCCTGATTCAGGAAAACATGCTAAACACTGATGAGGGTGGTTTGTTTTAATTTCAATAGCATTTGATTCCTCTTGGAGGCATTCCCAAAGCTGACATACACCTGCATCTCTCAGTGGCTGTGTCTCCTTTTTGGGTGAAAATACATAGGAAAAACATCTATATCTCTGTATCCAGAACACGTCTTCACACACTTGAATGCAGAATTCTAGTGATGATGATCTTGGCATCTCCATCTCTGAAGTAACCCCATAAGATATTCCTGGTTCACATCAATTGTGAATCTAGCTCAGAGACTATAAAGGTAGCTTTATAACATTTACTTATGCAGATCTTAATGTATCATTCTCTGTTAGTACTTTTTTTTCAAGTGAAAAGTAAGTGCTGGTTTTTTAAATCACCATCTTCTGGAATATATCAGCACTAATTTTATAAGAATTGTTCATGTTAAAATGCAAGGGCATGATCTCAAAGGAAAAGCACCGAAGTAGCTTTGCAAGTACATTTTCAGTTTCTGGTCATCATTTCTCATTCACTGATTATTGCTTAAGTGTTGATTAATAGTTACGTTCATGCTGCTAGAATGCATTTCCCTTGGGTGAGAAAAACATCCTTATCTAAAGGAAAAAAAGAGATAGTAATCAAACCACCCTTCCTCTTCCCCGTAAGAAACACAGACGCACACTTCAGAGTCACTGATGATCTTGGTTTTGCTGGTGAGTAGTTTTGACAATTTTCACTTAGAAAATCAGCTGTAAGCAATCAGAACTGTACTTGGTTGGTCAGATTGCTAGGCAATTAAATGCTTTCTTTCTGTCTTTCTCTCTCTCTCTACACGTAGATACACATATGTACATGCACATACACAAATGTACATACTTACGGTCACTGTCCCTTCTCCCTATGCGAGGAACACCAGGAACACTGATGACAGCAGTGCTCTATGCGATTATCTCAGGATTTACTTTTCCTCCTCAGTAATGCCCTACCTCTTGTTCAAGGAGGTGAAACTAATGGTTTAGATTTAGAGTGAGCGGAAAATTCTCTGTAAAGGCAATAGACTGAGGGAAATACAAACACAGATGGGAACTTTAAAAGGGAAACAGGCTGTTCCCATAACAGTTTAAAAACATGGCAATTGCCGTAGCTTAGTAGAAAACAAGCTCTCAGCATTTGCTGTATCTTGCAACACTAAGTAGAGAGAAAATAGAAAAGAAGGAGATGAAGCCAAAACTGTGTTTTCAAAAGTGTTTTCACACAGCCCCACAAAGATAATATTCTGCTTTCTGAACCTTAACTCTGCGATCCCCCAATCCCTGGTGCTGGAGGACTATGGTTTCCTATGGTTTCTTGTGACCATGCAAAATGAGATCATTTCCTGGCCTGTGTCTGTCTCTGTGGGTGGCTTCTTTTTCTATTAGTCGTATAATATGTTTTGGTTAATTCTACCTCTTAATTGTCTTTAATGAGCACCAGATTTGCAACACCCTCACTTGCAAACCTATTTTCAAAGTAGAGGCAAACAGAGGCCCTTGAGCTAAGAGCAAAACTTAAAAGAAGCACAAGAAACAAACCTCAGCACCCAAGAGCATGGATTCTTTCCAACTACAAGCGGGCATTTCAATTGCTCTTCCACTGAACCAGGCCAATGTAATTAATCTCTTCCCGGCTACTAGAGTGACTAACTTGTCACTGAGATACACTTGTGATGCAATATACAGCACATATATTACATACATGTGAAGACATTTCTTACGCAGATCTGTAGTTGTTCTACTATACTGTGCAGAACTCCTTCCCCCTCCATGAAATCACTCCTCTGCCTTAGCCCCTTTGAAACTAAGCTGCTTCTCGTTCCTCCCAGTCTTGCATTCTTTGCTTCTCTTCTCACTGTAATTAGTTTACAAGACTACTTATCCAGATGATTACTGCTTTTAAATGACAGTCATCTTTTCTTTTACTCCAGTTCATTGTTGTGTATCATTTTGTCTTGCTATCTGAATACTCAGTTCTCTAAAGCACTTTCTCATTATGTTATCTCCTGATATAAGGCATTTTGAAATACTTTGTGAGAGGCACTGTATGAAGTAAATTTAATTGAATTTTCTCTCAAAGTCGGGGGCTTTCAGCATCTTTCTCTAGCTAAGTCAGCAGAGTTCTTGGCACCAATGCCAGGGTGTAATGGCCATGCTTTGCAGCCCAGCTATGAGCTGGTGTTCTTTTTAGGGAAAATGAAATGACAGTGTCAGTACCTGGAAAGCAAACAGGGGAGAGATCAATACTTCCATTTATGATGAGGATGGCAAAATGAAAATATTTGGGGTATTTTTGAGGTTTTTAACACACGCGTTGAGATAATGCTATTTTGCTGTATCTACCTACATCTGGTGTTGGTGCTGAATGTGTTTGTGGGGGGTATATGCATGTGCATGTCAGGGAAGGAAAGAGGGAGGGAAGGGGGAAATAGCAGGGCATGGAACTAAATTGCGGAGCAAGTAGTGGAAATAGACAGTGAAAAGCTTCCTGCAGGCAGGCGGCTTCACGGGGGAGAGCAAGCCTTTCATTGTCTATAAAATCATGCCTTGCTGGAGGTCCTCAAGAGTAGAAGGGGTAGCGCCTCGAGGCAGTAAATCTCTCACCGTTGTATTATTACATTCTAAACACTTAGCTACTGTACAAACCAGCACAATGCTTCAAGAGAATAAAAGGAGGAAGAAGGGGGGAAACGAACAAAGGGAAGAAAAGGAAGATGGCAATAAAATTGGGAAACAACCCCCTGCTACAGCTCTCCCCAAGAATAGTTCACATCAAAGAAAAACAGCAAAGAGTAAATCATCACGGAGTTAAAAGTTAACCTCAACTCCTTCCATTGTGATTTGACACCACTCTGGAGCAGCACTCCTAGAATTTGAATGGTTAGACTGTAGCACAGGGTATTAAATCCACCTTAATCCTGTTAAACATAGATGCCACTAAAGAGAGGCGCTCTCTCAATGGCATCACGACAAAAGCTCTGCACACCACAAATTCAATATGGTTAACAAAAGAGAAAAAAAATCCCCAACCTAGGTTAATACTGAGCAAACAACATCAGCATAAGCAGGCTTAGAGAGAGGAGTTGCTTTCCATATGCTGTGGCATCAGGTTCCTCCAGATCTTCAGATACCAGCCTGTAAATGTTACAGACATTGTTTCTCCTGCTTGCAACTGCTGTTGGGTGGCGACCTTCTTTGCTTGCTGGTACCAATTTAGCAGTTGGTACAGTTTTTCTGTGATTTGGTACTGTCTGTTGTTTTCTGGTACCAGATGGATACCAGATGGGTAACTGTGGGCAATGGTTCCTCTGTGTTCCAGTCCCAAAAAACACTGCCTATAGGGTCAGTCTTGTCAGTTGACTCCTAAATGGCACTTCAAAGCAGCATTCTGAAAAACCTCAACATCTGTTCCTTACTCCTAATGACCTTAAAAAAAAATGCTTCAGACATACTTTCCTTTAGCCAGGAGTTACCGTGCATCTGCAGGAAAAAAAATACAACCTTGCAGATGCTTGCAGCCATCAAACTCACTCCTCACTAATGGCAGCTCCAGAAGCCACCACCTCAACTCTGAAAGTCGGCACTGAATGTGAAGTATAATCAATACATTCTTTTCTGTGGTAGCTCCACAATGTAGGAGTTCAGAGATATTTTCAAGCCATTTTTCAAACAGTACTTTCAGCAGTGAAGTGGAAGAACAAGAAAACAAAAAACTTAAAGTGCCTTTGAAAGGCGTCGGGGATACCTAAGGGCCAAACATAAAGCACGGAGGGAAAGCAAGAAGAAAGTAAGTGATGGAAGAGATCTATTTTAAGTATTAATTTGTGATTGGTCTTTCAAAATGTTGACCTAGTTGTCAAACTATAGACAGGAGCTGGAAGGTCAGTTAATGGTTTTGAATACTGTCTATTGCAGTTCCCTCCTATGTTATTCCATATGACTGCTTCTGTTTCTAAGCAAGGAAAAAAGTTTAGGACAGTACGGGAGCATTTTGGTAATTTCTCTAGATGTGCTACGGCAGAATGCTCTCTACAGAAAAACATAGCTGGCATCAAAGTATGTTCCCCACCCCCTGTCTTGCTTCATGGAGAAGTTATGATAAACAGGTTATGTGTTCCCTAAGGTTACCATGGAAACTCATTCTTTTCAGGCCATCATTTGCAAAGGTAAAATTTGCATTAAAATGTGATGGAATTTGATTTTGTGCATGTGTGTGTGAAACTCAAGTGGGGTCATGCTACCGCGCGGTATAGCTATTATTTCAAACCCAGGAGCACAAGCTTAAGAGGGAGATCTATTAATCCATGTAAACACCTCAGTGACCAAATTACAGTTTAATTGCTAACTTGACAGGTATCTCCCTAGCAAATTAAGAGAAATACTTTGAAAATTAGCTTCAAATGCAAATGTAAGTGTTAATATTTCTCCACTGGTGGGTACCACTAGGTATTACTTTGCTAAATTCTCCTTTATTCTCCTCATTCCACAGGAAATACTGAAGTTAGACTGTATGAATGACTTTGATTATTGCAGACCTGGGATGGAAGGCACAGGCATGTATTCTATAAATTTTTATTTTATCTTGAAGGAAGTATCTAATTATGAAAAACATAATTTGCTATAACCATGCTTACTGCAATACAAAAAACTTTTGGAACTTTTCAGAATTCCAGTTTGCTCACTTTGTTTTGAGTCACATCGTAACTTTTCACTCTAGGTATCTGCTGCTCTGACTTTTCTTGGAATACATGATGGTATAAAGCCTACACACACAGCCCAGGTTGTCCCTGGGTCCATGTTCCTTGAAAGCCACTGCCCCTACTTGTTGCCACATGCAGCATTGGTCTTCCTAACCAGTGTGTTAGAAATGCATTATTTGCAACAGTAATTCTGACAGTCATTACTTTCAGTCTATCAAAAAAAGAGATGAATGGACTAAACTCAGGAAAATCTTAAAATTGGTGACCAGGCTGCAATTTAGAAGATATATCAGTTTTTGCCCACTTGCTCAGCCATACGCCTTCACAACATACATGCTGAATTTTATATATTATTTTATGAAATCTATGTTACTCTGGGACACTGAGTTATTAACATATCATCTGCCTTGAATAGCAGGATCCCCTTGCAGGCTGCAGGGCCAGAACTCATATTTCTGCTCTGAAGGCAGACATCCCAATATCACCTGGATTACAGAAGACCCAATATTTCCCATCATCCAGGACTTATGACATACAGTTCAGCTGGAATGGCTCAGCTTTATATTGGGCAGCAAGACACATAACACAGCAGCCAGGCTATTTGATGAGGAAAAAACAGCAAAACCATAGACAGCAGTATTTGTTGCTCTTGCATTCTTATTGTTGGTAAACACAATTGTATAGCAAATGTCTCAAAAACACTTAAAAAAATCAACTTAAAATCAACTCTTCATAGGTTGCACAATGCCAGTATTTTATCAGATTTCTGTCTGCATTGGGAAGTTCCTGCTTACAAATTCTATTTACTAAACAAAGCAAGAACGTCAAAGAAGGTTTAAAAAATCCAAATGCAAACAAAAATGAAATAGATTACTAACTTTTGCAGAATTTCTCAAAACTCAGCACATTCAATAAAAGGACTGTGTTCCAGTCAGATCCCATAGAGAGAAGGTGCTAGCACGCCTTTTTCCAATGGTCCTGTAACAGCCAGAGTTGAAGTTGAGATTTGAAAAGAGCTGTCCTTGAGCAGAAAAGCCAAACTCCTGTACAGCATCCGCCTTACAGGGTAAATGGAGTTCTCTTTTCCAATATTTTGTACTTTATTTTAATGCAGTCTTGATATTAGATTAGCATCTGCACTACAGACCTTAGACTGGGAACTAATAAAGTTATCCGCCCAATCTCTCCATGTCTGAGTCAGTGACTTTCTTTTTCATTTTAAATAATTATAAGAATGTCGCCTGTTTGTTGAGAAAAATCGAGCCTTTATATATTCACAGATAATTGGTTATACCCAGCACCCACTGATACATTCTAATTACTTTTCACACCTTGGCTGTGAACTTTTTAGTGTTTTTAACTGCAAGACAACAATGTAGCCAGAGCACTGACACCCTGACTGCTGAAACTGTGCCTAGGATGAAATTTAACAAGCAGCTCTGCTAATGCATTTTGCAGTGAGAAACTTCAGCAAAACTCAAGAAGACCCAAGGCCTCCACCTCAGATCTTGTACTGCAATAATGAGAAGTGCTGCACAGATACACAATAGAAGAACTCAATCCAGAAATCAAAAGTAATCAAAAGTCCATTATTTCAGTTGGCTTCTGTCACATACTTAACGATAACAAATAAAAGATCTTTACTCTGTAGCAGCCTCAATGACATAGTTGTATGCTTGACCCAGCTTCTTTCAAGCTCGACCCTGTTCTGCACGCACTGGGCAATCGTTGCTGTTTGCCTCACTGAGGTCATTCTGCTTTCCATTATGTTAAATGGACAAATTTTGCAGTCCTTTGTCAAAACGGCTATATGTTTTAGTGGGATGTTATCCCTAGCAGGCAGAGTTGGACAGTGACCAGCATCTTTAGGAAACAGGGTGCTATCTAGGACATCAGTAGCTAAGCAACATTTTGGATCATCAGTATTTTTTAGGGAAGAGATATTTTTTTTTTAATCAGCAACACATTGAACAAGAACATAACCCAGGGAGATTAAGCTGTGAGAATTCAGAAAGAAGTCAACTGTGTCAGTGTCTATTTGATAAATGCACCAGATACCTGGTAATAAAGACAAAAGCTGGTGCCTAAGAAGGGGTCAAGTTTGAGGCCTGATCTAATACATACCCAAGCACATGCTTAGCTTCAGACATGAATTTCAATGCCACTATAGGCTTGTCTCGTGATTAAAAAATGAGCATTGTTGTCACTGGGGCCCCTTACCAGAAGTTGAAGCAGACCTCTTACTAATGGCCTGAGGAAGAGGAGGTCAATTTCAAAAAGGAAACCTACTTTTTTTCTCCCCCTTGTAGTCAGACCCACGAGCAGCTGTATTTGATTCTATGGAATGTGGGACATTGACTTGCTAGGGCTCAGGCACAAGCTGTCACAGAGAAGTACGTATCATTGGGGGTAAGGGGAAGTTCAAAGTGCAAAGTGTTAGCTTCAGCAACCCTACATGTGAAGGCTTGGTGTTAAAATCTCAATCCTCATCCACCTTCTCCATCTGATGTGACAGAGTGTGCACACACACTCAGGGGAAGTGGCCACGCAGTCACCTATCTACAGCAATCAACAAGCTCACTGAAAACTGCCAAAGCCTACGCTGGCAGAAGCTTGCCAAAACGGAAGCAGATCGCAGAGACCCAGTTACCATGCTACTCAGAACTACAGTGAAGCAAGATCACAGCCTAGCTCTGAAAAGACTATTTCTGTGCCCGTTTAACTGTGCCCCGAAGGATAAAAGCCTCAGCACTGTGTCCTGCCTATGTGCACAACTGCAGTAACTGCTCAGCATACTATATAGCATGGATTACTGGTCACAAACTCCCCTCATCAATATAATTATTACCAGCTAAAGGTTTGTTTCTTGCCTCCACAAATATATTGGCAAATTAGGAAAAATATATTCAACAGAAAACCTCTAGGGCCCTTCATATCATATCAACATGATCTGTGGCAGCTGTCATGATCTCCATGGTGCCCCACTCAAGCTCTCTATTTGGGCAACATCAGAAGAACCTCTCCTAAATGCAAGGGACATGACCGCTGGCACATGTGCTAATGTGGAACCTCCCAGTCCTGTGAGCCTGCAAGGATGGCCATGGCCTGGCAGCACTACATGTTTTTGTCTGATTTCTTTCAACTACTTGTATGAAGTAAGAGAAATACTTAGTGTTAGTCTTCCTCAGAATCACCTCCTTGCATTGACAATACAACAAAAAGCAGCTGTGTGACAAGGTACCTTGTGGAATAGATGGCATAATCTATTTCTGAAATTCATATGATATTGTAGGGTATAAGCAGTACTAGTAGGTTTTGATAAGATGACATATGGCACAAGAACTGTTTCCCTTGGTAAATAGAAGTGTGTACATAGTGTTAGCACAAACTCAAAAGCATTTCAGACTCCCCCCTGGTTCAGATAATCTATGCCAAATTCAACCTTTGAGTAAGTAGGAATGACTCCAAACAAGTTTTAAGAGTCACTCTTTATTACTAGTATTAATGGAATTGAATTTGGCTCTCCTTGCATCTGCCATTTGGAATAGTTTATTTCTCACATGAGGTTTGGCAGGCATTTCTCAAAAATAATTGTCCCCCAAAAGTCAGCCTGTAAATTTCAGAATCTCTCTGCTTAGTTTGAACAGCTCTTTAGAATACACCCTAATCTGAAACCTTCATTATACAGAGATAACTATTGGCTATAAAAACTTCTTGATTGGTAAGTTAATCATACATCCTAATAAAATGTTTTACATACTCTCTTAATTAATATTTTGTTAATATATACAAAAATACTTCTGATCCATGGTTTTCAAAGCAGCTATACTCTAAGTAAGTTATTGTGTTTTGTTTGTTTGTTTGTTTTTTAAAATTCAATGTTTTTTACTGTGGGCTCAGAAAGCAAGCAGTTTCTGCTATATGGTTTCACATACTAAATGAAATTGTCAGCTTCTCCTATTGCGCTACGAGACAGGAATGTTACTATTCTAGAGGCTGGAATTTTGGTTTCTAACCATGGTCCAACACAAATGTCTGTACATTTTGGGAACTTAACCTATTTGAAATGTGACATCCCAAACCTGGAATTAATTGATCATGCAAAGTACAAACAGCTCCTTATTCATCCTGAAGTACACGTAGAACCCTTTGACACATTATGGAAAAATAATGCAGTTCTTAAATGCTCCTTTTTTGTTCTGGTTGATTTTTAGGCTTGGATCCCTGCCAGGCACACAATAAAGTACTTGGCCTTTAACACAGACAGGCATGATTCTTCTTTCATACTCTCAACTGGGAACTGACAAAACTCAGTACATTAGAGCTTTGTTTCAATCAAAATGTTCACAGCTGCCAGAGACACATTTTCTCACATCTTTACATTATTTATCAGCTTGCAAATCTGATTGACAAACACAAAAAAAGGGCTTTTAAAACCCCTAACAAGGTTTGGTATTGTAAAGCCGACGTGGTCTCTAACAGGTGAAGAACTATTTTCAATGTGGCCGGTGTTACACACACTCCTTGAATGTACATTAAAAACCGATAAAGTTTCAAGGATTTACTGCCACCCTGAAGGCAAGAATTGATATTTTAAGTAACTGGATTTGTACAAAGTCTGTAAGAAAATCCAAGTAAATCCTCAAATAGATGATTAATTCCTCATTATTTAAATGCCCCTAAATACAAGTGCAGATGCTAACTTCACAGCTTTGTCTTGACAGCTCCTTCTCTATTTCTGATGATCTGTTATTAGCCTATGACTCTAAAGCCCTGAAAAAGAGTGACCCATGAAGAAGCCCTCCAGCTCCTAAGGAGACTTGTTCTTGCAGCTTATTGCTTACATAGTTCTCTCGGGTTCTGACTGACAGTGCACTATATGATAATTCTACATAAACACATTGTGCTTCTTTCTGTAGACCAGTATTAGGTTTGTAAAAGATATATTCATGAGTGCTTTTACTATCTGATGTCCCACTAAGACATGAGTGGGATAGACAAGTGCCTAAACTCAGTCCTGTGCTGGTACTTCTCAATACACCCTTGCTGTCAGAAAATTTTAGGGTAATCTCACATTACACTGACAACAACAGGCATTAATTTTCCTAGACAGTACTTATACTGTCTGCCTTTTGGTTAACTAGGTGAGTTTTACTTTAAGCTTTGTGATCCACCCTATAGAATTTGGCTTATCATTTATTCTAGCTCTAAACCTGAAGAAGGGGCGGGGTGTGTGTGTTGGGGGTGTGTGTACTGGGGAGGAGTCCAAAGGATGCAAAACTCAACAACAAACCAAAGCACAAAAGAACTGGAAAAGAATTTCAAAGGATCTGGCTATATAGCACAGACAGTGCTATATACATGTGTCTGTTTATGGAGACACAATAAACTGAATTATTCAGTCAGTTACAAAAAGAAAGAGAACAGACCGTGGGGAAGAGAGAGCAGAATGAAGGCACAAGAGAGCAAAATATTCATCCAGCAACAGATAAGAACAGAGGACAACTGGAAAATGGATGCAGAGGGGAGGAATGGATGATAAAAGAATAGCAGGCCTATTTACAATGAATTTTTGACCTTATTTTTAAAACATTTATGGATCCCAATTGCCTGTCATGAGATCATTTTCCCTTACAATGCTAGCTTTTCAGCTGGCTCTGCACTTTAATTTGATTTACTCCATTTTAAAAAAAGTAGATTGTTAGAAATACCCCTCCTATTAGAAATTGTCCCATTACAGTGTCAGCTAAAGGCCACTTGTCAATGTCAGCTTTATCAGATAGAAATTTGCCTCATGAGTTCTCAGATACTTTTTTGGAGGACAAGAGACAGGATCCATTTCTGAGGCTGTTGATTTGAGACGGGATAGTGTCTTCTCAAATTATCCTCCACTATTTCCCAACTTATCTGCATGTTTTATGAGATGGAGGGAAGTGATTACAGCAGCTGCTGTACATTAGAAAGACATCTTATAAGAAAGCTGGCTTAGGTAAAACAGCTGACTGACAAAGCATAGAAAGAACTAATCGAGTATTAAAAATACATAGGGAGACCCAGCATCTCCTTTCCAGCTGCAGCATCCCTGGTGCCATAACCTCGTGTGGGAAGGAAGAAAACTTATACCAGAAGGTTTTCCTCCTCCTCAGCTGTCTGTCGACTCTTTAAAAAAAGATCTGACATCCTGAAGATTAGAGTAAGTTTTTATTTATTTACAATTATGCTATTAGTCATCATCATGTCTCTTCACTGATGAGTAAAGGTGCAAAAAATCAGCTGTTGTTCAATCTGTTACCACACTACTGCTGAGGGTCAGCAGACTGAGGTGGGAAAGAGTACATTGCTTAGAAAATATCTTGAGGACTCTTCTGGCAAGATGTTTTGAGATATTAGTTTTCTTTTTAATATTTGATTCTATTTTTATTTCTTTTTTTTTTTTTTC
>VZTM01029789.1:316434-330187 GCA_013400555.1 Jacana jacana
AAAAAAGAAAGAACTCATTTATACCATGTGCAAAGCATCAGGGAAAAGCATAGATCTCAGCCAAAATGCATCCTTACCATAAAGTTGGCTTTTTGGGTGTTTTTAATGAATGGTCAAGGATAACATTAATCCAGCCTTAGGACTTTTACGGGAAAAAAATACAAATGTAATTTATCTTTTTTAACTGTCAGCTGCATTTCTAAAGCTTTAAAGTCTGTAGCTTCCAGCAGCCTTTTGTCTTTCTGCCATGGCAGGAATATCTTGGACAGCTGTAAGATCTTTGTAAGCTATCTTTCTCAAAATCCATTAGCTAATTCAAGGAACCTAATTAGAGCTGCCATTTTGATGGAGCATATTGAATGCTCTGTATAAACTAGTAACACCATCAATGTTTATTAAAAATTGCAAGAACCAAAGCTCTCAGTTCCATATAAATATTAATGGACAGATACACAATACTTATTGAAATATGGACAGTGTTAGGTCCACAGAAATACACACAGGTATACTTAAAACCCAGTGTGATGCATTTACTAACAGAGCCTGAAGTACAGAAGGAAAACCTAGGGACAATTTTACACAAACTGTTGAAAATTGACTGGCTTCCATTTACACTATCCTTACGTGCATTAAAGAAAGCAAAGCATACTAAAGATGATTTGTTTCTTGTGTTTTTCCTGAGTAGTGTGCTGACAATTTGGAGTGTATTTTGAGCTTACCTCAAGAATGCACTCCAGCTGGAACCGTTTTATAGCTCCTCTTAAACCAGCCACTCCAATCACCGTACTTTGTAGACATTTACACATATTCCAGTCCTACACTGTTTAAGGGCATCCAAAGATTCAAAAGGAATTTGCACTGTAGAGCTAATACTCAAATTTTGCTGTAGACAGCAACAAAATCGGTGAAAGGAGCCAGACATCTGGAGCAATGCTCTCCTACATTCTGCTGCGTAAAAGCCCAACCACAATGAAAAAGCAACTTGCAGACAACGATACAACACATGAAATACTGACCATTCTAAGAATGTATCAGAGACCTAATTAGGTTAGGCTGTTACAAGCATATGCCTTTGGCTGCAGAAATAAAAAGTTTTCTGGCTACTTCACAGCTTCATTTTTATCTTGATACTTCATAAATGGAACTGCAGAAAACCTCATATGTTACCATTTCAATCTGACGTACGCTTTCATACGCATCTAACAGTGCCTGGATTCTATTTATACGTACAACTAAATATACGTGCACAGAAAATTCATCAGATTTGCTACAGAAAGACAGCAGATGTTCTTATTAAGCCACTGGCACATGCAAGGTGAAGCATGTAAGCCTTATAAGGAAAGCATTTAACATTCCAACTACAAGCTAAAGAAAAGCGAAGACAACAAATGAAATTATTTCTAAGATATTTTACTAGCTGTGAGTGCAATGCACAGCAAAACTAAAGCAACGTTAAGCATGCTTGAATGACTCTTACAGTACATGGGGCTTTTCACAGAGGGGAGTATAATCCATATGCACTCTCTGGAACATCCTAACTCCAATATAATGATCCAAAGTTCACTACTTCTGAACATATACTAAAATGACACAAAAAGCATTTAACAGATGTGCAAGAGGAACTGGATTAATTATATTTTCTATACTGTTTAGTAGTGGAAGGGGCTAAAAATTTTATGACAATTTTACCATGGGGACAATCCTGAAGGAAATTCATTTTAGTTCTCTTGACAGAGCAGTATTTCCAAACTACAACTGAGATCTGAGCAGTTTCGCAGGAACACGCTCAAAAGTTAAAACATCAGTTACCGCTATCTTCTCTCAGGAATCATATGTGGCAAATTCAGCTTGTGGTTATTGCTCAAGAGAAACCCTGCCAGACGCTGAAGCAGTTGATGGAATTTGCAAAGTTCTGCTGCCTTCAAGGCCACCCTGCTCACCCTTCCAGCAGCTTCCCTCTTCGGGCACCTCTCCTCTGTGCAGCTGGGCTCCTTGTTTTGTTCACGTTCACAAGGTCTGGAGAGTGCACATTCCTTCAACTAGCTTTCATCACAAGCTCCACATCAACAGTGTTAAACACTTTATAAGCCAAACTGCATTTCAGAGAAATATTTCTGAACTCAGTGGCCTAATGTTAGCAGTGCAACTTTATTACTTCTATTATGCAGGCAATAGAAGCTCCTGGACTTCCAGACACGCACAGCTTTTCTAACTCTTATGGTTGCAGCTCCACCGTATCTCTGAAATTACCCCCACTTTTCCACTTGAAGAAGTCAGGACTGATTTTCAGGTGATTAAGACTGAAGGTAAGCACTAGTCTTTTTCAGTAACTGTTTTGAAAAATGTTAAATCAAAAAAAAAAAGAAGTAATGAAATCTTCAAACTACACACAATCATTTCCTGGAGTATCTCACCTGGAAGAGGAAAAAAAACCTTACCTCTCTGCATCTGGGTGGGAAGTCCCAGAAATACTAAAGCAAATGTACTTGTTCAGGCTCATCTGTCTCTACAGAATGACTCTCATGTGGTTTCAACTGTCATGTTTAGAAACACACTTTACATATCCTTCCACATTTGTTTTTTTCTTGCTCCCTTCATTACCTGCTCTCATCCTGATCTGTGGAAGTCTTTGCTTTTATACCTTTGTCGTGGTTTTGACCAATTGGACAGATGATGACCCCTCCTCCCCACCCCCCTAAGGAAAAGAGAGGAGAGGAAAGGATTAAGAGATTCAGGAGTTTAGATAAAAACTAAACTACTTTAATGAAATATCAATAACAATAATATAATAAACAATAAAAAGAAAAATTAAAAAGAATATAAAAGAAAGTATAAAGGAAAAAAAAAGTATACAGTCTATACAAAACCGTATCAGGCTCCCAGGACGATNTTCAGCCAAGGATGCCAGTTTCCTTCAACCATTTACTGCCTTCTCGTACAAGTACATTCCAGTCCCACATGCTGTACAGAAACACCTCCCTTGGAGTGCTTGGGTCACCATTTCTCCTTCCAGCATTCCTTGAAACCCATCTCCCAGAATCATTTCACAAAGCCGTCTGCCAATAATGATAGGCTGTAGGTGGCTTGGTACACCCAACAGAACTTCTTCCTTTCTGCACCGGTTCAAATGAGTGTGCTCACGTCTAACACACTAACAGATCATTAAACGTGCAATACTAGTAAACTTCTCTCTACTCTGAAGCACCCACTCACTGTTCGCAACTCTGCCCTGACACGCCACTCTTCCTCTCCCCATCCTCTGGCTGCTCCAGCAGTCCTGCCTCCTTCTCCATTCCTACTCTTGTCCTGCCTTGTCCATGGCATTTCTTAGGCTTCTGCATTCAAATCTGCTCATCCTTCCCCTCCTTGGAGGGCCGGGTGTATGGGTAAGGGGGACAATGATCATGCCCCATTCACCTCATCCTTCATTCCTGGACCAGGAACCTACTACTGGAAAAGCACATCTAAACTCTGGCAGTTCAGAACAAGCATTTTTGGTGAAGTCAGCAGCCAAGTTTCTATCATATGTGTGGGAAGTACTCTAAATCTTACGACTTAGTCAAATTGTCAGTGTTCAAGGGGTGGTAAAAGGCAAAATCTGGTATAAGACAAGGCTGTGTTCCCTTCCTAAATATAAAGCCCCTGTTCCAGCATATGAAAAGACTCCAGCTTCTTACTGAAAGACTCATATGCTGCTTGTTTTTACTTTTTACAGAGACAAAGCAACCCCTCATATTCTCCCTCCAGGCCCCCAAGACAGCTATCATCATGTTCCATAAAAATTCAGCTTCAGCACACCTCCTACATAGGCATTTTCAACCAAAATGGCTGAAGGCTGTTTATTAGCAGGTGGAAATATGGTTTTCCAATGGAAGTCAGGCCAGCAACTCCTTTCCCACAACTGGCAGTCAGGGTTTCTATGGCTGTCCCTCTCCCTGCCCTACAGGGCTGTGTGCACCCTGATCTAGCTGCTGGCTTTGTGTTCCTGAAGGTGGCACGAAGCTGGTTTGCTCCTGGCATCTGTGGGATGAGCACCCCCCTTAACGACAACTGCAAAACCTTTGAGGTACAGCCTGGTAAGCACATAGTACTTCTGCGTGTGCTCCAGATTAAGCTGTAGTCAGCTTAATGAGAGACTTAATTGATGAGTGCTACTTCCTTCACTTGTCCATTAAGATAAGTACAGCACATGGACATTTCAACCCATCAAAGATGAGAAAATGCATTAATTTTGGTTTTCTTAGAGCTGTTAATAAATCTGACACTGTCTGGCAGTTTTCTTCATTTCCTACTATTTGACAGATACTGTGATCACAAGTTGCAGAAGATGTTTTTCCTCTGAAATTATCACTCTGGTAATACAAGCCAGAAGGAAACTTCATCAAGATACCAAGAAGCTGGGTATCATTTTTATTTTTAACTTTATGTGGTTGGCTTGTGAATATCTCAATGTGATAAAAAAAAAAAGATTCAATCCGGTACTATTAAAAATACATACACACACACACACACACTACAAATCACTGTATTACAGCAAATAATCACACTGTGTACTTATTAGTAAAAGTCAGTATTCCTCTCATATAATCAGCCTGGCTCTACTTAGACCCCTTAACTGTAAGAACTCCTGCAACTGTTTTCTTCCTCTTTCTCTCTTTCAAGTTGACATTTGTATGGAATCAAGAAAAATCTTCCTTAATAATTTTTCATTACTAATGGCTTTTTTTGGTATGTGTATTTGGGAGGAGGGAAGGCAAAGGGCAGGAAAAAGCAGCTTTAAGTGCTCTGCAAATGATCCTCCTGAATCTGGGCCTCATAAATCCTATCAAATGTTATATTTCATCAATAGGCTGGAAAAGCTTTTTTCTCTGCAATGATGAAGCCTGGCTTTAAAATTTATGGTTTCATTTTAGAAATGGACTATAAAAAGAGTCTGACTTAGCTGTCTATCAACTGTAGCTGACATTAGCAAGTTAGGTGTGGACTTTCAAAGTGTTATATGTATTTTTTATTTATTATCCATGTACATACATACAGAGATCTATATCACTATGAGTTTGTGCATGCTGGACAAGGACAGAGTTGGCTTTTTTTATTTTTCATTTTGTCTTAAAAAAGCATTTTCTTCAAATGCAAGAGGATCTGAGATATTCAGCAGATTAGATTGCAAAGTGATAAAAGTGTTCAGACCAGAGTTGGCTCAAAGATCTGCAGCAACACAAGCGAATTGCATTTTGCTGCCCAAATGATCGAGATAAAGTAGTTTATTTTGTTCTCAATCATGGGTTGGTAAAATGCAATTCAGCAATGGCAGAGCAAGTTTGGAGGAAAAGCAGGGAAGATTTCAATAGGCTGTGGGGTAAAAAAGAGGAGGAGGGCAAGAAAGGACCAAGAGTTTTAGGTGAGGGAAGACAATTAGCAAAGAACTGATAGATTCAGCAAGAGTGGGTGCAGAGGTTCTACACCTCTTATGCATGGGTGGGCAGCCAGCCAGCTTCACTTGCCTCTGTGCAAAACTCCCTACCTCTACTCCCCTCCACAAGCCCTGGAAACAAAATTCTGCCTCTCAAAAGAGCCACTCCTACCTGCTCTTCTGCACTCCCTGGGAAAGGAGAGCACTGAGAAAATGGCTCCTATTCCTGTTAATGCCACCACTGACAGGAGCCACATGGATGACACAGCTGGCCTCTACAAGCCCAAAAGCTTCATCTGGCAGCTACAGCAACAGCTTCCTGAGGTGGAGGAGGAGACAATCTGGGCATGCTGCAGAAACACCCACTTCTCCTCTCGTCCCTCACCAACTGTAGGTCTGCAGCCAGTGACTACTACTTAGGCAACCTCAAAGATAATACTTCTAATAGAAGCGTTTCCGCTCCTCAAAATCTTCATGCTTGAAAAAGCAAACCACATTTAAAATACAAACCAGATAAGTAAAGTGACATGGCTGCACCTGGAGAAAGTGAAGGTCCATTCTGAATGTTGGGGCACCTATCTGTCTTTATCTGCTACAGAAGAACTTAGTTTCCTAACTCAGACTCATGATGGATTATGAGAAAACAGCAAATCAGATCATGCTGTTGAAGCATTATAGGAACCAAACAGAAGAGCAGTTAATCTAAATCTCATGTGGAATGGTTATTATTGCATGTTGCCATTATTGCTGTGAGGCTAGTTGTAACATCAGTTTTGGTGGCAACACATATAAAAACCTCAAAGTCCTGTTCCTTAGTATAAAACATGGAGAAATCTCACTTTGGGGAACATGGTCAAAGCTTGCAAGTGAATACTACAAAAAAGGTTGAGGTGAGTAGTTACAGGTAAATGTACTCTGAATCAAGACCAAGAAAATAAATCTATTCCTCCATTGCCTCTATTCTGTAACACAAACAAGATGAATAAATAAAAGGAACCATCATCAATGCTGAGGTTGTGTTATACCATGGCCTGAGATCACTCCTGAAAAACATAGTTGGGAGGATATTCACCAAGGTTCCCGTCGCCAGGTGCCCTGGGGACAGTGGAGGGAGGCACTGGATGAGCAGGCAGTGCAGGGCATGACCACAGCTGCGGCTCCTCTAACACGCCCTCTGCAGGAGCCTCTTCTGAGGAGTGAAGGGAGCTGGCTCTGCTCACTATGGTCAGTGGTGGCACATGCTAGCAAGGGATAATCAATCACTGGGTGTTATTCAGCACTGGAACACATAGGGGAAATATCACCCCATCCACATTCGACAAATCAAAATGTATTCTGCTTCTAGCACTAAGCTTTTACTCTATGTATACAGCACACATTGAGCCTATTCCAGTTTATGAAGATTAGAGGAGCTGAAACTGCCTGTACTTCCAAAAAGGTTATTTCTATTAATGAAGGGTAAATTTAACAAACCTTGACCTAGAGACAGCACATCTCTGGTATTCTACATTTTTTACTGGAAGGAGGTGTTCAGCAGCATCACATCATGTGAAGAGAAGTTACTTAAAAAAATAAAATCTTAAAGTGCTTCAGATTCATACAAGTTAACCCCATTTAACAGTGAAATTCAGGATACTAAACCATTATTCACGTGATAGCATTTTCAAACACAAACACTCATCCCAGAACTGAGCATGACTATTTCTAGCAGTGTATTTTTTCCATAGTTTTCCCACATGTTTCTCCTTGAAGGTTTCAAAATAACCAAGCAAATCAGCTTTCCCTGTAACTCTTGGACTTTTCCAAACCTGAATTAACTCTTCTATACACAAACATCTTTTTGCCCCTCTGCGAAGAGAAGCTGGTGGCACTGTTCAAATCCTTACTTTTTTCCCTTTTCAGAATCTTTTAATCTGATTTGGATGCTTTTAAAGTTTTGTTATTTCATCTCCTTTCCTTGCCTCTTTATTTCCCACCTCTTCCCTGATATTCATCTACAGCTTTTCTTCTTTTTTTTTTTTTTTTTTAATTTTGCTTGAGCTCTTATGACCTGTTTACAAAGGAAAACTGGCAGAGCTCAAGGGCTAATGTTTTACCCCTTACTCACTATCACATATCTGGCTGCAGTCAACAGTAACCAGAATTCATCATCATCAATGGATTTTCACTGACATGTGCTCTATTTGCTCAGATAATGGCCCCATATATTGCCTTTGAAATGAGGGTGTGACAATTACTGAGAGATTCTCAAGAGTCAGTAATTGGCATTGCTGTGGGATGTTTGCTTTGTGTTTTGAAGGCAGACCTGCAGAAAAGCAAGCTTTGAAGTTTTTTTTGGATGGAGCTGTGCTCTCAGAAGAACACACCAATAGTAACCTAAGCTCATCACCTTTGGATTGGAGCAGGCCATTTGCTAGCTGGTTTGGAGCACAGGAGAGAAACCCGCATATGCTACCTCTGAAAGGTCAGGTAAACATAAGGGTACAGACCTTCCCAAATTCTGTAATGAGGGTCAGGCTAAACAATGTAGGTTGGAGTAACCTCATTCCAGCTTCTCACCAGTGTCTTCCTTACTTCCACATGGTTTTGAGGTGGCCTTTAAATCTTTCATGATTGCATCAAGAATACCTGCAGACAAAATACCACTGCAACATCCTCATCAGAGATACAACTCTCCTACTTGGTGTTTCAGGAAAGAGGCAAATGGAGCATGCCTTTACAGGCTGCAAAGACAATTCCAGAGCTTCTGAGCCTTGCTGCTGTTGAAAGTCACTGCAGACAGTGACAGTGCAGACACTTTTTTCTTTTTCTTCCTTTTTTTTTCTTTTTGTTAGTTTAAAAGAACTAACAACTAGATAGATCTTCTGGACAAACAGGACCAGGTCACTTTGGTGCCAGGTAGCTGTAAAAAGTGTGCACAGAATACCAGTGAGAATGCAGCCTCCAAAATTATTATTTCCAGTGTAGGATAAACATCCACCTACTTCTCTAGTCCTCAACTTTATAAGCTTGCCAACTGAGCACAAGTGTGGATCGCAGCCTCCATTTCTGGAGCAGAAGAGATGGGTATGCTGTATCCAGTCCAGTTCTGTTCACTCATCCCACCTGGAGAGAGGAAAGACAACCCACCAAGATCTGGGAGAGGGAGGAGAGATCATTTGCATGTGTGTGCTGGATTTTTTTCTGCAATGGCCAACGTTTAAAACCACATGGATGTGCATTATCACTGCGTTAAGCACAGCGAACATAAGATTTTTTCTTTCGTCATTTTTTTTCCATGCAAGTATATTCTCCATTAATGCACAAAATTACCCTTTTATCCCCCCATCTAATTCACTGCTCCCCATGGGACAGCCATTAAAAATGATTCATGAACACAATGCATTTACAGGCAAAACTGGGAACAGAGAAACCCCCTCCCCATCACAGAATTTCAGATTTGTTGAACAAAGAACCCTCAGATCTTCTGGCATACAGCTTAGAAATCCGAATGTGATTTCCAATCTGTACCTCTTGCTTCATTACAAAAGACAGGGCCCTTAGCATAGGCAATTGGCTTTGACCAGCAATGTTTTAGACCCTAGTTTTGTTTTTCTGCAAATTCCAGATTGCAATAGGCAGCTTCCCTCCCTCCAGTCCTGCCCCACAACCCCAGCTGCAGCAGTGAAGATGCCTAAAGGATTCAGGCAGATGGAGAAAATGCAAGACCCTGGTTCCTCAGGGCTCATCTGTGTTTCGCTTCTTTCACTCCTCAACATACACCTGGATTTGACAGTCATGCTTATCAGAAAGATCAGCAGATAGTCTGCTATCTGTGCTGTGGTGCAGAATGAAGTCAGAAGAGCACTCTGCCTGCTTGTGCTTTGCTGTTTAATCCTGCATAGAATAGTCATGGAGACAGCAATATAAGACAATTCATCACACTGACCAAGTTCTTCACCCCCTAAATTCTGGTCAATTCTCCAACATTAAAAGAAAAATGAAATAAAAATCATACATTACTACTATATAACTGCATATGCCAGTAGCGTAAACCAGTAAGAATACAACTGAGGCCAGAAGTCAAATTCAGTTTATGAAAATACACCATGTTTGAGGGCAAACTGACAGTTATAAAAACAATTGAGTCTGAAGCATGGTATTCTCAACTTTTAAGCTGTCTTCTTCTGTGATGCCATAGTTGGGTCTTCCAGCTGGCCTCACCAGATGGCCACATTGGCCGCTATCAGAATGACAGTCTGGAAACAAGTGCCCTACAGCCCTGCCTCAGCATCTTAGCTGGAACACACTCTGAGACAGCAATTCTGCACTCACAGTTCAGGGATATTCCCAGTGCACTTGCTTAAGAATTCCTGAAATTTATGATGAGATTAAAGCCTAACTTCTGGTCCCATAGAGGTCAGGGAAAATAACAGAACGTTGGTTACTAGCTTTTATATGGTAATCATCACTATTCACACTAAAACGTTATTACACTAAAAACAACCCCTCCCCAGACCAGCACATAGTATGGAAATATGCTTAAAATAGTTTTGTTTTGTTTTTTTTTTTAAAAAAGGAACTTTGTCCTAAGCAATAGGTAAGTTCAGCTGCACGTACATACAATTCCAGTACCTACATACAATTTTTTCTTTCATGGAGACTGTGCAACCATTCCTCCTCTTACATACAACTGTGCAAATCAGTGTGTTACTGATGCTTTTGCAAAGAGGGTTTGACAACAATAGAGAGTCCCCAGCCTGCTAAATAAGAAGTGACAACTCCATTTGAAAGCTGTCTCTGGATGTGTTTTATGTGCAGAAATTATCTGTGACAGTTCAGATCAAAATAGAGTTTTCATTTCATGTAGGAAGTAAATGGACGGTAGAATAGGTTACTTTAAATGCTGTAGTCTAGTCCAATTAATGTTTCAGGGTTTTTTTTGTATGGATTTCTTCTGTATTCTCTGTTTAAACTTTGGGGTAAAAAAATGTAAAACTCATTTTGTCAATAACATGATGCAAAGAACAGGCCAAGAGGCAATAAAAGTGGTTAACAAAAACAGTCATGCAGAAGTATGGCAAAAAAGCTCAAGTTACAGTAATCTGGCTGTGAAACCAATAAGTATAAAGCAGAAAAGAAAACATCGCTTCATCATTCTTTCAGGGAGAACTAGGCAGGGGAATGAGTTCCTATTTCCCACCTCAATCAACAGAAATTTTGCCACTTTGATGGAAACAGAACTTGCACACCAGTCTCCTCTCTGAGCAGTAGATACAAATCCACATGCTATCATTTGCTTTTCAGATTGCGGCACATAAATTTACAATTTCTAGCTTATGTAACTATACCAATGACACAATTTGTACTTGAAAAAAAATGTCAGATCCCAGGTATTGCTTTGGCCTCTGATGCAAGGCTGCAGATCTTCATGTTTTCCAGAACATCATACCTGCTGATTCTTTCAAAGATATGGCCCATTAAGTACCAGGCATGCTATGTTACTGGAAACAAGACAGGATACAATATGAAAGCATTAATGATTTCATCTGTTCTTCTATCCTTTTATCTACTGCAGCGATCTTATCATATACAGTGACTATCACGTTACTACCCAGATCTACAGAAAGGAAGCGTCCACTACCAAATTTATGTGTTTATCTAAAATCAGATGTGAACTGTCACTTTTCTTCCCAGTAAACACATATTCACATTTGTTACCTGCAAATCAATCATCTGTTTTCTGACCCATTTTAAAGAAGTATGTTTTCTTAAAAGGTCTGGAGCCACTGCTGTGTTCCTGAGGCACATCAGCAGCTCTCCTGTAGAACTGAAGAGCTGTGCTGATTCAGTGCCCGTAGCTTCCTAACAATCTTTTTCAAAGTTGATGGGGAAAACAGTAGTACATACATTGCTTTTTAGATGTAAGCACAAAGTATTGTTAGTAAAGAGGCTACAGACCCATGAATGAGTGATCTCATCCCAAACAAGGGCCCATGAACCTTACATAATCTATTTTGTTTATGCCACACTTTAAACAATGCATATTTTGAATCTTTTCTGAGAAACAGCATTTTTCTTGGCATGATTTTCAATTTCCACCCACTTGGAAGAGCAGGTGTCTTTATGTATCATTTCTCAACCCTGGGAATAAAGAAAACATTTAGAATACATGTTAAAATTGCATTCCTAAAGTCAAGGCACATTAATTTAAGGCTCCATGGGGCATTATGGAAGAACGGACCTCCACTACAAGTGCACTGAGCTAGGAGAAATACAGACAAAGCATTCAGAAGATATGAGACCTCAGTATCTCTACCAGCCAAAGACTGAACACTGGTAATCTTATTCCTCAGAGGCAGGTTTTAACACAAAAGAGAAATTAACATCTATCTATGCACTAGGGTCTTAAAAAGAAAAGCAACAGAACAATGAAGCTGCTCAGACATCTGGTATATTTGCCTTGGCTAACAGTAATGAGATAGCGGGCAGAGTGCAGATTAAAGGTGAAAAGGTATGAAGGAATACTGTTAATCATTTCAGAAGCCACATGGACATCTAAAAGAATACCAGCACTCAGGCTAAAGAATCTAAATTTTGGGAGTAATTTTCGAGCACTTATCATATTTAGATTGATAAGCTATTTGTGGTGGTGCTCAAAGAAATAGAATTAAACATCTCCCCATTCAGTTGTGGAGCCAGAACATGTCACGAAGTGCAAGACACTTTTCAAGCTCTGTAGCAAAGAGGTCAAAGCATCATCACTGATGCAGACAGTGGTATTTACAGAGAAAAGGAGGAAAAGATCAATCTCTTCCCCCCAGTCCCCTTTACTCTCCCTCTCTGAAACAGCGGCTGCTTAAACGTTGCCATTGTATACACAGGCACAAAATAACTTCCTCCAGGTGGTTTGGTGTTTTTTGGTGGTTTTTGTTTTGGTTTTGTTTTTTTTTTTTTGAATTAGAAACAGGGACAGCAGAGGATGTTTGAAGAAAAAAGCACAGAAGTCCTCCACCTTATTCAAGTGAAGGACTGCACATGTCTACTAGCAATTTGTGTACCAACAATCAATAACAATTAGGAACAGGCTTATTGCTCTGATGCTGTTCCCCAACCCTCCTCCACAACCTTACACCCTTTTGTCATGTTATGGAAGTATCTGCTGATATTTAAAGCAGGGATTCCAGCCCCAGAAGGTCTCCTCTGTCATTAAACCAAGAGCAAAGCAGAAGCAATCCAGGTCCCCTGGTTAACAGCACACGTACAGCATACAAGTGCTCAATTAAAGCAGTTCTTTCAGACAACTATTGAGCACTATGGTGGCTCCGGCATAGAAAATAGTTGCCCTCTCCCCACCTTGTCACAAGACAGACTCGATTTTTAACGTGTTTACATCCCTCTGAAGCCGTATTGCTGCTTACTTTTCAATTGCTAGGCTTTGTACAACACTTGCATTAGAAACATGTTCTATGCTTAAACTTACAGGCCAGACTCAAAATAATTGTTTTCCACGCATTTTATGTAAATACTGTAACGATCATTTGCAGCTGATTCCCATTTACAAGGTAATAACCGTATCCAGGACTAAGTAGGCATCAAAGCCTAAAGGCAGAAGTGTTTGTAACAGATAAACTCCACAGCTCAAGGCTACGTTCTGTCTAATACTGGTTTGAGAAAAAATGCCCCTAAGATACTATTATGCTACAAAATTTTATTTAAGATTAAAATTTTGAGTGAATGAAGAAATTAAACCATAAATATGGGTCAAAGACTGAGTGATAAGATGTTGTTTGAAATGTTAAAACGTTAGTTGGCTCCTTCTGATTCCTCCTCACTGCTTCCAAGTCACTGGAAGGAAGGGGCTTACAACCCTCCAGAGTGCAGATTCAGCAGAGAACTGTGACACTGCACAACTGTCACACTGACCTACTGGTACACAAATAGGAAACTGGAGAGAATCAAGGAGGAGGAAAAAGTGTTAAGAGAGCATTTATTGCTCTACAAGTATATTTATTTCATTTTAGCTCATTCTAGTTGTATCTCACACTTACTCCTCTTGCATCTTTTTCATCATGAGTTGTTTTCTCCACTTCACCTTGGTGGACTGAAAAAATGAAAGCAAGTACCTGTTTTGTAGGTAAGTGAAGAGTATAAAATCTTTCATGCAATCACTCTCCATTGCTTTCTAAAAATGGCCTCCAGATATCAAGGACAAGTTAGTGATAANATATGAACTTAACCACATCAGAAGACTTGAGCTGATAAACAACAAACTATTTGTTGGCTTGCTGTGACCCCTTGGATTACTGTCTGTGCCAGTGGACTTGTGATCATGGATTAAAAAATAGCACGTTTTAGAGT
>VZTM01029789.1:331241-341981 GCA_013400555.1 Jacana jacana
ATAAGTAGCATGGTTATCTGAAGCAACAGGATTTTCTCATGTCCCTCTGTCCTAATGAAAGACCTTTCTCTCAGATGCAGGCCACAATGTAGTTTAAGACAAGTTATTTATTTCATTTTCTATGACAGTCTAACACCACTCTCCACAAAATAGTCACAATTCTCCCAGATGATCCCAAGATCAATACTGATACCTTGATCGATGTCAACAAATGCTCTGCTGCTGCATGGCCTGCCAGAGAAGCTGCTCCTTAGCTATTTTACATGTGGACTCCATATGGTGCCAGGTCTCCTTGTGGGATGTAAGGACAGTCACAAAGGTTCAGAGTATATATGAACTTAACCACATCAGAAGACTTGAGCTGATAAACAACAAACTATTTGTTGGCTTGCTGTGACCCCTTGGATTACTGTCTGTGCCAGTGGACTTGTGATCATGGATTAAAAAATAGCACGTTTTAGAGTTCATCATTGACTGTATGCTCTGCAGAGTTGTCAGACAATAATCACAATTACTCTCTTTTTGTTCAGCATCCTGTTACCTGCTAAACCATTTCCATCACATCTCCTCAGTCTTCCCAATATTTTTGCTAGCACAATATTGAGTGATTTTCAGCTTTTCAAACAACATTGATTCTCACAGTTTTTTGTTGGCCAAAAAGATCTGGTTCATGTTTCTGCCTATATTTGCTGTCAGCGTTGCTGCTTCTTAAGTGCTTGGGTAACCCTTCACCACTGGCATCTTGACACAAGCAGAGAGCAAGGTCCTGGATTCTTTATAGGAGAAGCTGTTTTATCCTGCTATTAGATACTTGAACCCTCCATGAGAAGGTGCCCATCAACTCATTCTAAGGGCAGATCTGTAGCCCTGTCAGATATTTTATATCTTATTATATTGAGAGCTAAGTCACTCAGTGTAATAGACAAATTAAGATTAGCAGAAAAATCTTAAAAGATCTGCCAGTGTAAACCCCAGACAAACTGGGAATGCTGAAAAATCAGTGTAGAAACAGTCTTTTTGGAATATGGCAAGAATTCCCTACATCTCATGGGTGTGTAGAGACAACAGTTTGCACTCTAAGGTTTCCACCACACAGTTAAGCTGTACAAGTACCACACAAATCTATGCACTTTGCCTGGGCATGAGCAGTGATGCTGATAGGTCTGAGGTGTGCCCCATGGTTGCCTGTGCTGCAAGTCATCTCAATTGGCAAACAATAATTCCTGGTCAACTGAGAAAACCAAGTGACTGTTTATTTTGAGAACATATGAGAAACTGTGGGATGTTGCTCAAAGACTCTCAAGACTCAGTTAGGCTCCTCACTGCTTATTGAGGACAGGGAATAGGGACTGCTCTACCTGTAGCTGGTAGGAACCCACTCTGACAGGTCCCACTGATAACATCAAACAGAAGTGAAGACACTGAAAACATTACTCATGGCTCCAGTCAGTCTATGTCCATTTTCCTTGTCAAATCTAAGAATTACTTCTTCAACCTTATTAGACAGGTATCACTGCTGTCTGTAACTGGAACTACTCAGCATTTTGAAGCAGTCCAGTGATAGCCCAGTTTTCCCCTCTCCTCCAAACTTAACCCTTTGTTAAGATTTCTGGGATTTAAGGATTTTTTTACTTGAAGATTTCTTGGAAAGGATTCCTTGACTCCCACTAAACTTTGACTATTTATACACGTAAGCCAGTCTATGCTTCTCACATCCAACCTCTTCCACCTCTGAAAAACACAGTAGGTACAGACTTATAAAGTCTAGCACAACACAATCCCATACCCTCATCTGCTGGTTAGTTCGACTAAAACAAGATTGTCTCTACCATGAAAGAAAGAATTCATTTCTTTCATTTAACTAGTAGCATCTAGGAAAAAAACTTCAGAGAGAAGTTTTTTGAAAGCCATGGTTTTGGACAGAGCGTGAGCTCCCTGAGGTCAGCCACGTAGAATCATCGTACTTTGGGCTACACAGCAAAGCTTGCACATGGTCAAGCCACCAGGCCTTTCTCTGGAATATTTGTGTATCCATAAACTAGGAGATGGTAAGGCAAAATGACTGTGCAGGGAAGCTGAGGCAAAACCAACAGACAGTTAAGAAAAAGATTGGGAACTGGGCTGAGAGAAAGGGAAAACAAAAGAAAAACAGTTTCTTGGCAAAGGACTTGCTGGAAGGACAAGCCTCACAACTGTGAGCAGCATAATGAACTTCTGCTTGCTGTTTCTCTTCAATCAGGGAAATGGGACTAGGTTAACATCCATCATTTAACCAGAATTGCAGTGCAGGATAAACCTGACTGAAAACACACCTTTTTTATTTTTATTTTTTTTTTCTTAGCTAGAGCAACTCTGCAAGGCTAATGATGGGACTAAAGAGACTCATTCTGACAGAAGACAACCTGGAGCAATGAAAAGCTGGGCATTTTGAAAACCCTGAAGTGTATGAAATCGTACAGACTACTGGAGAGTAGTGGGAAAATAGAACCACACCAGATTTAACCAGGTCCCTTACACTTAAATTAAAATAAGATTTAGCTATTTTATTTAAGATTACCAAATTCTCACAGGAAGTGCATTTCTCTGTCTGCACTGCTACCAGACAACTGCTAATTAGGAAGAAAATGCAGTACACAACACCACATCCATCCATAATGTGTATCCACTAAGGTAAATTTCCTTGTTCAAGGAAAATATCCTGGTTACATTGCCTGCCTGCTAAATGGAAATACCACATGCTATTAGGGTTTGCACTTTAAGTATGGAAGTGACTGGCCTATAAACAAGATTTTAACAGCTTCTCTTCTGAACGACTCTGACTGTTTAATTAATCTTCAGCCATTAACCATTCATTTAAAATGCCACTTGCAAAATCTTAATTTTCCACATTATCAGCTGGTTCACAAATAGCTATCTATGAGCAGAAGTGTAATGATCTTCCTCTCTCTCTCAGAGCTTACCAGCCTTATAGTCATTTCTGGCTTCTTAATTAACCACATACATGTATTAGCATTTAAAATTAAATGCTGTTTTGTTAAAAGAATATTGTGCAGAGAAAAGTTAATACATACATACATTATTCTGCTGCTGATTAAAGGAGCAAGTGTGAGCTTTTGGTAAAACAACATCCTGCAAAAGACAGGATTTAGCATCTCTTGCTCACACTAGGAAATATGCTATGGCAGGAACACATGCAAGGCCATATGATTTCATTCCAGCTGCATGGACGATCTCATTTTGTCTTTATTTGTATATTTAAGAGGCTGACAACACCATCTGTATTTCACTCTGTATCCTCTGGTATGGTCTCATCTTCCAGGAACAGACCTGCTCTTTCTCCAGGGACCTATCTTTTGCATTTGCATCCAAACGACTGAAAAAATGGGACATTACCAATAAATAGGCAGAAGTAAAGTAAAGTAATTCCATGCAATAATATATTACATAAGAAAAAAACAGGGCTGGAGGGAAAAAAACCCACCCCTAAATGCACATGAATGCTTAACACAGCTGCCAAAACTCAGGCTTTCCAGCATCTGCAGCAGGACAGTCACAAGGGAGTTGTGGGAGAGCGGTATATAAAATTTTACACATCTGTCAATAAGTGAGGTGATCCAAATGCAAACCCTAGCAGGCAGGATGCACGCAGGCAGATTTGTGACCATTCCTGACAAAATTTATTTCTGCTGAAGAATGCATGGCCTCGAGTAAGCATGCACACATTACACAGCAGCAGCAGCTCTGCTCTGGTTAAAGTTTGACAACTTCCTTCTGTTTAGACTTGCTCTAAAATACTCAGGGTCACCTGAGTTCCATTAAATCTGGGGTTTCCATGAGAAGTGAATGATAGAGCTAGGGTACCAAAGTTGGAAGGATGTGGATGAGGGGCTTCTGGGAAACTTCCCTCCCCCCCCCCAGGTGTGAAGTAAAACCAAGACACATTTAAATGTGTCCCAGGAGGTTCAGGTACTCAGAATTTTTCCTAGTTAGCATAGTGAGTATGCAGAATCCAATTGTCTTTTCTGAGGAAGAAAACCCCAAATAGTATGAGAAGCAAAAAACACAGTACAAGTATAACTCCAGTGGCACAACCTACACTCCTATGGAACTGGTGGCCAAAGGGATTTCTGGAATGCCCTGCTCCCATGTGCAGGACACCTCTCCTGAGAGCCCCCAGGGACCACTAAACCTCTGCTGTGCTTGCCAATACCAGTTTGAATCTAACCCTTGTCAGAAATCTATCAGTAAGGGAGGACAGTAAACTGCCAGATATCAAGTTCCTGGGTTTAACACTATGGGGAGCAGTGACCGAATTGCAGCCAAAGGTTCAAAAGACCCTGCAGTACATTTCAGAAAAAGTAAATTCCAGAGGTAAAGGAGTCAGAGGACAGTCCCAGGAGGTACAGGGCAGCAAAGGACAGGGAAAAAGTGTAGGTGATTTTAGGACACTGAGCAGAAGATGCTCTGTGGTAAGCGAGAGCATGTGGCTTCCTCATACTTGCTGTGCTTTGTAAATCAAAATATTTCAATGCATGATCATAACTCTATTTCCAGTGTAACACAAGGCATAATGGTAAAGGGTATGTAGATATCACACAGCTTCAATTTCTACTTTGCCTCCACACTATCCATCTTAAAGAATAACCATTCCTCAGTAAAAGACCATCCGGTCCTAAAGCAGTGAATTGCTTTTTGCTATTCAGTGGTAAAAGGTGTTGTAGATGGATGCACAGTGAGCAATGCCAACCGTACTCAGGAATTTGTACTGAGAACAAGAAAACTTCAGTTTCTGGCTGACTAAAAATAGAGGGCTAAGCAACAATTTTGGGCAACCCTAACTTGCCCTTTTTGAACAAACCCTTTTCTTTTCAGCTCTGTACTCCTATGGCCATGGATTAAGCAGGATGGAAACCTACACCTGCAAAAAAGACAAGCATTTAGCCTGATTTTTAGTTAAAAATGCTCTCTTTGCAAAACTCCAGACCCTTTTTACTCTCTGCTCAGCCTTATGCATAGTTTACATTTGCCATTAGGTTTCACAGGACACACACAGCAATTTCTTCTTTTGAATCTTTCCAGGAAGAGGGAAACTGCTCAATGTTTGGCACCTCTCTCATGACTCTGGCCAGCTCTGAGGGTGGGATGTGATGGGCAGAGTTAGGGTTGCACAGATGTATGGGTTTTGTTTCCCCATTTTCAACCTTGTACGCTGCTAGATTGAACATTCTAGAAGAGTGCAAGTTTCCATAAAGAAACTTTCACTCTGAAATAAAGAGTATCAATTTTTCAATTAATTCATTAACATTGTAGAGTATAAGGTCTTGCACAGTCACACCCAATATAGCATCTCCAAAACTGGAAAACTGGATCAGACTGGGTCTTTGGACTCCACTCCTATCTAATAAAATTGTTGGGTTTTTATTTTTTTTTAAATCTGTAACAAGATACAGCTCTGAATCTGTTCTCGCTAAACAAAGGAAAACTGTATTCCTTTTTGTCAAACCAGCACTTTGAAATTCCCCACGATAAGACACATAAATAAATGAAGAATTATACTTGGCAGTGAGTTTGGTGTGGGACTTTAAATGTTTCATAGTTCTGGGCTGAGGAAATAAGTTGAGCAAAGTCTCTAGAACCTTTCTGGAGATGTACTCAGGGTGCTTGGATATACTTGACAGCACCATGTTTAAGGGAGGAAAAAAGAGGAAATGGTTTATTTGAAACGTGAGAAAGGGTTGTAGCATGTGACATGCCTGACATTTAAGTGATAATAGCGTTGTGCATATGCTCTTTTGGCTTTGGTCTGACACCTAGGCTCTGCCACGGTGCAACTTAGCACTGTCATGGTACAGCCTTGATGACTAAACTCAGAGTGATGTGACTTAGCACTCGTTCTGGGAACATATGGGCCACAGATCACCCAGCCTCTGCCACAGCCTGGGGAGACATACAGCGTCTCAGGCAAAGACCCTGTGAGTTCCCCAGCTGCACAAGGTGGCTGTGCAGGCTGCACCATCCTTTGAGATGTCATTTGCATTACAGAAAATTGTGGCTAATTAGAAATAAACAGAAAAATGCTTGATTTACAAAGAAATGTGTGATTTTGCCAGCTAATTTTTTTTCACTCTCTTTAACTTAACATTCACAGAATACACTGATCATGCTAATGCTTTCACGTTATTCATTAATAAGGACAATTTACATTTATATAGCACCTCTCTTAGTTAAGAATTCCAAAGCTTTCAGCAAAATATACACAAAAAATTACATCTATTTCACTGAATATAGTCATCGTCGGAATGAAAATCAACAATTGTGAAGCAGTGCAGAAGAACGTTACACAACAGTTGCAAATAAGACACAAAGCAAACACCCAAAAAACCCCTGAGATGCCAGATCTAAGTGGAGGTAAAGGGGACGTTAGTATGCAAACAGCAGTGTGAAGCAGGTCTGTGTGTGCCCTGAGGAGCAGTGCTTGGAGGCAGTCCACATACTTCATAATGATTAAAGCAACGGTCTTCATACATGTGCAGCCACTTGCTTTTCTGCATACTGAGGGAGATTCTCAGTTTAAACTCCGGATCTACGGAGAAGAATGAGTCAGGAACACTAGATGGATCCCAGTGATGTGAAAAGGGAAGGGAAGTATACACAAATTGTGAACACTTATCTGGCCACTAAGTTTCTTACTTTATAAATGCCCTCCAATTTTCAATAGGCATTCATTATGCTAATACCTTGTTCTGCAAAATAAAATAAAATAAAAAATGCACTTCTTGTATCAAATTATGAGTTTTAATTCTCTATCATAATGACACAGAACTGGAATTCCCAGGCTGAAATTAAATAATCTATTCTCTCTTGTGTTCAAATCCCCCTTCTATCCCACAACCCATTTACTCGAGTCACTGATCAAGTCTCTGCACACCATATTACAAGTTGAGAGTCAGAGGTGGAAGAAAAAGCCATCCATCTAAAGTAAAAATAATAGCAAAACTTTGAAAGAGAACATGCATGCATTAGTAAGACCAAAGCATGAGCTATTACATGACAAATGTGCTGATAAATGTTCGGCCCTGCAAACACAAAATAACTTTGGTTTGGCTAATAAGCATCCATTATAGCCCTTTCCCATCCTTTTGAGGCAGACAAGATAGTTTTCATACTTGACCCTTGAAAGCAGCTTTGGTTTTGTAATTAACACGTTATCTTGTTATCCAGGGATTTTTCTTTCCACATCTCTTTCTCTTTTCAATACTCTCCCTCTAGCACAGAAAGATTTCCATGCCTGAAGTTGGTGCTATATTCAACAACTGCTGGCTGAGACCTCACGACCCACTGCATAAATTCACATAAAATTATTCACGTTTGGCACATTTTCTGCTGACGAATAACAACAACCTTTTTGTCTCCGAGACAACGGAAAGAAAGATTTTTAAAAGGAACAAAGGCAGCCTAATAAGAATCCCACATTTCCTATTTTTTCCTAATCTAGTTAAACAGCCTCCACAAGGCTGAGAAATTCAACAAAGCAAAGTTGTTGTGGACTGTTTGTCTTTCAGTACAGAATCAACACAGATGGAACAGCCTCTCAGCATGACTTCTGATCACGGGCTCAGATACGTGGTAACTTGTCTTGCCTGTTAGATGTTCTGCTTTTAGTTTTCTACTCGGTTATCGTGCTATCATGCAATTACAGCTAAATCCACACTTAAATCCAGGATCCCAATACAAAACCTGGTTGGGACTTCAATCTTGTTCACATTGCAAGTCAAGAGTTCGTTCAATTTAGTTACAACCATAATACAAGCAACCAAGAGGCCAGAGAGAAAGGTTTGAGCATTTCATTTTGCTGCATGGAAAAACAATGTACAGACCACACTTCAAAAGTGTTCTCACATTCACCTTCTTCACCCTTATGCAGTAAAATAAGAGTTAATATGGAAGAAGAAAATTAGGAATGTCATTGTGTTTGGAAAGATCTCTACCATACTGTATTTAGGTGAAAAAGAAAGATACTTGGCCCGTTCCCTGCTACAAACTTAGATTTATGTCAGAAAGGGTTTATTACTATTTATAGCAATGACTCAGTAGATGTTTTTAAAGTACTGTGATGCCACAAAGTGAAAACACTCCTATATCTGTGCTCACATTCCTCCAAAATTAACAGAGCATAGATTGAAGCTATGGGAAGACACTACAGATTGAAATATGAACTCAAAGCATGAACAATTAAGTCTCCCATGTCATATTCTGTCAGCTCTTCTTTTCACATAGACTTGTATATCTTGCCTCCAGACTCATATGTTCATTTGAAAAACCAACATTGATTTATTAATGCCATGATAGCAAAGACTTACATTCTTTTAGCCCCAAATTCCAGAATCAGCCAATTTTAAAATCATCATAATGGTTGCTACACCACCAACTCAAAGGAATTTCCATTTTCTTTTTAACCCAGGGAAAAACTTGACCATCTTTCTTTAATGCTATCAACCTGGAAGCTTGACAGTAAGGATTAAAAATTGCTCTTTCCTTCCTACTTGGTTATTGGAAAGGCTATGAAAGGCAATCAGTCTTGTGAAGCCACACTTCACAGCCTGCATAAAAATGCCATGATTCCCAGTCCTCTCCCCAACTTAATTGAAAGTGCATAATATCACACAGCTAGGGAAAACTAAACTGTAAACATATCCGATATATCATGCTATCATACAAAACCTGTTACTAATAAGCACTTGATGATCAGCAGGATCGAAAGGGATCTGCAAACAGAGATTATTTTTGCTGCAGGGCAAGAAATTTTACCCATTGTAAGAGGGAAAAACACTCTCTCAGCAGTGCAGGAATTGGACTAGAGTCAGTTCATTCATTCTGTTTGCGAAATATGGACTTTTCTTTAATGATTTCTGTTTGACTGCTGCCTTGCTCAGATGCTTCAGGGTACTGCTGCAGCAAATCATGGTTTGAGTTAAGAGGAAATCCATGGTTTTCTAGTCAGTAAATACAGGGGTTTGGGGCATCTGAACATCCCCCCCTGCCCCTAGTCCCAGGCTCTGACTACAGCAAGCTATCATTGTTTGTAAAGCCAGGTGGCAATATTACCTGTCACCAGGAGTCTGAGGGTAGTGCTGCTTGTTTATTTTTGCATACAGTCCTTCCAAGTGCTCCCTGTCCAGTGGTGATGAAGGAGAATCACGTGGATATACAAAGGTTTCTGCTACTGCTGGTGATGATGGCCTGTATATGCTTGCTGCTGGATAAGCCTCCCGGAAGTGGTTTACTCTGGCATAATTTGGATCCACCTCATCATCATCAATGTCAGGTCCAGAATAATCACTCAGGCCTCTCAGCTGCTTTTGTCGTAATTCCTGATGCTTTGCGCCAATCCTAACAATGACAAAGAAAGCACAAATATACAGTTGGATCTGCTTCAACAGCAACCACAGACACTGAGTCAGCACAGAAATTTGCAGCACCATCCCCGAACCCAACTGTTTAGATCTTCCAGTACACTGTGAAACTGGTGCCCGATGGTGCATGCAGCAATTCTGTTCTTTACCTCTGGCAGTCACCTTTGTAACCAGGGTTGGTCGTCATCCTGATGAAAAAGATTAATGCTGAATACAGTGTGGCTTTTCAGAAGTGTGTATGCACATGTCTGTAGGCATGAACACATACAGGTTTTTAATTTACCCTTTGCAATTAATATACCTAACCCAATCCCGGAAGTTTTTATCTAAATTAGCCAGTAAAATTGTTACTGCCCCTTGGTCACTTGACCCACCTAGATTCTCCTAAATGCATTAACTTGTGAAAAGTGGATTAAACGTGAACGTAAATGGAAAGATGGCACAGTTGTCTCAAATCAAAGGACCACAGTTAATTTGCTGAAGATCTAATTTTTTTTTATTTTATTTTGGCTACATAAGTGTGGAAATCATGCCTTATTATATAGGGGATAGGGACAAAGTAAAACAGCAAAGAAATTAATAGAAACCTGACAGAGATGAATTGGTACATATAAGTGAATTAAAGACTATTACTGGCAGTACTCCACCGTGATAAAGCCTTAAGTGGTATTACAAAATGCTGCAGCTAATCAGGGCCATTGTGTAATCTCTTTGGAATAGTAAAACATATTCAGGTAAATTTCAAACTCAGCTGATATTCAGTGATTCAACATTCATGTTGGAGAAAAAAAACACCCTATAGCAAGGCTTTGTGAGCATGCAACTTCTGTTAACTGCTCAGCTACTCTTCAACACAGCATAATTAAATGCAGTGAGATGGATCTGGCAGAATGCTGACCACAGTACACGATAAATAGCATTTACAGAAAATTATGGAGCACAGAAGAAAAAACAAAGGCTGGAAGACATACAGAGATGCGGCACCTGACAGAAGCAGTCAACATTTGCTACTGACTGTATCTGAAGCACAGCAGCAGGGTAAAAAGAACAGTGTAATTTGTACCACAGGAGAGTAAGTAAAAATGGTCTACTAGACTTGGTCACCCCAGTAAAGCATAATGGCCTCAGGAGTCTTGCGAGTGAAAAATGAAGACGTTCTGGAGAAAGTCTCTAAAAGGCATGTAGAAAAGAGTTCCCTAAAGAAAGATGAGCACATTGGGAGTCTCCAGTCTTACAGACAGGAGCTGTTAAGTGCAGAATGAGATCTATACTGTTTATTTTGTTTCATTAGAATTGTATCATCAAAATAAATGCTAGTACTTTTCAA
>VZTM01029790.1:1773-24222 GCA_013400555.1 Jacana jacana
TCTTGGTGAACACTGACATGCAACTAGCTGATTTGACATTTTAGGCTGCCTCAAAAAGAGCTGACTTCTTAAAGTAGGTCTTTTACTACTTAAAGATTCACTTTTGCTCATTTTTTGATGAGGCAGTATGTGGCCTATGTAGATTGCTTCCTTACACCCACTCTGGCCACTGAATTTGCTGATTTTCTTTATTATTTAAAAGTAACCATCAATAAATTATTAATAAAGGAGAGTATTTGATTTACTCTATGCTGCATATATAGATGGTGTTATAAAATCATCCCACTTCACTTTTCTCTAGTCTGTCTCAGTGCCGTTTAGCTCATTAGTACTTTAATTCATGCAGATGAGGTTAGTCTCCACTGAAAACAATTCTTGAATCAGAAGCCTCATGTTATCTTTGATTCACTCTCTCCTTGAACTACAGTAGATGCTGTGGCTTAGGAAACAGGGGGTATGAATCAGTACTGTAAACTGGGAGGTAAAAAGGGATGTTTGTTTCATAGAAAAAAAAATGGTTTCAGTCTAAAAACAATTGAGAACCTTTATATACGACCCCATTAGATGCAACCCTGATGTGCTATGTGCACAGCACAGAATCCTCACTTCATTGTATCTGTGGTGTATCAATAACAGAACATTTCTGGTGGTTTCCTTTATAATTGGGCTGATGTAATTTACAATTCACACTTGTAATCTGTTAGTAATGTTTTCCAATAATGTTTTTCTTTGTCCACTCCAGCACTAAATTCTAAACCAAATTTCTCTAACAACATTATACTATAGGGGTACATAGATATTGCCCTTTAAAGTACTGCATGATTCATGTACCATGTATTATTTCCCTGCTGCAGCATCTCAAAGGAAATGTTTTAATCTTATAAATAAAGCAATAAAAAAATAATTCAGACAATACTCGGTCCCTGTGTCACTGGCATTTATCTTTTGGTGATAACACAGAACTAAAGATGTAGACTGAAAATTGTAAAATTATGCATTTTCGACGCTTTTTTTTTTTTAATTTTCCCCCAGTATACAATAGCCCTTGGTTTATAGGTAGGTATAAGTTGTGACCAACTCACTTGGGGTAATTAGTTAGCCATATGTTCTCATATTTATTATTTGGGGTTTTTTGCTGCCATCTTGCAAACCTTTATTATCCACTATCTGTAGGTCCCTGTAGTCAAATGGAGCTGGAGGTCTTATAAAATTGAGTTCACTGATGCTTTGGTAATGGAATACCTGTGGAAATTAGGTCTGATATCTTTATCTTAAACATAAAATCATTTAGGTTGGAAGAGACCTTTAAGATCATCAAGTCCAACTGTTCATCTAGCACTGTCAAATCCACCACTAAACTGTGTCCTTAAGTGCCCTATCTATATATCTTTTAAATACTTCCAGGGATGGTGACTCCACCACTTCTCTGTGCAGCTGGTTCTAATGCTTAGTGAAGAATTTTTTCCTAATCTTTAAGCTAATCCTCCTCTAACGAAATTTGAGGCTATTTCATGTTGTCCTATTGCTTGTCACCTGGGAGAGGAGGTTTAGTGAGGTGGGGGTCAGTCTCATTTCGGGTATTTGCAGAGAGCAATAAGGTCTTCCATCAGCCACCTTTTCTCGGGCCAAAAAAGCCCAGCTCTCTCAGCTGCTCCTCGCAGAACTTGTGCTCTTGTTCTTCTCTGGAACTGTTCCAGAACCTCAATATATTTTTTGTGGTAAATGGTCCAAACCTGGACACAATATTTGAGGGCCCTCTCCAGGGCCAAGTACAGGGGGATGATCATTTCTCTAATAGTGCTGATCACATTATTTCTGACACAAGCCAGGATGATACTGGCTATCTTGGCTACCTGGGCACACTGCTGGCTGTGGCTATTCAGCTGACTGTTGACCAACACTCCTGGGTCCTTTTCTGCCAGGCAGCTCTCCAGACACTCTTCCCCAAGCCTGTGTTGCCACCCAAGAGGAGGACTTGACACTTGGCTTTGTTGAACCTCCTTACCATTGGCCTTGGCCCATTGATCCAGCCTCTGTAGAGCCATCTACCCTCAAGCAGATCAGTGTCCCTCCCAACTTGGTGTCATCTGCAACCTTACTGAGGGTGCACTTGGTCCCCTTGTCTAGGTGGTTGATGAAGATATTAAAGAGAACTGGCCCAATACTGAGCCCTGGGGAATGACACTTGTGACTGGCTGCCAACTGGATTCAACGACATCAAATTCTTTGGGCCCAGCCAATCAGCCTTTTCTATTTTTTTACCCAGTGAAGAGTATCCATACATTAGATAATTATTCTTATATATGTGCTTTATTTACTTTTTCCTGTATTATAGGATTAATATTTGTGTAAGAAGATGCTACTCTCTTTTTGTATGAGAATATAGTTGTTAAAAAAGACCTAAATATTCTCTGGCTGAAGTTGGGGCGTACTTACAGCCTCTCCCATACCCACGTCCTCCAACCTTCCTCTAATCCCGGAATTTGTTTCTGACTTTGTAAATTAAATAGTATTGACAAACCAGTCCCAGTGAATGGGGAGTTTGCTGCAGAAAAGAATGAAAATGGGATTTGGCTCATATTCCAGTTGCTGTGCCTTTTTGCATAATAAACTCTCTGTAAACAAACGGGTGAGCAAACTGGTGTTTAATGCATTCCTTTATCTGGTATGGATGTAATTAGTTTTCGAAAATGTGGTACTTTGGAGACCAGTGCAACTTCTATATAGAACTCATAGTAAAAGAGATAAATGCATTAAAATTTGTTTGGAAACTTTATTCATTTTTATTGAATTTTACCTATTTGCAGGAGTGATTGTATGAACATGTGGTATAATGTGGGGAATAGTCTAGTGACTTCAATTAAATTATACCTCAAATTTTATTTTCTCTTTGCAACTACTGTTTATGTGCAAAATTATTCATTTTTGTTTGCATTCTATCTTTAACCCCAGTTTTACCAGTTTTAAATTTGTCACTCTAAAAATTGGATTCAGTGCTGGCTTCCTGGTAAGGTCAAATATGTATTTGCCTTATCTTGCAATATTGACTAGCTTCCTCCTCCTTACTGTGAGGAGTGAGATATATTTCTGGAGTTACAAATGACAAATTTGAAAGACTGAGTTCGGGTTTTTCTCCAAATATTTCTACTTTGGTGGTGAGATTACACTTAAAGAAGGAAAAAAAGGAACTGGTTGCAAGTGCTGTCTATCATGCAGTATCCTACAGGAACAACTACCTGGGTATGATCATCCTGCCTCCTGTCACTTTGTCTTCACTGAGACTAGCTTTCACTGCATGGGGCTCAGGAGCTCCCCAGGGGACCATTCCTCCACAGAGAAAAAGAAGTTTTACAAGTCTGGAAGTTGCATGTTAAGATAACCAGAGCCCACTATTATTTATTCAGGGTAAGGTTTCAATCCAGCCTTATTTATTTTTGCAATTCCCTGTGTGCCAAACAATAGATAACCTTTCTTCCACCTGTAACATCCCATTTCTCTAAAGGCACTCCATCTGAAGCTGTATCCCTCCTACTCACAAGATGAAATGGTCATTTCAGTTGGGAGACTTGATGTATTTTCTTTGAGTCTTAATTGCTCCTCTTTTTACATAGAAGAAAAAGAAAGTTAGAGCTCTGCACACAGAAATCTGAGTAATATGAACCTTGGGGAAACTGTAAGGGTAGGTGCTACAACTGAAAGTGAAGAGAAAAAGGAAAAAAAGTGAGGGGGGTTTCTTAGAACTTCTGTTTTAACTTCAGAGCTTAGTTTAGGATAATTGTTACTATCAGCTGGCAGGAGCAAAGTGAGGTAATCTAAAGACTGCCGTGATCATATTACTGCAATTGCAAACTGAAATTTGAGCAGAAACCAATGGACTTGATTAATTCAGAAGAGGCACTCAAAGGCAGGCTCTCAAAGGCAGACTGTCTTCCCATGTGCATGTTACGTTCTTAGAAGAGCATCAAGTATGAAAATTTCATAATGCAGCTTAGTGTAACAGAAAAGTATGCTTTAAGAGAATCAAAGGGAAGTAGTTAGTATAATGAGCAGAATACTGAATTCCTGTAAAAAACAAACAAAACAACCAAAATTACCACACTCAAAGGCCAAAATCCCCAACCTTATTTTCTCCAATATTCAGGTTCAAAAGCAAACAATACTTACTGATAGTTAAGCACAGTGATTGATTGATTGTTTTCAGAATTCCTTCTTGGAATTGCCTTCTTAGCAATTTACATCAGGAAGTTTACTGAAGGTAGATTTTGGACAGGTGAGGTTTTGGTTTTCTTGTTGTTGTTCTTGTTAGCATCTTTATTAATAGAAATTTCTTTGCCTTTAAGTACTTAGAGTCCAGAGCATTGGGTTTTCTAGATAGAAAATTTAACACCTATGTGTCCTCAGTTGTTTGGACTGTCCTGCAACAAAAGTATGCCTTTGTTGTCCTAAAAATGAAGGATTGGATGTTGGGTTGGTCTTAATGTGTCTGTGCAGAATTTTTTCCATTAGAACAAATATCCTAGGATGATATTATAACACTGTCTTTATTGAACATATCTTAGGTTTCAAGTGCTGCATTACTAATATAGATTAAAATAAACATAACTGTGATTGTGATGTGCCTGGGAGGTACAGAAGATGGGCCAGCAAAGTACTATAGTGACATTATCAGTATTCAGTAAAGTATGTGTCTAGTATCAAATATAGCCCTTTGAAAGTCAATTTATCTGTAGGCATATATTCAAGTGATTTGTGGAATTGAACACTACGTGCAGAATATAATTGTTCTGTTCTGAAAAACAGAAATGAAGGTTGTTTTATTTCAGTAGAAGAAAAAAAAAAGGCATTATTTTTAACAGATAGTAACCTCTATTTGCAATCTGGCTGATATGCAAAAAAGAATTGGCGTTTACATGTCTTTTTCAAATTTTATGTATTCTAAAATTATGAAAGTTAACATTAGTAATACTATTATTTTTGTTCTCTGTTGCCTTGAAAAGAAGATAGCTGCCAAAACCCTCACTGATGAGTAGAGAGAACTCAGGCAAGAGGAGACTCATTTAGAAAGATTGACTCATCTATGAGAAATATTCTTAGTTTTCATAAAATGTTCTTTACTTGGCTGCAATGGCAGGTTGGAGGTTTTGGGGTTTGTTTTGTTTGTTTGTTTTAAGATTGTGCCCTTATAGTTTGGTAATAAAGTGGTAGCCTCCTAGTTGGCACTATCTTGACTACAATGTCTTCAGAAAACAATGATAACAATGCAGGACATACTTTCTGCTTTGAGAACTTGGGTAGAGTTGCGTGTCTTTTGTTAATAATAAAAATCACATAATAAAACAAATTTCTTCAGCACTTTGTGGGAAAGACATGGGAAAGCTTCAGGCAGTGGATATCAGATTGCAATTAAAGAACTTCATCCCTCTTGTGCATTATTTTTGTGTTATTGAACTATATTTGTCCTCTAAATACTATGAGAAATTTTGATGTACGGTATATGCAATAAATCCCTACAGCATCTGTTTCTGGCTTCCCAACTCTGAGTTGTAAGACTAGTGAATGGCATCAATCTCAACATGGCATTGAATGCAGTCTGTGTATGTCCAGTGTTATTGGTGATGGCCATGATTTTTAAAAGAAAAACCTTTAACAATTGATGACGCTAATGAATGCACACACTGTCATCTACTTCCTTCTGCAACAGCATAAACGCCTGCTGACAGTGATCTTCTGATATCTTTTCTGTTATCTTTGCTTATTCTGAAAACATGTTGACGATCCAACCTAATATAACTTCCTCTTTGTCTCAGCTGTGGTAGCCACAGTTCTGAAATGGAAACTAAAGTAGCCCTGCATGTTGTGCTGTTACTTAAGCTGTATTAACAGTGGTTATAACCTTAAAAACTCACAGCCTATCTGACATCCATTCTGAGTTTTAATTTCATTTTCCGTTTTGCTTATGCAGTGGTTTTCATTTCACTTTGTTGTCATTTCTACTACAGGCAAAATGATATGCAGATTTTTAGAGAACTCAGGAATTGGTTGAGTTTGATGGCACTGAGAAACTGGGCATCAGCATCTCATAGTGGCTATGTAAAAGGGATTTAATAAATGAAAAGGTAGAGATCAGAGGAATGTACCCAAACTCCACACTTCTGCTTTTGTCCATTAATTTTTTCAGAGTTGAATTTATCCTGACATGTTCTACCAACCCATTGTTGCAATGCTTCAGGACACTGCACTCAGCAGCTCAGCTTTTTCTCTCTTAATCCCTTTCTTGTTTATCAGACAAGCATCACTTGACAAAAAGGATGCTGGAATGCTTCAGAGTTGGCTTGTTAGTTGATTAAAGAACAAGTAAATGCATATATTGAGACTGAGAACCGAAGAACCTTGCACATTTTCTCAGTCGCTAGTTTTCTTCATTCAGTAAGGGCATTCAGAAAGAAAGATGTTATTCAAGGAAGTAGGAAAAAAATAATCAGATTTTTAAGCATTTTTATTGCCTGGTTAAAGTGGCCCTATGAAATGTTAATGAAATTGGATATTTGTGGATAGTATTGGGAACTTGGTGTTTACTTTGATGCTTTGTTTCTTCATAAAATCTCTTTTTTGAAAAAAAAAAAAAAAAACAAAAAACAAACAGTTTAAGACATAGCTATGTATTTGGCTGTAATTTTATTATTTTTATGTCATTACTAATTAATCACTTAAAATAATATCTTTTTAATATTTTTGGTTTTACTAATGTTTTAAGAGTTAAATAGGCCAAGCTCAATGGGTGTGCAGAAACCCCCCATGCCAATCCCAGTCTCTCAAGAGCAGTGAGAATTTTTTTCTACTAAGACTATTACTGCTTTTACCAGTACAGAGTAGTACCATATTTTCAAGGGATTTTTGGAAATTCTGGGTTGTTTGTCTAAATTGAAACTAGTTTTATCTGTATTTTGGCTCCCTATTCTGCTATCAATTTTATTGGTTTATGTTTGCTTCCTTATTTTCCCACCCAATAACTATGTGGGTTTACTAACGGATTTTCAGGTGAAATAGCCCTGTTGATGGTCATTTTGTCTGTTCTGTTGTGCAACACAAACATCAAATTTCCTGCAGTAACTCTGGCATCATGTATAATGTGTTCTCTGGTTGAATTAGAGCTTATATTTTTTAAGGGATATTGAGTGATGATTTGGAGACTTCAAGTGATGGAGAATTCAGAACACCTGTAGGTAAATTGTTCTAAGGTTTGATTATCCACACAGTAAAATTGTGCGCTTTAATGGCAATCTAAATCAGTTCAGCTTCCATCTACTGGGTATCAGGTGTTGGAAATTCAGCAGTGATTTAACAAAGCTATTCAGGAAAAATTATCTTAAATTCATATAGAGTTAGAAGAAATATTTCTGTGAGAAAAGATGCACCTTTTGGGGAGGGAGGATTTTAAAAGGTTGAAAAGAATCTGTGGTAAGCGATTATAAATGTGAAATGCATTGCAGCTATGTAAGACTAAACAGTAGGGAAATGTAGAGAGGTAAAAATCATCTTTTCCCTCTCTCTGATAGCTTAAGTCTATGATTTTAAGGCTAAAATGTGATTTGCTAGTGATCCTGAATAATGGGAAGATAAAGTTTTCCTGAGTATGAAAAGCATAATTTACCAATATCACCACTGACAGGGGCAGCCTTAGCACAGCAGTGAGAAACCATGTTTCCTGCACAGAGAGGGAATACAGAGGCCACATCGTCCAAATTTTATGTCCCCAATAGATTTGCTAGGTTTCGCAGCTGAACTAAATGTAACCCTTGCTGAATGGCTCTCTGTGCAGCCTACACTCAGACACGCATTTCAAATGTCCCCAGGAATCCAGTGTAGGAAAAAGGAAACCTTATTGATTATACAAAGGCTTGAGAAACTCTCGTTTTAAAGATTAATGTAGGCAACTTTGATTTATCAGCAATATGTGCCTCACATCAGCGGTTGAACCAATGGATAATCCATTGGGCAAGCGAGAAAATGAATGCCATTAAATCATTTTTTGTCCCTTTTAACTGTCATCTTATCTTTTTCCTACCGTGTGAGTGTTGCTGTGACAATATTTGGTGCATTCAGTCATTCACTGACTGTTGCGTATTTCATTTGTTCTGAAAACTGCTGCCCCTGGGGAAGAAAGCAAAGCAAAGCAAAACAAAACCATTGCCACAGGTCAAACTTTGAGGAATCCAATTTTACCAACAGAAGTCTGGAATTCACAAGCTGTAATCTGATGTTTTAAAGTCCCTAAGGTCAACAGTGAAACAATCCAATAAAAGGGGCTTAAAAATGTAGATCTTTATAGAATTTGCCTCTAGAACTGCTTTAAAACTACAATACGCCACTGCCCTAACCTATTAAAAATTGAGTAAGTTAATTGATTTGGTGAGTGGAGGTTTGTGCAGTTTTATTGTGGAAAATTTAAATTTAATCTAGACTAAACCTAAAAGGAAATAATGAAAAATTAGTACTTCACCGGGGGAAAAGACAGAAATATGAGCATAATAAGCAATAACTTCAGAATATCAATTTACCTGTCATAAGGTTGACTTAGGGTTAGCTTAGCTATGATTAATATATAGTTTTTGCTAGTTTATCTTTTGCGTTTTGGTAAAAAAAAACTTCCTTCCACTGAGGCATGGAATATTTCATTTCATCTCTCATCATTCCATTTTCATTTCATCAATCCATTTTATCATATCCATTCTCATTTTCTCTGATGCCAACACAGTAACTAGTCACAAAAAGTACTTGTGTTAAATGTTTAATACTGGTTTAATGTCATTTTATAGATTCATGAAAACGTAAGTTCTGACATATTTAAAAATTAAAAAAGGTTTTTTATATAAGTAGTTATTTATACTCTCTTCATGTTTATACTTTGATTTATTTGCTTATGTCTATGTATTGCTAACTGCTTCATCAAAAACAACTTAAGGACATGCTGTTTTAAGCCCATAAACTTCTTGAAAATAATCTAACAATACTTTTAAGGCAGATGCTGCCTAATTTGACATCTGTTCATATGATAGAACATTTATTGGTCTTTTAATTGAAGGATAAGAAAAAGCTTGGGTTTTAAAATATTTTCATAGATATCTATAGAGTGGAATGCAATTTATACTAAATATTTCTTTCTTCTCTGCAGTAGCTTTAGGAATATCTACTTAAGACCTACTAATAATAATGTAGAATCCCTGTACGGTTTTGAGAATAGATAAAAATAATGCTTGGGTTTTAATTTAGTGAGCACTGGAAAACTGGTGCGGTGTCAATTGATGAACAGTGACTCCCGAGAGGTGTGCACTGCATGCGCTTAAGAAAAATTGGGAAAAAATGCAAGTGCTTCCTGGACTTAGTAATAGTAGAGGGGCAGAGCCTTCCCAGAAACTGAGTACTCCTTTGTATTGTTTTTGTTGTTGTTAATGCATCGTTTGTCCTGGTGAGATTGCTCTTGGATGTCCAGGGACATACAGATCAGTACATGGGTAGAAATCAGGTCTTGGACTGATACTTGCTGTTGAACCAGAGTAGTATTGAAATGTATCCTAAATACAGATAAGTGGAATGTAAACCTGTTGTTTAAATAAGTCGCTTCACACTAAGAAAAAAAAAATATCTTATTTTTCTTTAAACTAGGGGTTGTAATTTAATCTGAAGATGATAAAATAATTTTGATTGGGTCATGCTTATAGAATTGTGGTTTTTTCTTTCCTCATGAAAGGATCTGGACAGGCTGGAGAGTTGGGTGGGGAGAAATTTAATGAAATAGAGCAAGGACAAGTGTAGAGTCTTGCATCTGGGCAAGAACAACCCCACGTACCAGTATAGGTTGGGAAGCGACCTGTTAGAGAGCAGCACAGGGGAAAGGGACCTGGGGATCCTGGTGGACAACAGTATGACCATGAGCCAGCACTGTGCCCTCATGGCCAAGAAGGCCAATGGCATCCTGGGCTGTATTAGAAGCGGGGTGGTTAGGAGGTTGCGAGAGGTTCTCCTCCCCCTCTACTCTACCCTGGTGAGACCCCATCTGGAATATTGTGTCCAGTTCTGGGCCCTTCAGTTCAAGAAGGACAGGGAACTGCTTGAGAGAGTCCAGGGCAGGGTTACCAAGATGATTAAGGGAGTGGAGCATCTCCCATAGGAGGAAAGACTGAGGGAGCTGGGTCTCTTTAGCTTGGAGAAGAGGAGACTGAGGGGTGACCTTACTAATGTTTATAAATATGTACAGGGTGAGTGTCAGGAGGATGGAGATGGGCTCTTCTCAGTGACGTCCAATGATAGGACAAGGGGCAATGGGTGCAAGCTGGAACACAGGAGGTTCCACTTAAATATGAGGAAAAACTTCTTCATGGTGAGGGTGACTTAACACTGGAACTGGGTTGCCCAGGGAGGTTGTGGAGTCTCCTTCTCTGGAAACATTCAAAACTCACCTGGACGCATTCCTTTGTGACCTGATCTAGGTGTTCCTGCTCCGGCATAGGGATTAGACTGGATGATCTTTCAAGGTCCCTTCCAATCCCTGATATTCTGTGAAATTCTAACACAGGGCTAATACTTCTGTAGTGAATATAGTGTTAAGGATTGGTAACCTGGTATCCTTTTGTTTTGGCCTATTAATTAAGGGTAGAATGTATTGCATCTTTTTGCACTAGAGGTAAAATGTAGCTATTATTCAAAAAGTGCGTGTAGTAAAGTCATGTATATTAAGAAAAACTTGGTTTGTCTCTAACATAAAGTACATAACTGTCTTTGTAAAATATGAATAGTATGGATAATTCTTGTAAGAAATAATACAGGGGCAGTAGCCTGTCTAGAACATAAATCAATGCACTCTTTCCTTATCAGGTTTAGAAAACATGCTGTTTAAGATAATATTCACTAAAACTTAGTAAATTAATGCAGAGAATTGCCAGTGCCTTTAAAAACTCAATAAGTTACCCAGCATATTGCTTTTCTTCCCCAAAAGGTAGGCACAGCATTAATCTTTCATGTTTATGTTAAGCATTCAAATGAGATGAAAATTTATAAGCTCGCTCTCTTTGAATAATTTCCCAAGCGTTAACCTGGTGAGAAATTACTAAACCTAACAAAAATCCTTTTTTGACATCATGATCTGATCCAATTGTTGCATGAAAAGCTATGCTCTATTAAAACAAGTGTTTTTCTCGTTGTAACTGCAATATGGTTTCCAAACTAAGAAAGGTGTTAACTGTAAGAGACTTCTCATTCTTCCAGCAGTCCTGGACATATCAGATGCATGAACAGAACACTGGCTTCTTATTATTGCATCTTTCCAAATTCAAAAGATAGAAACTTGCAAGCACAAGGAAAAGAGACAAAAAAATATTAACTTCTTCACAAAATTTAATGATGCCTGACCACAATTCAAGGACTTGCCGATAAATGTTTCAGTCTAACTTCATGAAGTATTTCTAATATTTTTAAGTGGTTTAGGTGCTGGGGTTTTTTTTCCTTCACTTCTTGGTTTTGCTTGCCTATTTCTCATGTAGGTGTTGCTAGGGTATACAGATATTGCGCTCTTCCCCAAGCAGGGATTGAAAGGATTGTATGTGACTCCTTATTCTGCTAGTAGTCTGCATCATTTCCTGTTTAAAAACACAAAATATCTCTAGAATTTCTCTGCTATTGACTTTCATTTTATGTTCCTTCTATGCAATCCAATTCACAGGTAAAGCAGGAGGAAGTATTCTCCATCACAATAATTTAAGGCTTTGAGAAGTGATGCTTTTTCATTATTTTTAAATGAACTTGTTGCATTTGTCACAAAATGCTTTAAACAACGTTGTGTTTTAAGACAGCTATGTGTCATAAAGCTGCCCTTTGCTTTCTCACATTTTAAACTATCCCTCCTGGCTTTGTTTTTTCAAGACTTCATTTCAATCAGTTGTAAAAAACAACATTTCAGCATCAATATTGAAACTCTGTGCTTGGATGCTGGTGTAATTAGCTTAAAGTTGTTAAAATTCACAGGATCATCAACATGTACCTTGCTTAATCAATATTTTTAGAAACACAGAATCGACAGTTTAATGAGAAAAGCTTTCCCAGTGTCACAGTCTCCTCCTCCTCATTAAGACTCAGTCTTACATTAAAGAAATGGTGAATCCTATTTGATTTCCCTTTTATGAAAGGCTGAGCTGTCCCAGGTGTAACTTCCCTTTTTGCTGGATGAGAATGACAAGTGCTAAAGTACTGAGATAATCAATAAGCATGGGGTTTGTATTGTTTATGTTCTGAACATTCAGGCATATAGGTTTTGTTTAGTCCCTGCTCCTTTGTTAGCCCACCCCACTGCTGACAGAGCCAAGCCAGCTATTCAAGGTCAGGCGGTTCCTTGGTTTTAAACTTTGCTTTGGCTCTTCTCCCATTGTAATTTGAATTAGCCTTAGCTCATCAACATAGCTTTTAAAAAGTGCCACCGAGATCATAGTTTAACGAACTGAGAAATGAAAGTGTTGACCTTACAGTTTATAAGGGGACCACAGTATGGTTTTGCTCATGGCCTCATTGGTCTCACTGTGAAATAACACCTTCAAGTAAATGTACTTTTCTGTGGCTCCTCTCCCAGAGTTTAAGGATCTCTCTCAATTAGCTGAAGTATTCTCCTTTTAGAGCCCAAACATCTTGGAGTGGGTTAGCTGAGTGGTGTAATTTACTGGAGACTTTTTACCAGGTCATTGAACTTTTAAGCTGTGTAAAAGTCAGCGTGTTAGAATCCCACGGTGAAAGATTATTTAAATATTTGCATTTAAATATTACCTAAATCTGAGGATTTCACAACTCCTCACCTCTCATTTTCTGACAAAGCCCTCAAGCGTTATTACACAAGGAGCTTCCCTCGCTGCGGTGGAAGGATCCTAAGGTAAGGGGGGAAATAAAACCTCAAACCAAAAGATAGTTCAGCTCCTTGAGAGAGAGGCAGCAGAGTAACTTCAAACAAAATCTGGCATTTTTTGGTCTCAGCCCTGGGTCAGGACTCCGTTTTTTCAAATTGGTTAGCCAGTAACCCCCTATCACAGAATCAGATGAATGTATGTGTCCCTACTCTCATGTCTGACCTTTTATTGGTTGGACATTACTATTCATGTTCATTTCCTGGGAGCCTTTTTACTCTATTCTGATTTGTAGGATCTGATGGGAGGGAACATTTTGGTACCAGAAGGGAGTATCTGATAGTGTTGACACTGTTGCATATAATTTAACTGAAGAAAATGAACAGTTTAAGTAGACTTTACATAAAGGAATGTGGCTTAGCTGCTCTAGTAATTTAAAAAAGACTTGAAATTAATTTCAGTGCAGCCTGCATGGTTTCTGTGCATGCAGCCTTACCTGGGGACTACCCACACCGGGATGAGTATGCTGTATTTCATGTTTAGAAAAGTATGAAAACACATGGTTTAATTCCATTTATTAAAATTAAAGTTCAGTAGGGTGTGTGCATTCTGGCATAATTGTTTGACTATGGTGTGCAAACCTTTCTTTTGCTTCCTTTCCCTATTCATAACGTGATTTGCATAATAATACTTTAAACTCTGGGCTGTGAATATTATCTCATTAACATAATTACCTAATTTCTTGTTTTGTGAATTACAATAGATAAGTAATAATAGTCTCATCTTATTATCACATTTTCTTCTGTGCTTTGTGATCACAGTAAACAGATTAGAAATGTGATTTTATTTTATATTCTTAAAGGAGAGATTATTCAAATAGCAGAATGATTATGCACCCCTTTTATGCACATGCAAAGCACCCAGGAGATTCCAGCCATGGACTGCAGCATCCTTTCAAGCACCTACCTGCAGCCTTGATCTTTATTAAGACTTCCTCTTTATGAGGAGCTAGTTTTACTATATATGGACACCACAAGGTGCTTTAAACACCAATTTTATCTTTTAATTTCAGGGAATTAAAACCAGACTATTAAAGGATTTTAGGCCCTGCAGTGATAAGTCTGAGGTACCTTTGCTGACACATAGAGAAAGTGTGTGTATGTAAAAATAAAATCAGAGTTTCATTACAGTTACAAGCTCGTTTCTTTTAAATATTTAATGTCTAAGTTACTTGCATTGGCACAGACAACCTCCTAGAATCCAGCGAAACCACTTTTGTGTATAGCATGTTTTGTGTATTTGCAGGATTCTTCTGCAAAGAGAACTTCTTTTTCAGACAGATCTTTAGACCTGATTTGTTACTTTTAACATGGTAATGTTTGCCATGTAAATGTCAATGCTGGAATATACAATAATATTTAACTGGGGAACCAAGCAAGACAATTATAGTTTTCCATTATACCTGCACATAACAAAATAAAATAAAACTTTATTTCTAAGTGCTTTAGAGGTTTTTATATTAAAACTGCTGTTATGCAAGTCCATGCAGGGAACTCCTGAGGTGTTTTTGCGANCACACTCTCTGGAAGCCAAGTATGGTTTAAAACAGGTAAGGATAGTTTCAGGAATAGAAGAGAAGATATATTATATATTAGCTATATTCTCTTTCACTCTTCATCCCAAGAAGAAAACATGAAAGTGACCAAAATCTATTTAACATAACTCTAAAAACAGAGATTCTAAGATCTCTACTCATCAGAGACATGTTTACCAGGATATTATCAATATGCTTCTACCTCATGAGCTGGTGCCCACATGGGCTAGGTTGGCTGCATAAAGGAACACAGATGGGTGAGGACATTAAGTGATGGGTTCTTGCCTCCCCTCCACCACTACTCCCACCATGAGTTTATAAATTCCAGTTTATCTGACCATGACATTTTTTTATTTGGATCAGGTATGTTTTAAGTACTTTGTCTCTGCATGATGCAGAGATTGAATCATGCATTCTTATGCATGATTTTCTTAGTTCTGAAAGAAATTACTTTGAGAGAGAAAACATTTACTGCAGTTTTGTTTAAATGTGTTCAAATAAATCATAACATAACAAAGCCGGAGAAAGTCCTTATGAAATTTTCAATGTCAGTTAAAAGTAAATGTGGAAGAAAACTCTTCAGAAAGCAAAGAGGCCTGTGAGAATTTTCCTTGGCCAAATTGTTTGCTCTGCAGCTATTTGATATGTACATTAAACAAAAGAGAAGGTTTAATGGATATTTGGCTTTTTCTGTCTGTACCAAATCAGAAGCTTATGTGAGCTGGTGAAAAACCTCTCTGCCTACATCATCCTTTGTGGTGTAGTAAAAAAGGAAAAGCTATAGAAAAAGAAAGCATATAATTAGTAAAACTGTTGGGGAGGCCACATGTCATGTTTTGAACAAATTTTAAGCCAATTTTTAGTTCATAGCCTGATCTTCTCAAGATACCAGAGTCCCTAATAATGTTTCTTTAAAAACTCCTTAAAATATAGGATTGTAAAGGTGAAACCATCAGAGTGGCAGCACTGTAATTTGTTTAATTTCTCCTAAAGCATGTTTATACAACATATAAAGTCTGTAGCACACTTAGTGTGTAGCTGCTTGTGAGAAGAACTGTATTAGCTCCAGAGGCACATTAAAATGGCTTCTGTTGTCACAATAGCTAGCAGAAGAGGCCGATGGGGAGGAGGAGGGTGGTATTTCTTCATAAATACTACACTTTATGAAGATGCAGTCAGACTGAAAAACTTGGAGCAAAGGAATTGCCAGTGAAAACTCTCTGGGAAACCTTTGCTGTTTGGCAGCTCGTGTGGATGGCAGTGGTGGTGAATGGTGCAAGCCTGAGCTGCAGAAATTGCTTCTCCCTACTTTCCAATGTTTTGCTACATTGGCTAACAGCAATAAAATGTCAAAAATTACATTTGGATTTCTGTAACTTCAATGCACCATTCAGCAGTGTCATTCTTGAGGTAAACATCTTTCTGTTGTGCAAAACAGAAAATGTAAAAGGAGTGTGGGAAGTAGGATTCTAATGTATTAAATGAAGCGCTGATGGGAAATAAGGGCAGGTCTTAAATGGCAGAAAATATGGGGCATCGTGAAATGATGTTGGTGCTACAGACAAATTGGGCAGCTGTTACTTCAGTCCAGGTATGAAAGGGAGTAGATAACTGTGTGTGTTCAGTGAATTGTTAGTCTCCTCAAGTATTTCCAGAGAGGATACATAGAAAGATACTAGGTTTCATCTTTCCAGAGACAGATTCAGCCTATCTCTGTATTTAATCTACATGGTTCCGTTTAAATTGGAAATGTAGGATATATAGGTTAGTTAACAAGACTTATTTTGCTTTTCATTTAAGAGAGACTCATCAAGGAATATGGAGAAACAAACAAACAAACAAAAAAACAAACTCCCAGAGTAGTAGAAGCTGGGCCTGAACACCCAGCTTTTAAGATTGTTGCAAAACCTGAGGTAAATGCTTAAATTTATATATAGAAACTGTGTACCGTCATAATTATATTGCAATATTTTCAATGAGGCAGGAGATAGAACTTCATCACAGCAAGACAAATTCTTTCTGCTGAATTCTTTGGAAGACAGATATGTGGATTTAGAATGTCAAACAATCTTTGGTAAATAATTAGATTTTTTTGACCTAAATAAGGTATTTGTTATGTACACTGGGGTTACATTGTTATTGTATCAATTTTCCTAAGAGCAAAGGGACTGGTTTCAGGAATGGTAAAATGCTTTCCTCTTAAAGGAGTGAAAAGAGTGATTATTACTTAATTTTTCTGTGTTGACATGAAGCAGTCCAAAGTTACACTGGAAATTCTGGCCATTTCCTCAGATTTTCAGCTCATGTGACATAATCCAGAGGATATCTATCCATTGCATCCTTTTGCATTTTTAAAACACACACAGTTAATATTTTATTGCCTTTTGAATCCTGCTATACATAAATGAACCTCTTCCTTACTATTTTGTTTGGGTTGTAGCTTCTTAAAGTGGGCATTGGTAAAGGGAAGGAAGGGAAGGGAAGTACCTTTATTTTTTAACTTCTGTAAAAAGTTTTTAATGCAATACTGTCCTTAAACACTTTTTTTTTATAGTGTGGATCGGTAAAAACGTCCTCATGAAAGAAAATTTCTCAGAAAAGCATTTCATTTTAAGTATGACTGACAGAAGTAAATATATTATCCCTAGAGTTTTAATGCACTGAAATAAACATAAAAGACAGAATTTGACAGTAGTTTTATAAGTTTACTGCCTCAGATTTCTATAGGTCATTGTAGACAAATAGATATATACAATGCATGCTTAGAAATACTATATTTCTAATTTCCAGTTGTATTGAAACTGGAATTTCTGTTATTCACATTAATGAACAACAGAAGTTACAGTAGGTTTTGCAGGTTTTTTTGATAAAAACTTGATGTACACTTCTGTTTGAAAACTGCATTGCTGTTGATGCTGTAAGAGTGATTTGTTCTAATAGCCAGACACAGGGTAGCATTTTCTTAAGTAATATGTGGAAGAACATAAATACAAAGTACTGCCTTCCTTAAAATGAATAAATGTATCCCACATCAAAGTAAATGATTTTAAGATTAAATGCTAAGCATATTCTAAGTATAATTTGTTTCTTAATTCTTGTTATTAAGACCCTCCTAATGGGGAGAATCAAAAATAGTGTGGAAATCTGGTGTCTCAAATTACATTTTGAGATTATGTGACCAAATTCTTTAGCTGCTCTGCACGTGCAGTACACAAGAAATTGCTATTGAGTTTTAGTTGATCTGGATAAAGGAGACTACGTAAATTGTGCCATTTGCAAAACAAGGATGTGAATGTTTCTTAGGCCCTTAGACCCTTTCTGGTTGATCCACTGAACAGAAGTGGACTACATAATTAAAAAGTGATTAAACTTCTTCCACAAAGATATGTAAAATCAAAGCTTTTATTTGAGGGCCAGAGGGGCAAAAATCTGACACAAACTTTGACTAACGCATATATATCTTCTACAAAACACAATCAAGCAAATCTTATTTACTTCAGCAATTTGCTGTGTGATTTTTTTTTTTTTCCAATGATTTTTTTTTTTCCCAATGAACAAGCTGAAGAGATTGTATCATAATATGCACAGTTTGAAGACACATGAAGTTGCACTCAGGTCTTTGTTATTCTCTTTATTGCAGGAATGATCTAGCAGTAAGATTTTTCCATAGGATCTGTAATTAGGCATTTATCTACGAAATGTATAATTTCACAAATGTATTAGCTAATACAAATTCAAAAATTTGAGATCAGCAGTGTAAAATCCTGCCAGTTCTTTGAACCTCCAATTAAATGCTCATCTATAAATGTGCAGCATATATCTATAATTTAAGTTTAATTGTTTCCACCTGTCATTGCTATAAACAGATGGACATTATCCACTGTGTCATTTCGGAGACCACTATTTTCACAAATTAAATAGATAATGGAATTTAAAAAAAAAAAATCCCTCAATGCTTCTTTATAAGCAAGGGCTATATTAGGAACACAAGATGAATGTTATATTGACCTATTTTACAAATGAATGTTAATCAGTTTAAAGGCTGAAGGGACAGTCTTTTAAAAACCTTTTTAAGGTCAATAGAAACTGCGTGTTTGTGAAAACAGCAAGTTCCTTCTGTGGTGGTGGGTTTTTTTTTTAATATTCTGTATTGACTTCCATTGTTGTCACAGCTCTAAGTTAAAACTGGTTCTAGCTAACTTTCTTATAGCCTTTAACTCATTTGGAAGAGTGAAAATAAATACCATTAAAAGCTTGTTGTCACTCAGAGCAGATACATTGCTAAGGCCTTAATAGCATTTTTTTATTGTTATGGGGATGTTGCTTTAAACAAATGCACAATAAATATAAATGTGGCTTAAGTTGCCCAGTGGAAATAATAATAGTATTGTAAGTTTAGCAAAAGAAGCATGCTCATAACCAAGGAAGAAATAATTCTAAAATAGTTGAGGTGCAGTTAAGAGCTTTCCCCACAAATCTGTGGCTTTGGTGATAAACTTCAATGATCAATTAACTCTGCCACTGGGTAACGTGGAAGAGGTTATAGTTTGTTGTCAGCCAGTGATTTTTCAAGCCTTTTTTTTTTTTCCTGATGGTATGCATATGGACAGAGGGATTCAGAAGTGGTTGATAAAAGGCTAAAATTATAAACAATAGTAAGTAAGTGGCAAAAAAGCTGTGAATACTAGACTTACCCATTCTTGTGTTCAGAACGCAGTTGCCTTGCTCTCTTTATCTTTTACAAGTTACAATAATCCATTATAGCTCTGCATGCTCTTATGTTTGAGATGCACTAAGGCAGAATTCAATTATTATTGTTACTCCATGACTATATGTTGGTGAGTGCTTGAACTTTCTCAAGCCTGCGAGATGATTTCTAGGCGCTCATGCATCTTAGCTGTTGGCCTCACTGCCAACTCCAACACTGAACCATGGCCAAAAAGGAGCAGCCCTGTCAGATGGGCTGGAAAGCAGGTTTGGCTTCTTGTGAGGAAGAAGGAAGAGCCGAGCTGGGGTTGTAACTATTGTGCTGAAACATATAATATAGGGCTGGCATAGCATGTTGAATGAATTATACTACTTCTTGTGCATTTCCCAAGTCGAATGGCTTTCTGGAATACAAGTAATTAGCACAAGCAATTGTTTGGCATCTAAGCAGTTAGCTGTAAGAATTACTAAATCACCCTGAACCAATTCTAATTGATAACAAAGCAACTAGGATGATTTTCAATTTTGCTTCTGAAATATTGTAAAAGAATCATAATAATGGTAAAATAATAGTAAAATTTGCCAGTGTCGCTAATATTGCCTATGAAATCTCACATTAAAACAGGTGTGAAATGGAGCTCCATAATTCTGCTTTATTTGTTATTACTGCATAAAGTAATATTATTTCAGTTGTCCAGATAAATTTAGCTCCAAATTCTAAAAACTGATTTACATTTTTAGCATTCATAAGTATGCTTTATAAATTTGCTTTTCAGTCCTCCCTCCTGTAAGGACCTATGAAGCAAATATGTTGTAGATTGGTATTGTTTTTTCCATTTGCTTTTTTGGTATGTAATTCTGATTTTCTCAGTCTCAGAAGTAAACTTTTCTATTTCAAACAGTGTTAAAAAAATCGTTTTTTGTTATATTGAATCTTTAAACTAGGGGATGACAAATTGAAATCATAGATTTTTAACCTTTGGAGTAGAGGATTCAAGTGCTGATGCTGTTTTCAGACATCTCTGAACCAATTTGGGGGTACTTTTTTGTTGTTTTGGAAGGAGCATGAAATCAGCATTATTGTATATGTTACAATAACCAATTTGTGTGTTTTGACTCAGCATTTTTGAGGAGCATAGAATACATGGTAACAAGTAAATAATCAATACGTGGGATTGTCAGAAATGGTTCACAGGGGTTTCAATACATAGGATTTGCTGAAGTGATTTCAGTAACATTAAATATTGTTAAATAAATGATTCCCCATTCACAAAATGTAGGCCGTGTTCTCACTTTATTCAGGAATTAAATAAAGCAGTTTCTACTTGCACACAGCTCTGAAGAAGGTGATGGAAAGGAGCAGTTGGGCTCTCTTGGAAAAGGCAGCACTAGGAAGTTTTGGCTGTAAACATGTTGTAGGGACATATTTTTGTGACTGAGGAAGGCAAGATGAAATCTCTGCATCTCCTGGAGCTGGTGGGCAAAGAAAGGCTACTATTGTATATTTCAATGTTTCAGTTTGTTAATGAGTGTCTTTTGTGGCTGGTAAGAGTGAGAAGACAGAGAAAAGAGTAATTTTTGTATTTGGTTTTAACACCTTAGTTTTTAACACAGTTTAAAGCAATGAGGAAAAGACACAAAAGCAAACTTGTTTTCAATTTTGTGAATGTGCTGAACCAATAACGTTGGGTAAGTAGACATCAAGAAGGAAGACAGTGAAAAGGAGTTTATTCATAAAACAACAAAGCAGTGCAACATAAGCATTTTAGATATTAAAAATAGTCTTCAATAACTTGGATTCAAATAAGGGTTTTTTTGGCAACAGAACTGGTTTTTAGCCTAACAGGACAGTTAACTTTGAGTAAATCATGTCAGTTCAGGCATCAGGAACATAATCTCAATAAGGATTTTACATCATGAGGTTGAGGTCTGTTTTGGCAAGGTATTGGAAAAGGAATTAAATTTCGGTTTCAGTGGTACAATAACAGGACTTGAGCTCATGTAATTTTCCTCCTTTAGTTTTGCTATGAAAGTTAATTCCAATTGATTTGTCTGTCCTCTGAGAAATTGTATCTAACATTGAATTCATACTGTCATTTTTGTACTTACTTGAGACGAATACATCAGAACTAGCATGTGCCTGTCAACTACACTGCTTTTAAAGATGGAAATTTTCTATATTAAAAGTTATTATAACCTATAAATAATAGGTGAAAAGATCTATAGACCATCTCTCATTCAGACACCAAGAGGTCATTTTGATACTAGGAAGTCAAAAAGGAATCAAGTATTTGTACATAAATATCTAATAACCAGCTTGACAAATCTAAATTGAATGATGACATCTGACTTTTTACTGCAAATAAAAGCCCCAAAAACTTCTGTTATGTCAATATCTCCTTGAATATACTTTTCAAGCATTGCAGCACAGAGCTGGACATATTGGCCCTTTATCTTCCAAAGACCCTGTACTCAAGGAGTATTCTCAAATTAGTAAATCACTGCCTTTATAGCCTCCTTTAAAGGCAACTTGGTGCAATGCAGGAATGGCCTCATATAAAAAAAGTTCTTCTTTTGACCTTTTAACATAGGAACACTTGCAGTTTTTTAGCTGAATGCCAAAGTTAGCACACCATTGCAAAAAGGAGGTTACATTGCCACTGATGCCTTGCTTACTGGGTCCTGAGGGAGGTGGGTAGATGCCAAAACATGTTGACTTGTTTTTTCATTACTTGCCAGTGAAAAGATATGTGACTATGTGACTGATTTTTGGTACATAAACTTTTTCATTTCTTGCTGAGATTGCAAGTCTCTGCTTCTTCCTAGTTATTATCTCACCCCTGGGAGCAGTACCAGTAGCAACTACAAGTGTGATAATTTCCATATGTATTTATTCATGAAGTGGATAGTGTGTTTTAATATCTTGGGCTTGTAATTATAACAGTGGGTTTTGTCCCTGCCATATAAGCTTGGAGGAATTTATAGATTATATTTGCTTAGTGACAGACACCAGGAAAAGGTTCTTCGTAGAATTAGCCTTTTTGAGGGGCTTTTTATATACTAGTTAATAATTCTACCTATTCTGTGTCATATAAAGCATCCATATGTTTAAACAGTTTCTTTAAGATGCAATCATCAATGGAGAGAATGCAATTTTTTTCCTAATAACAACAGTCTTTTTTTGCTTTTTGTTTGACGACTTCGTTAGATCTACTGTCCTCAAAGAGCATTTTTGAGGACTGCAGCAAACCTAGAACTTATTGGAGA
>VZTM01029793.1:0-114176 GCA_013400555.1 Jacana jacana
TTTTTAAAATATATTTATTTATATACTGCTTAGATTGATCTACACTATTTTCTTCGTTATGACATCTCTACTTCTTGGTAGGTCTCTTAATTTTCTACATATAACTTAGATACACGCTAATCCATATATATATATATATGATGGTTGGACTTGATGATCCCAGGGGTCTCTTCCAACCTAAATGATTCTATGATTCTATATATATAGCAAAAGGTGAAATAGGTCAGTGAAGAGATTAATGATGAGAGGGAGAGGAAAGGTGCTTTTGCAAATATGTTTCTGGTTTGATTAGATTTTGCTCCTGCTTCTAAATGAAAAAAATTTGCAAACTTTTAACTCCTGCAACCTTGTTAGGTCATGTTCCCTGTCAATTAAATCTTTTGGCCAGCATGTCACTAAATGGACATTTTCTAGTTCATAATTTTAGTACAGACAATGGAGCAGACTTTGTGGGGAAGGCCTTGTGTGACTGTGAGATGGTCCATTTGTTATAATTACCTTAATTGGTCTAGCAAAACATATTTCTTTTCCCCACAAATGTTGCTTTGGCATGTCCTGAAGGCAATCACAGCTACAACAGTATTACTGCTGCTCCAAAAGTCACAGCTGAATACGTCGGTGGGAGTCAAAGTAAAAGGTGCAATAGAAATGTTATGAATTATTATTAAGATACATGAGAAAGCTCTGCAGGGAGGAACTGGAACATCTTGGGAAATGGTCTGCAGGCAGCCAGCTGGGAAAGCTGGAGACAGAATGTTAATAGAAATGTTGTTTTTAAAAATCACCATGACATCAACGTTTATATCAAGCGCCTTGAGCTGGGCCTGGTTATACAAGGGTGATTGTATTAGGTGTGATGAGCAGCCTTGTCGTCAGTAGGTGGGGATGGTGGAGCTGATAGTGGTGCCCATAGCTAAAGCTGCTTCAGTGGGAAACCTTTCTTTCAGTGCCCTATAATTTCACAACCATTCAGCTGGAACTTTTCTGTGCTGTTTTATTGATGATTTCATAGCTTTGGATTTCAGGAAATGTTAGAACAAGATTTTTAAAGTACCTAATTGTGCCCAGTGTGTTAGTTTTTGCATTAATTAGTTATCAGAGTTTGCAAATGCTCACAAGGCACATAGGTGCTTGCATAAATGCCTTAGTATTCACATCTGTGGTCTTTCTCAAGATTATCGCTTATTTTAACCCAGGTTGCCTGTGTGGAGTTATTTCAGATATGTGAAAGAAAGATAGCTTCAAATGATCAGTGTTACCAGTATGGGTTCCAGTAGGATATTTTCTTCAGTTATGGAAAAAAAAAATTCAAAACTGAAGTCCCTTAGCATACTAGACAAGAATCTCAAGAGATGTAAGTACCCTGCATCATGTAGCAATAGGTCTGGTGTTTTCTTGGCAAAATTTTCCTCCATTGGTAGGAAGAGAAAGAGAAAGGTTCCAGTTCCAGCTTAAGTAGACTAAAATGTAAGTTCTTGTCATTGTGAAGTAAAGCCTCTCTGGCAAAATGTCTTGGTTAGAAGGATGATAGTTAAGAATAACAGCATATGAAGTCTTTATATGGGATGTATCTTCTCAAAAACTGTATAAGCAATTCAGAAGTAGTCCGGGGACTAGAACAAGCGATGAATATTTCAGTAAATGTACTGTTGGAGATACCAGATACAAACGTACTATATCCTTTTTTATCCTCTAAGCAATATATGCTTTAAGCAGATTTCTTCCAAAGAGCCATGGAAAGAATAAGGTATAAAACACAGATGCTACTCTGTAGGAGCGTATTTTTAATATTTCATATTTTTAATGACATTTTGAAGGTCAGCTGTCTAGGGAACATGAGGAGGGCTGTGCAAGACATTGAGAGGTCTGCTCTGCTTTCATCCATCCTCTCTGCAAGGCAGCTGTGATGCATATAAATCCTGTGTACACATAGGCTTCATATATAGGAAATAAGCAATGTGTTTTCTTTTGCAAAATCCATTTAGAAGTGTATGTCTAGACAGTGAAAATTTGATGCTATTCTACTACCTTAGTGTATTTCTATATTTGGTTGCAAAAGGCTAGCTTTCTTGAGTAATCTTAATTGCGTCCAGCTGCTCACCGAGACTGAAGAGTTGCTGCACTTTTAGATCAGGCAACTGTTAATCAAAGGAGTTCTTACCCCAATCTGATTCTTGTCCTTTCCTCTGCATGATTCCTTATTGAAAAGAGCCAGTTACACCATAAATTATGTCTTTTTACAAAATCTTACACTGAAATAGCATTTGGTCTTAAGGCAAAGCTGCTGCTTCTTGGAACTCAATTTCTCAGCTATAATTATTTTCATTAATTTCTCTGTCACTTTCAATAACCTTTTCTTCTCTAGAAGGGTATCAGAGGCTCCCTCTGGTGGCTATGCTAACTTAATTTGGCTTTTGTTTTTTTATAAAAGAAGGATGAAAAATAGGAGTGCCCCATAAGGTTGAGTGCCCAAACCAAAAGGAACAATACTAATAATAGCAGAGCTGTTGTACAGGAGCAGCAATGTAGATTTATGCTGAAGAGGGAAAAGGTGATTTCTTGCAGGGATAGCTGAGGGATTTGCAGCACAATAGGAGCTTTAATTTAAAACATTCGTACACCATTGCTGTTGAACAGTAATCTCAGATAGGAGCAGGACATGAGATCTACTGAGTGAAAACACAGGCTTTCTTTTTGATTATCTAAAAAATTAGACTCACTATCTCACTTAGCATGGAAACTACTTGGATTTATTTTTTTTTTTTAATAGAATTGTAATGTACAGTGGTTTTGAAATAATGATGGAATCCGTTGCACTCAAAACCACAGAAGCTGTGCTGCCCAATTCATCCATGTTCTGTAGATCATGAACAAACACTTGGGAGGTTTTGGGTTGAAAGCTGCGCTCCCCGCTTTTCATACTCTTCCTCTTCCTTTTGTACTCTCTAGTGCTGAAAGCTGCTCACAAACATAGCAGTCATCATTTACAGCAAAATCTCTTTAAATGGCCCACTGAGTTATATATTTGGCAAATTTCTACTGGTTGGTAGAAGTTGGAAGCAACCTAATATCTACAACGTAGATGCAACCCAAACGGAGAGATGATTGTGGGTTATTAGTAGATTTATAAACAGTCCCGATTATCGTGAGGTTTTCACAGTTTCACTGAAATCTGTAACGGTAGATGAGACAGATTAAAATACTTCAGAAGCTTACTCCCAAGAGAGAAAATGTATTGCACAATGTCATTACCAACAAGAATATAACTCCATGTTATAAATCACACTGAAACAATTTCCTCCCTCATTTGGGTGTGCTGTATTTCAAAAGCAAGCATAACAAGATGTGATTTTTGGTGTCAGAATAAGTTTACCTGATTAAATGAATTCTTAAAAAATGCTATATTCATCACAGTTTGGAGTATCTGTTTTTGTGCTTCCTCAATACCTTGTAGAAGAGCTGATAAAGTTGAGACAGCATCCCTTGCCACCTAAGAGAAAGCTGAGGTATTTCAAGCCAGAAACATGTATAGAGGCTTTGAGAAGTAACAGTTTCCTCAATTTTTCCATGGGATAGAGTTACTTTACCTCAATCTTAATTTCCAGCTAGGCTTATGTATGTGGTGTACTGTATGCATAATTTTATCTACGACATAGGAAACAAGCTGAGATTTAAGATGTACAAGAACAGATATATATATGTATATATATTTGTTTTCATTAATATAGCTGAGATATAAGGTATTATGACTTGTAAGGTATCAAGTAAGCTATAGAATGGATTGTTTTGTGAAGTGCTGGACATTCGAGAGGAACTTAGCTTTTGTATTTCCCTTGCTGAATCAGGTGCAATTGAGAACACTGCCTAGTTGGCACTTTTTTCTGAGAAAAACTTGTTAAACTCAACTTGAAAAGTGACAAGTTTAGGTTTGCGATGTAAATGGATCAGCTTGGCAGGAAGAAGGGGGAAATCCCTGGAAGAATCCTTCAGCCCTCTGTTTCGGCTAAAACTAAAGCCTAGAGTATGTTTGTGTGTGTGTAGTGTGTACTCTCTGCCCTTCATCACATGTCATTTGCAGTAGCATATATAATGTCCTTTAGCCTTTGATTGAATTTTAACTGCAGCAGAGCAATATAAAGTTATCATTCCTATAACCGTGCCTACAACCATGATGCTGAGAGGGCACAAGACACTGTATTTTATGAGAACAGTAGGTCTAAATGCATGGAGGACAGGCGTGCTTTGTGAGTGGGAAAGATCTTAAGGTCAAGACATTGTCTTCACACCATGAAGCGACATCTCAGTGTGGGAACTCGTAACTACTCATGGAGGTCACTCCTGACTGATGTGTGATGATTGATGCATCTTTGGTGAGCAGCATGTGGGCTATGCAATGGCTTGAGTCAGAAATCAGAAGCAGAGAGACTTCTTTTCATACTGAGAACAAGTATTTCTTAACAGGCAGATCAGATCAATGGCAGTCTCTCTGTTTTTAGGTATGGTGATATATTCACAGAAATTTAATCACAGGTGAAGAAATTCCAGAAAGTACCTGTGGGGTATTTCCAGGAATGCAGAAAATTAATTAAGAGATGAATATTCTCAGGCCATGGTTAGGTTAGGCTATGTAAGATACCACCAAGTGTGGGAAGATGCTTTGTTGTCTTTTGATCTTACAGCCTAAACTTAAAGACCTCCTGGAGAGCAGCCCTCAAAGTGGAAAGCAGCTGAGCCCGGCAAAGGGTAAATGAAATAAGTGGGCTTTGAGAAGGGGCTTAAAAGACAACTGGGCATGAATGGGGAAAAAATGGGGGGATAGGAAGGCATCATAAAACAATAAATTCAAGCCTGATTAAAAACAAAGCCAAAAGCATGTCCTGGGTAGAATGTAGGAAAAAGGTAGGGTCTAGAGAGAAAGTACTGAGAATAGGAATGTATGCTGAGGAAGAACCAGGATGAGGGGGTTGAATTTCACAAAGAAAGAAAAAAAAAAATAGTGAAGGAAACTGGGGCTGTGACCTCACCCACCAGGGCACAGGCCCGCAGGGTCTCAGCAGAGCTGGGTGCTGGTAATGGGGTCAGTCCATCAACAGCCCCAGAATCAGCCAGGGGATAAATCAGGTCCAAGGCCCAATGTGTCAGAGCAGCAGAAGGTAGTGCTACAACATGGCTTCAAGGTCTACCAGAACACAGGGCCAGAGACAGCCACACCTCCAAGGCGTGGGGGTCCAGGGCTGAACTACCTGGAGCTTCTGGGCCATGAGCAGAGGGTGTGAGTGGAGGTTCCAGGTGAACCCAGTCAGTGCCATTAAAGCCTATCAGTGTCATCAGGGTCCTGGCAGAGATGGACAGGAGAGCAGGGAGTTTACTGGGAAGAGCCAGGAGATACAGAATTTGAGGCAGTTGTAGAAAGGTGGTTTTGGCACCAAACAGTAGATGCCAAGTCATGATGGGAGGCTCCATCAGCTAGAATGGGAAGGAAGAAAGGGAAAGATTTTAAGATCATTTTTTTTTAAAGTGGCACCCAACAGAGTCGCAGAAGGGAGCAGTGTGAAGATAGAGGCAATATCCTCTAAATCCCTAAAGAAAGGGGTTTTATTGTTCTTGGGAGGATGGTAAAACTGGTAATAATGAAGAGCAAAGGGGTGAGACAGTGTAATGGTCAGGAAACTGGTGCAGAAACTTTATATATATATTTATTCTTCCACAAACATTATCAACAGCGAAGTTCAGAGTTTTATCGTGAAACTGTTGTTGAGTTATTGGAGGCAAAAAAATACCCACGAATTTAATACGTAAAAAACCAAGGCTATTAGTCTTCCCTAATCCAGCAAGGCCTGCAAGAATTGGCTTGACCTTCCTAAAGCAGTTCATCGCTGGTCTCAAATGAGGTTCAAGGCGGTGTCAGATTATGAAAAAAAAATTAAAAAAAATCTTTCTAAGGTGGTCAGAAACTGAAAATGGCAGTACATTTATATGTGTTCAGCTCATTTTTACCCTTAACATAGTAAGGCATATTGGGCAAGGTACTGGCTGCCTGAGGTTTGGCTTTCTACCCTCCACCATGCCATTAGCTTGTTCTGGTTATGACCTACTTGTGTGTGTTTCAGTCCCCCTCACATAAAATGGTAATATATATATATATGCCTGTCTTTATTATAGTGTAATCTGTAGTCTGGTTATAGGAGAAAAAAATAATTTGTAATCACAAGATTAGTGCTGGTATGCTGTAGTCACAATAGCTACTGAAAGGCCATGCCTACTTAATAAGCTGCTTAACTAAGTATTTTGGGCTACATTTATACAAAGAGGCTGTAGATGTAAAGTGTGGATATAATAATTAGGAAGAACATAATTGTCTAAATAACCCAACTGCTCTTGCAAGTCAAGAAGCTTGATGTGTTGCTTGTATCAGTGGAGACTGCAACTCACTGAACACTGGAAGGCAGGCTCGAAAATCTGTGCAGTTATAAAAAGAAATGACTGAGCCAAATATTTTGTAAAAATAAAGTAAGATTTGAAAGGACAGACCCTGAATTAAATCAGGCAAACCATTATGTGTGTGACTGGAGTCTATGGTGTAAGGAGGGAACCAGACTCCTGCATTTATTTAAGTCTGCTTACTATATAATTCAGGGTAGAGAGGTGAACTAAGGATGAAGCATTAGCTTCAGCATAGAATTTTTATTCTGATCACTGGAGCCTAAAGTTATTAAAAGAACAAACGCAATTATGACATCCTAGGGGACTGGCACATATATAAATCTGGATATGCTGCCTGTTTCTCACAGAGCATATGTAGGGATCTGTGTACTGCCTTCTTTTTGTTTTAACTAGGTTTGCTCCTGCTATTGCTCTTAAAAGGACGATTTAACACTGCAGATATCCTCAAATTAATACCTGTTAAGAAAAATATTTTTTTAAATAAGTTGTTTGCTTATGTGGTTAAAACTCTTGTCCCTGGAGTAAGAACAAAGAACTATCACTGTGCTAGTTCTAGACCTTTCTGAGCTTGCAGCTAATCAACTTACAGTGCCATAAAAATTGTAGTAAGAGCTTATTCTTCCTCTAGTCCTTCAAAGATATGAGAATCTATTTTCATAATAGGTAGGGATGTGAATACTTTCTGAAGAACAAAAGCCCATAGTCTTTAAATTTAACTATTATATGTGATTTTCAGATTGGCTTTTATGAAAATATTTTGAGCATCAGGTAGCTCAGCATTACCTATTATCTGTGCACATGAATGCCGTAACTCTCAATCTTTCAACTGACTAATAGCGATGTGTATGTATTAACCAAAGTGTATTAGATTTCACCTGACAGTCTCAACTAGTGTTGTCAATGCAGAGCACGTTATGGAGTCTGTAGTTTTTAGAGGTGTCAGCAGAGAAAAAAAATCAGGTTCTTCTGGGAACCCTGTTGGCTTCTTGTGTTCCCGTCTCCTCTCTTATCTTCTAGTGGTATCACCAGCCAAACGGCTGTTAGTCAGCTTCCAGGCTGACATATTTATGTGTGTCACTACATCCCATCTCTGTACCTTTGCCAAGTCGCTCCTGCTGTTCCTGCTCTGGTTTCTTAGGTTTCTCTTTTGTCCTCAACGTCCTCCTCTTCTACGTAAGTTCACTGACATATCTATAACTGAAAGGGAGCAACTCCCAGTAGTGCCCTAAAACACTCTCCGTAATACCTGCAGATTAAAGAAGACCCCATGATCTGGGCAATCAGGGACTTGGTTCTCTCATTTCAATAATTCATAGTTCATAAGATTTTAGATACTTTTTTTTTTTTTAAGGTAGAAAGATTAAAAATCATACCTGCAGGTATGATATAAAATAAAGCAGAGATGTATTAAAGAAAGATCGTGTCAGATTAATCTGTTAATCTCCTGAGACAGCAGCTGGTTTCCCAGGGAAGGGAAACGCAGCAGGTAGCATCTATCTTGACTTTCATAAACTGCCACCAGGGAAAGTGCATGTGAAGATTTGGACTAATAGAAGAATTGCCGAATTGATAAGGAACTGGCTAGGAGAGGAAACAGAATGTGCTGAAAGGGGAAATCCTGAGCCAGAGGGGACTTTACACACCAATGATTTTTTGATGGTGCCACAAAAATTGAGTGTGTGCCAGTGAAATTTGTCATTGACTTTTTTCTGGATTTTTATATTTTTTTAGGGGAATAAATAGAAATGCTCTGTAGTGGCCGGACATTTTAATTATAAATGTTTCTATCTTGCTCACTGGCTGTTCTCTGACTTTGCTCTTCAAGTTGCTTGTTCTGATGCTGCTCTATCACTTTCCAGCCTTGGGGACGTCCTCGAGTGGGAGGATTTTTAGTGGAAACAGCTCTGCAACTGGATTATCTGCTGTTATAGTCCCAACCAGCTGTTTGAACAGAACAAATTTTAAGGGAGTTTTTACCCTGTATTGAGGAATTAAATGGAACACAATTATGAATTAATAAGAAAGGAAAAAAAAAGGTTCTGAATAAGATTAACCTACTACTGATTTTTCCAGTCTTTTCAGTATGGACAGAACAGCTTACAGGACAGGGCACTTAAAACGAGTAAGTTAAGTAAAAATCATTTCAGTAGGATGACAATGCTTCATTATCAGAGCCCAGCTGGATTTCTGCTTCCTTTCTATACAATTCTGTGGGTTTGTCTCATTCTTGGAAAATAACAAGCCAGCTTTGTTTCATTTTTCTTCAGTGAGTGGGAAACAACAGACTAAAACCTGTGCTTGATGCTAGCAGAACATAGGAACATAAAGGTACTTTCCATTGTAGAAGGAAATCAGAAGTTCTCCTTTGGGCTAGGCCAGAACCAAACCAGTCAAGGTGGTTTTTTTCCAGTGGATATTACCTGCTTGCTTTCTAAAAACTTTACGTGAGTAGAAGTGGTTTGCGGTGCGATCTGAAGCAAATGTGAAAGGCACCATGGCAGTTGTCATGTGGAAAATACCTGGTGAAGCAGCAAAACCACCCTGTCTTCCCTTACAACTTCTAGACCTGCTGGTAAATAATGTCCCAGGTTTGCAAGGCTAGCCAAGTACCTATGAGCAAGCAAACCAGATGCAGAGGAGAAGGTGAATAGCAAACGGAAGGCTGTGATGAGGTCTGCGTCTAAGAGGAAAGGTCACGGTTTCGTGCGTAGGTGCACATAGAGAAAAATCACTGCAGGGCACAAGAGCTGTCAGAGTATCCAGAAGCATCAGAGGATTTGTGGGGAGGAATCAAATGCAAAAGCTGGAAACAGTGTTTGTCAGCTCTCCTGCTTTAAGTAGGTACCAGCTTTTTTAATCCCTCATCTCTCAGTCTTCTCTAGCGTGCACTTTATTTAAAAGTTTAATATTATAATACTCACACATTAATCCTACATCCAATTCTGCCTGTTCTTGGGAAAGTATAAAATCAATTTCTATAGCACAGCTGAAAAGCAAAAATTGTTGGATTACCATACTGTTGTGTGCAATAAAAATACAGCATTATCTAGGGAAGTCTGTACTTGATTAGAGCATAAATATCAAACCCCCAACTCATACCTTTGAGTATTTGCTTCCTGCATCTTACAGAAACAAGGATCTCTGCTGAACAGTGTGACATTTCATTACTTTGGATTTGCCGTGATGAATAATATTACATGCTATTGCCCTAGAAGAAATATTACTATAGTAACTAGCTCCTGATTAATTTTTTATGTTTTTTTGCTTTATTTCCTAAGGGATGCTTGTCTAGACTAAAAATGTTTAAACTAACTCTTGGTAATGGTAATTAATTTTTTCCAGAGTGCTAAAAATATGGGATAGATAAACAACAATACTTAAATACTGCTTTTTAAAAAACACAGCAGGCTCATAACATTCTTGAAATTATGGGAATATAGTTTGATTTTATTTGGCACTTTTTTATTAGTAGCTTTCTGTGTTGTTATTAATCCTGTTTAGTGACCTAAGGCTGGATTCCCACATCGATAATATTGAAACTCTAATGAAATCCTTAGACATATAATATATGAAATGTTACATGTGAGGATGAAAATATAAGTGGGGTTGGTTGATTTAAAGAAATACTCAAGAGCTCACATATTTAAATCAGTAAAAAGGAAATCTTGACATACGTGATGTATTAATATTTAAATCTTATGAAGATTCTTATGGGCCATTAGTCAAGAAGTACACGTTAGCAAATACCGTCTTTATTACAGTGCTTTATCAGCAAGAGGAATAGAAGGATGTGTTTGGTATGTGCCCATTTAGTGAAGGGTATACAAAGCTTAATATGCATTTACTTCATCCTTGTTTTCAATATGGTGAAAGGTGTTGTTTGATTTTTGTTTTTTTTTTTAATGAGACTGTTCCAAAAACTCATGGTCTGTGTCAAAGTGTGTTTGTCTGCGGTTCAAATTCACAGATGCTCAGGGGTCAGATAAGAAGCGTAGAAATGCCATTTTAAAGAAGAACAATTTAAAAGTAGTTAAAATTACCTTAAGTATAAAAATATGCATAGAAATACCTTTATTAAGGAAATTTTGTATTTTAAGTTCACTTAGAAACATGAAAAGTTATCTGTAACAAGGATATTGAAGAAATAATTCATTCTCACCTGCTTTTTTTTTTTTTGCACAGTATAGGAAAGAAAAAATTAGAAAAAAATTAGTTTTATATTTTTTTACTTCCTGGTAGAGTTTGCAGCTTGAATAGAACTAGTCATGAAACTGAACTAGCTGAATAAATGGAAATGAAGAAAATATTCACCTTATATTTGCAAAAAGCTGAACAAACTCTGGCTTCAGGTTTCTAGTTATTTCTGCCTAATACTTGATTTGAACTGGTGTCAGTTTAGACCTCAGCGTGCAAGGCTTTGTTCAAAAAGTAAAATCCAGTTTAAATGTTTAGGAACTGGGAAGAGGTTTGTGGGATTTCTTGGGTGATAAATTGGCTTTTGTTCCCCCTGAATCATACCCCTGGGTAGCCATGGAAACTTTCTGTAATAAAAACATAAAAGATGTGAGCTCTGCCTGAGCGGAACCACCGACAGATTTACTTTCTGCCTTTTGTTTTTCCTCGTGTAAGTGACAGGAGGTTCAGAGGATCACGCAGTAATATATGACATTTCATAAGGGTTCATAAATTATGCAGTCAGACTTGTTGGATTACAAAAGGCTGGGAGCAACAAGTGCTTCTTGCATTATAAATGAAATGGCTTATTTACAAAGATGACAGAGCTGTATTAATTGTGAGAAGTTATGATTAAAGGGACGGGCCTGTGCTTTTTAAGATGTTAATTAGAAGAAACTGATACTTGAGAAGAAACAAATGCATCTTCTTCGTTTGCTGTGGGTTTACTGAAGTGCTCCACTGATTGTATTCTAAACCATCTTCCTTTTCTAGCCATTTAAAGTGGTTTTTAAAGTCCTCAAGCGTTAGCCTAATGTCCAGGTAATAAAAGAATCCTGTATCAAGGTTCACATTCAAAATTAAAAATGATGAGAAAATTCAGCTTGTCCCTGCTGTATGATGCTGGTTGGAAAACAGCAATTCTTAGGCTTGCCAGGGAGATGTCAGCAAACTGACAACATTTAGTACAGAAGTGCCAGGGAACTTGTCAGGCCTAATGTAGGGATTTGAAGGTTGAGCCGCCCATCACTCTGAGGAGCATCTCTTGAGTGACTGCTCCTTCTCAAGGAGGAATCAAGGTGATGAGCATGGTGGTGAGCAGGATTTGGGAGTACAAGGGTATCAACAGGCAGGGGGTGAGTTGCCTTTGGGAGGGTTGGGGTGAAGGAGGATGGACATCACCAGTAGGAGACCATGGCTGGGGGAGAAGAGGGCATGAAATGAAAAGAAAAATGGGGCATTGCAAATGGGGCAACTGCTCAACTTTTTGAATGAGCCATTTGCCTCTTATGGAGCCTGTTGCTCTTCGTGCAGGGCTTGCATGTTCATTTCTGATGGCAGATGGGTGGTTTTGGTGTTCCTGAACTATGCTGCACACTGGTTTTCTTATTTTTCTGCTATGACACTCTTGGGTTATATGACAGAGAATGAAGCTGAGTGCTTTTCTTGATTTTATAGGTCAGCTTGTGGCTTAAGCAAAGTACCCGTCCCCTGGAGGTCTTATTTGCTCTTCTGCTGCTCCTATAAAGTAATTGGAACTTCTCCCTTTCTTCCAATGGGTTGCTGGAATGCCCCGGGTAAGGCTCATCTGAGTGAGGAGGGGTATCCAACAGCCCTGAGTGCCAGGAGATTGTTCTGCAAGGGTAGCCAGGGACCTCGTGATTCACATCTTAAACAGGGCAGGGTTTTACAAACCTGCTGAAGTCTCAGGGAAGATTAAGCATTAGCGACCCTTAAGGGATTAAAGAGAGTTTAGATTTTAGCAGGCATTTCACTAATGAAATCACAGGTGTGTAGTTTCGTTTCACTTCCAAGGCTAGATGCTAATCGAAGCACATCCTTCCTTTTCTTGTTACGGGGGTATGGGGATAGTTCAATTAACAGCATCAACAGCAAGGGAGCATAAACAGCTGAAGGCACAAAATGCTACGCCTGTGTGGCTTTCACGGAAACGGGGCAGAAACTCTTAAAGGGATGAAAATGACTTTTCCTTTGTATGAGACAAGCAAGCCCTCGGCATGGTTGCACTTGTGGCCCTTCTGCTTTAGTCGCAGTTTGGCTTTTTACTGAGAGCTGGCCTGAGATAACCTGTTCCTGTGGTGTTGAGAGTCTCCTTATAAAGAGTGCCTGCTGCTGCTCTGGTCCTGCCATGAGCTGCAAAGCCTCTGCCTCCCGCGACCCCTGACTGAGACAGAAAGGACTTCCTGATTTAGTGACCCCAAATACAGGTGGTTGCTGTACGAGAAGCTCATTCTTTGTTGTACTGAAGACAAATACTGAAAATGCTCACTATCTGTAATATTATTACACATTTTATGTCACTTTTCCTTCACTGCGTGTACATAACACTGAAATGAGAGTGATGTCTCTGCTCAAGAGTGAGCACGGCCATTTCTGAGCTAATGTGCATCAGCAGTTTGGCAGCAAATTGCTATATAGCAGTTTTAGGGGCAAAGAAGTCCATCAAATCTAGGTTAGAAATCACCTCACCAGCACCATGTATTTACAAGGAGCTGTAAGATGTGGTGGTGAGGGAAGACGGAAAGACAGAAAACAAAAGAGGAAACTGAGAAAAAGGAGTGGAGAAATAGAGAATGACGGGAAGAACCGAGGGCTTCTCCCTCCTGCCTTTTTTCCAGGCATGTATGAAGTTCAGTTGTGGCTACTGTAATTTCTCGTCATTATAAATATGTAATTTTCCCCTGGCTTCTAATATTTCAGGTTTTTCATTTGGGATAAGATGAATCGTATGTTTGAGAATATATAATGGAGATTTCTAGAATACAGACTGTTCAAATGAATTATAATAGTTCATTTAAAACCCCAAGGAGAGTATTGCTTATTTTTCAGTCTTTGGATTGACATCATTTTTATCTGACTGACAATACCAAGTACTTTAGGTGAAATAGGAAATCATATAAAGTGCTTGTGTTTTATCAGGGTTTAGAATGTTTTTCTGATGACCTCCTGTTAACCCAACAGTAGAAATATGGTAAATACCACAACTAAAATATATTCTGTCCCCTACATGTTTTACTGGTGATGATGACCTTATGTAGTCATGAGCCTGACCAGAAGGTATTATTGCTCATTATATTTTACAAAATATCACTTCAAAGTGCCATGAAACAGCAAGTCGTCAAGTCAGGTTCAGCAGTAATTGTGTAGTCTTTCATTTAGGGATTTAAAGCTGCACAATAGCATCCCATAAAGTTGTTGCTAGTGATGCTGTGTTGATTATGGTGATGGCCACTGACCTTACTAAGCTTTTACTCTATAGGTGACATGAAAATTTACTGCTTTGACAAGTGTGTTGTATAGTTTTTATTTGTAGGTTCTGATGATTCTCCCCCTTCCCTCTTTGTAACCATGAGAAAAAGTCCAGTAGTCAAAGTAAAATTTCATTCCTGTCACCAAAGACTCAATGAAAGGTTTCTAAAGAAACAGAATCCATTGTAGTTCTATGTTATTTTTACCTTATTTGATATGCTCTTTCCTGCAGGATAACACCTTTCTACAATAACCGAAATATTGGCTTTCCCATTTATGTAACTTATGGTTCTTTCCAAAGACTTGTCTTGTTGCTCTGGCTGAAAACTGTTTTGGGTGGTTTCATCAGGTTCTAAAGGGACCGGAGCAAAAGACATCCTGACTATAGTGTGAGGTTACTCTGCCATTATAAAAATACTGTATCACAGCAATGGGTAGCTGCTTTTAAATGCATAGCTTTGTAAAAAGAAATGAAAGTTCATGAGAAAAAAAGACTTAATGTACTAAGCTGGGTTTTGAGATGTGTATTTACTCCTTTTTGACAGGAGTCTAACTAAACAAGATTATATGAAAAGGATCACTATGTGAAGGTTCCAATTCTGATCTCATTAAGGACCACTGGAAGAGGGCAATTTGCAGGGATGTTTCAGCATTGTTGTTCTTGAATTTTGTACCAGAAGTGTCAGACTTGTATTGAAAGCTTTCAGTGACAGACTTAGCTGTCAGCTAAATAAGCTGGTGAAATACTTGGGCATGGTGGCTAGCCTCACCACATACCACCTGCACACCTTTGTGCCTGGGTCATACACGTCTTCCAAGGGAAGACGACCACAAAAATTATTTCCGCTGATTTTAGTAGGACAAGGAGCTGTGGAGAAAGGATGGGGCCAGGATTTTGTTTGCTTTGCCTTTGTGGTCTTACTATGAGAAGTTACCCCACTGTGTTTGTAATTTGCCTAACTGGCTGTTCCCCAAGGCTTTTTCCTTCTTCCTTGGTTCAGAAACAAGTGGTGGAAGTACTGCATGGAAGCAGTGATCCTGTGCTGATGCCATGTGTCATCTCTTATTCAGTAGCTGGGTAACAGCTGGCTCCTGGCTATGTACAAACTAGAGAGTACATCATTCATTTTTTCCATTCGTGTTCCAGTTCCTTCTTGGGAATTCCCCTTGGGGACAGATTTCTCTGCTCAGATACTGCACTTGAGAAAAAGAACCTAAGAGATCAACCTACTGCAAAACGATTCCCTGGGAAGAGTGAAAATCTTTGCTTGTGAGAGGTCACCAGAAAAGTGGCAGCAGGGTCACAGAATTAGGCTGCACCAGGGAAAAAAACAAACAAAAAACCCCATTCTTGCCTTGTATGTTGGGTTTTATGCTGACAGTCCCAAAATCTCCAACTTTGCATGTTTGACTTAATGAAAACTGAGAAATGAGCCTGGCTTAGATGATTTTTACCTGGCAAATTGTATGTGACCTCAGCACTTTTCCTTTTTTGTTGTTGCTGAGGCACAGTAGTAGGCAGTCATGTACTTTTCCCTGATGCAGCTAGTCAGAAAGGATACATATTTTAAGGTGGGTTATAATATTCCTTGCCTGACTGCAGATTCTGAGATTACCTAGGTGACAAAATTGAGCTAAATGTCATGTTATCCCTTGGTTTAATGGAAAACAATTAAGATTATCACTGACTTTATTGAAGGATGTGGGTTTGGTGCCTGAAGCACAAGAAGCTTCTTATTAACCTCCAGTAAAAATGGACAGTCCTTCTCTATTATTAAGTATTGCCTGCAGTATGTGATTCCATGAACATAATGACTGTATTTCTTCTTGTTCATCATGTTAGCAAATAATAGAGACTCTTGGGCGATTTGCTCTGGAGGCCTTGAGCTGTGCAGCAGATGAGCGGGTGTGAAGTTCGGAGATTTGTTTGACTTGGCTTCCTGTGCTGGCTCTTCAGTTCTCATGATAAACCTCATTGGATGGAGGAGTAAACCCGTGTAAGAGCAGATGCTCTTGTGCTGCTTCAGCAAAAAGGGGAGGCTGGCAAAATCTCTTGAAATGAAGACCCCTGGGTATTGGAGCAGGGCAGAGGCTGAGCATAGGTGATGGAATGATTTGGCTCAGGAGACAGATTTATTTTGAAAAGCCTTCTACTGTAGTATCTTCCTTCTTTCTGACTGTACCACAGGGGAGCTTCATCCATATCATGCAGGAATTAGCTGAGGCTCTCTGATACTGTTCTTTTAAAATACAAACATTAAAGCTACAGTGCGATGATTTTCAGATTTTCCAGGCATCCCTCCCACTGGCATTAATTGCCCCCTTGCTGTTCCTGTTGCAAAGCTGTTTGCTCTTTGAATATGCGGCACTTGTTCAGTCCTGCACTAAACCTTTGTTGCTTTGCAGTAAAAAAAGCTTCTGTTTATGCAAATGACATGGAAATGAGTTTGATAAAGTGATAAACAGTCATATTTTATGACTGCAACTGTTGGGGGTTTGGATTGTTATTTTACAGTTAATTTTGTGGAAGGGCTTTGCAAACTCCCTTCTGGTGACAGTACAGTGCTTCCATAACAGTGTTCTAAGAATTTGGTGAAGCCACCAAGCCCATGTGATAGGGGGTTCACCTACATCCAACGTCACAGTGTCCCTTTTCCCTGCAGTAGAGCTTCCTCCCAGCATAAAATCTGGCTGTACTTAGCAGCTCATCTTCTGCTTTAGTGTCTGTGTCTTTGGGTGGCAGTTAGATTTCATGCCCTTTTCTTTATTTCCTCTTCCTCTCTGCTTCTGACACATCATTACTCTTTCCAGTGACTGTACCAGCCCTCCAAAATCCCATAGTTGTCCGGAGTAATTGTGGGTTCTTTACTGCACAGTCCTCCCTGGTAGGTTGGGTCATCGAGGTCAGCTACTGCAGAGTGTGGTTCATTTTGCTTCCCTCAGTAGCTTCATAGGAAGATAGGAGTATTTCTATCACTTAAATATTTCTGATGTAGCCGGAGGTTGGTCTTCTCCAGAGTGTGGAGTTACCCTATACCCAAGAAGCTGGGTAGCTGGTGGTCATCAATGGAAGAGATGAGGCCCCCATGAAGATTAGATGTCAAATGGAAAAAAACCTAGAAAAAACATGACTATGGCTGCATGAGAAGTAAATGAACAGAGTCTGATTGTCTCTTTGTCTGACATAGGGTTTGATGATCTTCATGCTTGTGCTGATCCTGGAGCTCCTGAACATGGATACAAGACACCCAGTGCAGGTGTTTTCTTTGAGAGCGTGGTAGTCCGGTTTCATTGCCAAGAAGGATACAGGCTTAATGGTACTTCAAAAAAACTTTGTGTGAGACACTTTAATGGCTCCCTGAGCTGGAAACCAAGTGATAAACCTGTGTGCCTACAAGAAGGTAAGTCAGTTTTCTTAAAGCAGTTCATCGGTGTTAGTTCTTCTCACTTGCCAATGTACCATGTCTGCACGTCTTGGCACACGACACAAAAGGCTGCAGTCTCTTTCACTCTGCCTTGCTTGTTGCATGCTTTAGTTTCCCATCCATCCCATCCATAATCCTCAATTTTCAGTTAAATTGATATTGTGAGAGGTTGTGTGTGTGCACACGTGTGGAAGGGACAAAAACAAATCTGAAGAAAGAAGGATAATACATTTCTCCTCTTAACTACTTAGGAATTGATGCACAAAGAAAAAACGACCTCCAGTATAAGTAAACTGTAACTATTAAAACTGCCCAATTAATACTCCTTTCTGCAGTATTTTACTGGGAAAATATAATTAATTTCCACCTGTTTCTGCTATTCGGGAGTTTTCAGCAATTATATTTTATGATGTGTGTATGATTCAAATAGGAAACTCAAATATGCATGGACTGCTGAAGTTTCAAGTCAAGAGTAGAACTTTTCTCTGAGATAGTTCAGACTGTTATGGCATAAATCGATTTATTGTATTGCATTTTTGAAATTGCATTTGGTTTTAAATAATTAGGGCATTAAATTACTTTCTTCTTCTAGGAGTTAGACAGAGGCAGGGTTAATTTGAATATCATTAGTGTAAATTTTTGTCAAAATACATCCAAGCTGCATAAATTATTTATTTCACCAAGTCTATTAATATAACTTGTTATTTTTGTCAATTTATTTTTGGTTAACAGAGCTATTAAAATCCCACATCTATTAAACGGAAAGTGTTAGTTGAATCTGGTGTGTGCATTTTAGCTATCGCCTCATTGTCTTCAAAATGCAATGAGAGAAATTCTATTTTCAGGATGCTTTCCGTTATTAAAAATCAGATACGTACATGGACTTCATTCAAAAGGCTTATGTGGCTCATAAACACACTTACTGTGTAGGATCATTCATCACTCAGTGCATATAAAACCAAACTGCAAGCCCTTGTTTATGCTGCTGGGTGGGTGTGTATGAGCATCCTGTAGTGGGACATAGGTGGATGAAGGGATGTGCCACAAGAAGAGCAGGCAGGGCCTGGGAGGACCATGCCCAGGAGACAGATGTGAAGGGAACCACCCTAAAGAGGGGTGGGTGTGACAGTGGTCCCTGAGAGCAGAGATGGAGGGAGTAGCCTGTATGTAAAACACGCCCTTTCCTCTTACAGTCACCTTTCATAAATGCCTTTGTTGCTCATCTCATTCTTATTTAAGAAAAAATATATGTAGAGCGACAGCAGCCTATGTCTAAACTGGGTATTTGAACCACCAGAAAAAGCATAATGCTTGGAAGATCTGGTTATTTAACCACTATGGGTAGCTTTAGGAATTTTGTGGTGCATCTTTGAAACCTGTATCATCCACTGTGTTTGTTAACATGTGTTAGCATTAACATGTTTTATTGAACATTCACACCTCTTCGCAGGCCCCCCAGTCCAGTGAAAAGCTGCAGAGGAAGTTTCTGATCACAGTGCCACCAACAGCAACTGCCACTGATGTCACTGTCATCAGCACTTGAGCCAGGTGTTTTCAAAAAAGAAAGAAATTAGAAGATGAGAATGTGATGGATGATGTGACAACAGTTGCTTAAGAGATAATCATTACTTTGCAGCACAGAGCACTTTAAAAGGATTGCTAGCCACTGCTCTGATCAAGGAAAGCACTTAAGCTTGAGTATAACTATAATTATGTGATTAGTCTTGTTAAAGTTCTGTGCTCAAAATTAGGCATATGCAAAAATGCTTTTTATTATTTAGACTGAAGAGTAGGACCCTGATTTAGGATTTAGTGAAGCAAGTGCTTAAGTACTTTCCTGATTCACAGTATAATAATACCTCAGGTATTATTGAACTATTCTAGGCTTTAGCAATAGGGAAAAAAAAATTAGATGACAGAATTAATTCATTCTAGTGCGTAATACAACCACTGATTCAGAAGGAATACTAAGCCGAGGTTCAGTGGCGATCCACGAGACACAAGCATTTGCTTTAATGCTTTTTTAGAGTGATCCTTTTGTGTGCTGAGAGCAGAGCCATGGGAGAGGAGCAGGACAGGGAGGTGGGCAGCACAGGAATGTGGCACACGTGCAGAACAGTTAAGAAGGAATTATAACAGGGTTTGTAATTCTCAGCCATCTAATGACATATGTAAAAGTCCTCATTGCAGAAATGCTGTAATGATGCATTAAAAAAATATTGAAATTTGTAGGAACTACTGGAGAAGTTAATGTTTTACCATTCATCATTAGCTATCACGAGGAAAAATAAACTTTATATTGCTTTTGCCTATTTCAGGCAGGGGCTGACTGCCCTGTGTGCTACACCATGCCATATACACCTCTCATCCCAGTGTATGTAAATGTCATATATCACCAGCTGAGCTCAAACAGTAAAAACACTCGATACTTTGGAGTTAATTTTAAGTTAACCTCATGAGTTTGAATTCAACAAAGGATGGTTACATATAATTTTACATCTATATGTTATGTACATTTAACTGTCATTATGTGTTTACCAGAACAATCTCTAATCACAAATGAATGCTGTTTACCAAAGGCAGTAAAGCAACCTGTTCAGAATGTAATTGATTTTAAAGCTAATACGTTTGCCTAGAGCTCTCCATCCAATCAATTTGATTTTATAGGTCTGTCATTTCTTGTTAAGAGGCAGGAGATTTTAAGTGTCAGTAGGAGAATGAAGTCGCATGACTAGGTGCCCAATAAATGCCATGTCAGAAATCCCTGTGCTTAGAGTTATGTTCTCGTGTTGATCTACAGTGTGTTGAGACTGTAACTTCCATCAATTCTAATACAGTTATGCACATAAATACCAAAGCTCTAAGGTAGGAATTTTGTATTTACTGTTTAAGAGCAATATGTCATGTTGTTCACACCTTAATCTAATCTTCCTCCACTGTGATTATGTGGCTGCTGAGACTGTTGCCCTACTTGGAACAAATGCTGCCTCTTTCCTATGAGATTGAATTGAAATTTACAGTCTATACAGAGATGGCAACCAAGCGAAGAGTTTCTCTTCCAGTGCTTCTGCAGGCAGAGGCCTTCAAGAAGTCCTCGGTGTCTCGTTCTCCCACTGACAGGGATGATAAACCTGCAGGGAAAGTAGTGAAAGTAGAAGGCTGCAGTTTTCCTGTATGACATATAGCACTCGTTTCTCTTTGCCTTTGTCCCTGGATCTGTACGATGACTGAAATATTTGTATTTCTTTGTCTTTTACCTGTCTTGTCCAGTGTTTTCTGGTTTATAAGCCTGGTTACAAGCACTATACAATGTTTGTAATCTGTGCTTAGCGCAGATCTTAGGTGAAGACTCTGTGCGCTGCTGTAATAAGAGCAGAGATAATAAAGAGAAAGTGCTATTTAATATGCACTGAAATACTGTGTTTGCCATCCACAGAATGACCCTGCTAACACAGCACTACGGATTTGAGACCAGCAAAAGACAAGTGTCAGCAACAATCTTAAATGTTTGCTTTTCAGATGGGATGTAGATGATATGTCCTTGCATTCAACTCGTTCTCCATGATGTTCCTGTCATCTCTCCTCCCTGCTCCTCTCCATTCCAGCTTGTTGGTACTGTGGCTAGATGTAGTCAAGGCTAATTCAGAGACCTCTCCACAGTGGGAAACAGAGGAGCACTGGGCCTCTGCATTTGAGTTTACATACAGAGTAGTAAATAAAACAGGGCCAGAGTGTGGGCCAGGTCACTGTTCTTCAGTTGCATGTTCTGTTCCAGTGTTAGAAAGGTGCCTGATGTGGTTTTGGCCCATGTCAAGTAGTGCTACCCAAGCAACTCCTACAAACACCTTCTGGATAAGCATGGACGAGGGATGATTTTTGGAGGGTAAGATTTCACCCATATAGACAAAAGCCATGCCAAGCCAGCCGGTACCCGAGGATGGTGTGACTATCTCCACAGTGTCCAGGTCCTGCCTTCCTTCTGAGATGCCTTTATGGTCCAGGTGTTCCTGGGAGGAGGGAGGGTGGTCTTCTATCCCCATAGTCTGGAAGAAACATTTCTGAGAGATGATGCATGGTTTGCAGATAAACTAAACCACTATGACTACAGGGTTTAACAAATTTTACTCTTCAGACCAGTATTCCTTTGATGGGGGAAACACTTGGTTTGCTAAAGCCAAGGACTAATGTACAAAGCTGCATCTTCATGAAAGTTAGGTCAAGATGAGCCCTTGCTCCAAGAGGATAAGAAATGTGTTCCTAACTTGTGCTTTCTTTTGGCTGACCCATTTTAATAGTCACACAGTAGATATAAGCAGATCATGTAAAACTGCCAGGAATGTAAGTCATGGCCATTGCTGTTTGATACTAGTTAAAGGCCATATATTCCCTTACATTGTTTAGCAACTTCTATGGATTTGCCAATAAGTACTTAGAATAAAGCAGTTTATTTTCTAGGATGGGACATTTTAAAATCCAGTCACTTATTCTCAGCTTTTCCAAGCAGAATTTGTGCCAGCTAATCCAGTTCTTTGCGGAGACGCAGCTACAGCAATTTTTTGCCTGCCTGAGTGCTAAACAAGACAAATTCAGGCAGTGGGAAAGCATCTGCTCACAAGGTGTCAGGAAAAGGAACTGTAAATGCTGTGGTCCTTTGGTCTTGTGTTTAGCTGGGGCTTGCAATGGAAGTCAGCCAGGGTTTCATAGGCGAAGGGGGGCACCCCCTCTCACCATTCTCTGCCAGCATCTGGCCAATTGAAATAATCCGATCTATAGCTGTTGCTTGGAATAATGGAGATGAAGTCACTGTAATAGATCATTGTTACAGAATCTATTTCCCCCGCTTTGAAAGCCAAATCTCCTGTTTTACTGCAGTGTGTGTATACACACCTCTCACTGGTATAGCCACAGAAAGCTGTTGTCAAGAGAACGAGCTGTTTGTTGACGTTATCTTCTGCCATCCATCTTGGAGGCGGCGGAGCAGGGTCCCCATCTATCTCATCCTGTCCTCAGGACTGCCCAGGGCAGCCTATTAGTGACAGCATTCTGGGCTCAGCATCAGGCGATTCCTACAGGGCATCCTCTGCCGTCCTCTCTGTTGATTAACTTGCCAGAGAGAAAATTGTCCCGTCTTTGAAGGCGATGCCTGCACCTTCATCACAGTGCACTTTATAACCCTCTGCTAGGCTATACAATCCTCCCAGGCTTGGGCATTTCTAAATGAATAAATTCTAATAGAACTTCTTGCTGCAGACTGCCAGCCCTCCCTCTTGCAGGCAGCAGGAGCTACTGGCAGCAGCAGCCAAGGAGCCAAAAATAACAAGAGAAAGGGAGAACATTTTGACTAATAACATGTCCGTGCCCCATACTAGAAGTTAGGCAAGTACTTTGTATTTTAGAAAAAAATCCCTGTAATGGGCAAGTGCAAAGAAAAGTATTTTTTAACTGGGAAAGCAATAGTCTTCCACTTCCTATTAGAAAAAATTAATGATAGAAACTCAGAGTAATGGATGCTCTAGTTTGCCTAAGTAAACTTAGGCAATACATCTGCTCTTAGTAGTTTGCATACACTAAATTACAGTTTAACTTGCTTCTAGTTGCTCTTCTAAGCAAACAAGCAAGCTGTTGCTATTGCTTCACTTTGTGCATGCTCACAATTAACTGCTAAATACAAATGTAGAGTTACCTCTTCCTCTTCAGTGAGAAATAATGGTGAAAGTGGCAGAAACTTTCTCTTTTATGCAAATCTCAAAGAACTTCTGAAACTTTTTTTTTTTTTTTTTTTTTTTTAAATAAATACGGCATTCCTAAATGAAAATAATTGTCTCTTGTGATAGAAGTGCTGGACAAAAACCAGCATAGAACTGGCTTATAATATTAATACCCTCATACTTTTATCTGAAATGCTTTGTAGGTTTTGATGCCTAGAAATTTTTATCATCATCTCTGTCATGGATTACCTGCTGGCAGACAAACATTATTTTGGTTATATTTTCCCAGTATTTAATCTTTTCCTCTCCTGTTTAATCTCAGTCTGCATTTACAAGGAGGATGAGCTTCGCTTCACCTGGACTATTCCTTCATATGCTCCTGACTTGTCTCTTAATTATCCAGTATCAGCAGAAGGGGTTTTTAACCCCCCTCACTCTTTCCTTCTGCTTTCCACAACATCTTACATTTTTCAGTCTTCTGAGTTTTATGTTATTTTTGGGTGTCTTTGGCACTGGTGAGATATCAGACTGTCCAATATAGGTATCCCAGACAGTTAATAGAGCCCATGCCTGTGTATCACTAGACGCTTGCAGTTGTTTCCCTTGTCGAGAGTCCTCTACAAGCAGTTGAGATGCTTCTCAGGGACTTAAAAATCACACCCTCTAAAGGCATATGAATTCAGGCACATAAAATTATCTAATTTAAAACAGTATCAAGGAGATTAAAGTGAAGACATTCTCATAATGAACTCTGTGGAATGGAGCTGGATAAACCCTTGTAAATACCTGAGTTGTATCTGTCTCTCTGCTAAAACTGCAGCTTTTCTGTGTTCCTCGTGCCATATCTGTATTTTATCTTTCCTTTTGTCCTGTCCTTAGTGCTGTCAGAGAGTCTGCCTTCACGTGGGATAGTCAGACTGTGTGGTGTAATTTGCACACGTGATGAATGGAAAGACAAAATTAAAAACTCTCTTTCTAAACACTCCTAATTTTGTTTGTTTAAAAAAGTTTGGAGGAATGATCCATTATAGTAGCTTGTCAGCTTCTATTGCAGTACTTTGTAACCAATGGGTAACTAGGGAAAGGACATATTTACTGAAATGCATGTGTTTTCCAAATGGTATAAGCAGAGCACTTACATTAACTGATGACTTGCTTAAGAGCTTGATTATTGGATAGCTACCCATGTTTTTTAATTAAGTTACTTTTTTTTTTTTTCATGAAGTCACAGATTGCCTTGTTCCACATGTTGAAGATGCAGAGATTCATAACAAGACATACAGGACTGGCGATAAGTTAATAATCAGCTGTCATGAAGGATTCCAGATCCGTTATCCTGACTTAGACAACATGGTTTCAGTATGTCAAGACGATGGAACATGGGATAATCTGCCCATTTGCCAAGGTTTAGTACACCAGCACATCCTGTTTTATAGATCATGCACCTTGTGATAGTTTGCCAATATTTTGTTCAACAGTTGTAAGGATGTCAGTCGTCTGATAAGCTCCACTGTACAGTATTTGAATAGTGCTGTTGCTAAGGTCTTTTTGATTTCTCCTCCCAGCTGCTCACTGCAGGAAAGAACATACCACTTTCTGAACATACCCATATTTATGTATCTGATGCAGATATGTTGCATTATGAAAACAAAATAAAAAAAAAAAAAATCAGGGTTGGTTAAATCAGCCAGAAGTTAAGCAAAAGATCTGATGGGCAATTGACATAAATTTCTGGAAATACTTGAGCTCCTAACTGCAATTTCCCTTTCTTTGCCTTGTACAGCAGGCAAAGGCTAGAGGAGAGAAGCAGCTGGAACCTGTTACTCTGTCAGAATTTTCAGCAGAGTTGTTGATCATGTTCACAGTCCATTGAACCTAAAGGTATTGCCCAAAAATTCAGGGTGAGCACAGAAATTATTTTGGCCAGAAAAGCTATTAGCAGCAGCACTAGTAGTATTAGTAGCATGAGATCATAGAATTGTTATGGTTGGAAAGGACCTCTGAGATCACCAAGTGCAACCATACACAAAACCACAACCCACTCCCTACAATGTTGGCCATTAGAGCATGCCCTGAAGTGCCACATCTACAGGTTTCTTAAATACCTCCAGGGATGGTGACTCCACCACCTCACTGGGCAGGCTGTTCCAGTGCCTGACCGCTCTTTCAGCAGAGTAATTATTCCTAATATCCAGCCTAAACTTCCCCCGGCGCAACTTCAGACCATTTCCTCTGGTCCTGTCATTATTGACTAGGAAGAAGAGGCCAACACCTACTTCTCCACAACATCCTTTCAGGCAGTTGTAGAGGGCAATGAGGTCTCCCCTCAGCCTCCTCTTCTCCAAACCAAACATGCCCAGTACACTCAGCATCTCCTTGTATGACTTGTAGACCTCTCACCATCTTGGTAGCTCTCCTCTGGACACAGTCCAGCATTTCAATGTCCTTGTAGTGAGGGGCCCAGAACTGAACACAGTACTCGAGGTGAGGTCTCACCAGTGCCGAGTACAGGCACAAGCCCTTCCCTACTCCTGCTGGCCACATTATTGCTGATACAGGCCAGGATGCTGTTGGCCTTCTTGGCCGCCTGGGCACACTGCTGGCTCGTGTAAAGCCAGCGTTGCTTAGACCTTAAGAAACAGCTGGGGATAATTCAGCTTTACTGAATGGGAGTTAAACAACACTGAGCTGCTATTACTTTGACATTTCTGACATGCCTGTGTTAGTTCCATTGACCTGTTTTTTACCAATTCACATTTTGGTAGCAAAGACTGGGTTAGTCTTGACTTCCCTCAAACCCGTCTGTCATCTCCTAAAGCTGATAGTTTTCTCTAAGTAGACACTTCACACTGATTTGTGGAGTGGGGACAGGCAGGCAGGGGACCTGGGCCACTTCTTGGGAGAGACAGTGACAGAGTGAGACGGGAAAGCCAGGGCTGTAAAATGAGATTCACAGGAGCTTAATTTCTGTGGGTCTGCACGTTGAGGGGCCCTTGGCTTTGGGGTACATCAAACTGTCCCCCGAGGTCTTGTCTTAGACTATGGCACAGGCATGTAGCAATTCGGGCATATTACAGGGGTAGCTCTGTGATTTAGATGCACGCGTTGTGTCTGAATAGGGCTAATCAAAGAGGAGAGTTTTCACAAACCCATGAAAAAGTGAGCACTAGTTTTGGGGTATCTTATCAGCAGTGGCATCATGTGTGGCAGTGTGAAATATACAGCCCATTTGGGTGCAGGTCACATCCAGTTAAGGCAGATTAAAACTCTTGCAGTTCAGTGAGATGAATACTCAAAGGATAATTTCGCAGGTACTGTATTTGCCAAAGATCCAAGTGGAAATTTTGTGAGAGCCAGTATTAACTGGGTAAGCAAAAGTAACCCAACCATCCCTTGGCTTGTTACTTTATTCTGTTGCTGTATTTATACTGTGAAACACAATCAACTGCGGCTACTCAATATTCGATATTAACTGCTTTTCAAAATAAAACCAGTGCTAATAAAAGTTTAAAAAATCAGTTGCACAAGAGCCAAGTGCTGTAACTACCAGGCAGGCAGAGAACAGGCAATTCAGAGTCAAGTGTCTGCCATGTTTTGCCAAATTCTATAAACCTGTTCCATCTCCAGAATTTTCTTTTTGCTATGTCAAGCACTAACAATGTCAAAGGCACTTGTGTACTTGCACTTGGTTGGCTGTCAATTACATTCCTGTGGCCCTTTGATTACAACAGGCAGGGGAGTCTCACGACAGTAAAATGCCTTTTTTCCTGGCAGAGCAGTGGGTAAGGATTGTAGAGCGTGTAAGAATCCAACCTCAAACTATTTTTGTCACAAGATAATAATGATAATTACTGGTCTGGAATGATGAGACTTACTTAGCAGAAAAATGTCAAAATTAAGTTTTCAAGCAGCTTGAGGTGTTTGGAGACCTAGGGATTTTCACAAACACTTGGCTGTCAGACAAATTCAAGTAAATCTCTGTCCTGCATTACAAAGAACCCAATGAGCATTAAAATTATGAGCCAGCAGGACAAAATTTTCACTGATATAGTTTGGAGAGGAGAAAGCTTGGTCTTGCTTGGCTAGCCTATGCTTTTTCTTTCTGTCCCACTGGAAGGTATGTGTATCATCCTGGTCAGTGGGCTGCTTAGCTTGCAGGAACCCGTGTGTTATGTGTTGGAGCACACTTGATCAGGCATGAGAGTTGGCCTCAAGATTGGATGCTTGAGGCTTTATTTGAGCAGGGAGATAACTAGCTGGTAAAACAGTTATCAAAACCATTGCTCTGGTAGTACAGTGTGCTGCCAAAAGCTTTCAAGCTTTGTTTCCATCCCTCTGCCTCAAATGACCACTGCAAGGAAATAAGCACTTGAAGGGCTGCTGAGAGTTTTTCTGTCTTACAAGAAGTTCTCAGACTGCTTTCAGTTTCCCCCTCAGGCTTAAAATTACAAGAGTCCTATGAACATCCTTCAGAAATTCATAGTAGGGGCAAGAGACCTGTTTATGGATTGCCATCATGTAACTCCTATTAGTTTCATGACTTTATAACATTATTTTTCATTCCCTGATTACTAATTGTCTTTCTCCCACATTATTGCAAATTAAAAAAATCAACAGTATTAAGTATTACCCAGAGGGTCATTTCTAAGGCCATGAGGAATTGCTTTTTTCCTCTGGTACCAGCTCTGAACAGACTCTGAATGTCTGTGAATGGCATGTTATAAAGTCATGTCATCTATTAAAATTACTGCTCTTTCTTGCACCAAATATGTCTGGTGACCATTTAACTGTCACAGCTCAGTACTATCCATGGTACAAATCCCTTAGAAGTAATTCCAGAAGTAGAATGTAGTCTCTGACTACATTTACAAATTCTGGTGATAACAGGTGCCTGAACTTTTTGATAACCCAGCCTGAGCCCTTGCTCAATGTTTATCATGGGACTGCTCATAGGAAGTCACGTCCCTTTAGACTTTCTCAGACTGGAGTTTCAAAGTCATTAATTCTGTCTGCAAATCTTTTACAGTTGTGTGCACTTTGTCACAGGAGCAGTTTTTATATTAAAGATGGTTTACAGGCCTGTCAGTTTTAAGAGCAGGAATAAAACTCATGGTTTAAATAAATGACAATCTTTATTTATTAAAGATTCTACCTCAAAAAGAAATTGCCATCTGCTAACCCAGTGAATGTTTGTGAAACAAGATACTGTCATTTTCAGTAAACCTTTCCTGCGTTTGCTGAGAGTGAATCCCACGCTGGTGAAGCGTGTGGGCTAAACAATGAACGGGTTTGAAGCAGGATAATGAGACATATGTATATGACAGAGATTACACAGGCGTGCCTTTCCTAGCAGAGAAGATGAAAAATACCACGCTCTTCAATTTAGGAATTGTAACCAAGATGTGTTAAGATGACTGAGATAAGCACCTTATAATAAAAAATACCTCTTCTTAATTTGCAGGTTGCCTGAGGCCACTGGTTCTTCCTCATAGTTACATTAATGTATCTGAGTTCGAGTCCTCCTTCCCCGTAGGAACAGTGGTGTATTATCAGTGCTTTCCTGGATATAAACTAGAAGGGGCAGAGTTCCTTGAGTGCATGTATAACCTTATCTGGTCAGATAGCCCACCTAGGTGCCTTGATGTGGAAGGTAAATGTTTTATTGTTCATTTTTCTTTGAACTTTCTCAAAATCAGCATGTTTGGTATGATTTTAACTCAGGGCTGTATCCTGGTTTATGCTGTATGTAATGTTTCTACAGGCCACGCAGAGCCTATCTAGGTTTTGGTGTGTGCAACCTGTTGTGGTTCACTGCACCGTTACCTAATGTTTGCTCTCTCCATGTCCAAAATATGAGAGGGAAGCTCTTAACAGTGACTGCTTTGCCCTTAAAATGTAAATTCTTTGCGGCTTTTCTAATAAAAACACCAAGGAGGTTATAGAATTCACATTCATGTGCAGATGGTCAGAGTTTCTATAGATACGGGTAGATTTCCATGATGAACTAAAAAATACTCCATAGAAACTGTAAGCCTGGGCTGTGCCAGCTGCAGACATTATTCAGTGCTACATGATGCTGCATGATATCAAATACTTGTTGTATCTCATGGGAGTTAACTTTAAAGAAATATTTGCAACCAAAGTGAGTGAGCTAATGCATTGATTAGGAATGTAAAAACTATGATGATCACTTTGTGTGAAACAGGTAAATCTTATCAAGCCAAAAGCAATAACCTGTGACTTTAGCTGCAGTGCTGGAATGGAGGATATTGCAGTGCATTTACATTTGCATCCCATGCATTTTAAAACAAAGATATGGAATGGCTTATTCTGTACACTGCCAAAACCCTGGGAATTACCTTCCTCCATCGTCATACTGCATCTTGAATGAACCATCCTGGGAAGCCATCAGAATCCAGATACATCCTCTGCATTTCATTCCCCTAAAAGGACTATGTTTTTGCTCTACTTCAAGCCTGTAAGGAAGCTAGCTATATGTAGAATTTAACTGAAAGCAATTACAGGAACTCATATGTGATGCTTATGTCACTGAGCTAAAAGCCAAGCACTCTGGAGTGCAAAACTCTGCCAGTGGCATCAACAAAGCGCTATACTGCACAAAAATAATAAAATTATCTTTATTTTTAACTGACAATGCAAGTTCCAAAATTCAAAGATGCCTTTGCAATTTTGGAATCACATAACAAGATGATTATTTTTTTTTATTTAGCACACCAGAAAATATTCATTCCAAATCAGCTCTATGTAAACCATTTTTGGAAGGTTTCTTGGTTATTGTTTATAGCGTGGAAAATACATTAAAAATCAGAAGGGCCCTGTTAGGCTTAATCCAACAGTGTAACTCTTTTGATAAAAATGACAATTCTCCCGTTAGGAAAATGTGAGCATTAAAATAGAGAAATTCAAGTGTATGAAGCAGAAAAAGTTGTGTCTTACCTTCACTTAATGCAGGTTGGTTTTCCAGCTGCTACCAGAATAACAGAGAAAACTCACGTGCTCATTGCTTATTGCTTGTATTATAAAGTCATGGAGAGACTCTTTTATCTTGTTAATTCGAAACAAGAGAGAACTGCCCTAACAGTTCTGCACTTTAAAATAACATGTCAGAAGGTACCATCCCCAGTCAACTGTGATGATCTGTGATGGGGGGGACCAGTGTGTGCTAGACACTGGGTCAAAGCCACCTGGGAGGCCTCCTGAATTCTGATTTAGATCCACCCTCCCTTCTAATCATGTTCTTATTGCTCTCTCTAAATGCTAAAACTTTCTGTGGTGATTTTGTGTTGGTGGCCCATTCGTGCACAGGCCAAGGGAGCCAGAGGAGACTGAAGTTCAGAGCATTAATGCTTGCAAGAGCAGATTCTTCTTAGCATTGGTGCTGTCCCTGTTTCTGTTGGCTTGGAAGAGAGAGCAGCAGCGCTAAAAGGCCACACCTGACAACCCCTGGTGTGAACTTCCTTGTAGAGATGCTTCACTTGGTACACATCAGACTCCCAAATTAAATCCAGAGCGGGTAAATCAGCCTGAGGTGCCCTTGTTTCAAAGCGTTTGTTCAAGTTATTTAGGCAAGGAGTGCCAGTCTCCAGGAATCTTGTTGCAATCCACTACTCTCAATTAGCAGCCAAAACTCCCTCCTTGCATATTTTTCATTCCACACCTTGCATACTGATCTCAGGCTCATTTTTCAGTATTCCTTTTATGCATGAGGTATAATGTCGCCAAGCAGTATTTTTCACAGGGGAAATCTGCAAATAATAAATTAATTCCATTTATTTATTTCCAGGATAATTCAGAATGTATTCTAATAGCATGTCCTGCTCAGTATTTTAATATGGTAATGATGAGAAGGAAATGCTTGTTAGGAAGCTACAGTAAACCATTCTAGAGCTTTTACTCTGCTGTAACCAATGCTGCTTTCAGCTTTCTTGTTTTGATATATGTTCTTCTTGAAGCCTTCACAGAAGGAATTTCTTAAGTGTATGTGTGATCACAGAAATGCTGTATGTCAGTCTTGTGAATTTTCCCTCTTCGTTAGGCCGAATAAATTCTGAATGAAGGGTCTGAGGCTCCATTTAAATAAATAGTCACAGGGAGGACCGCTCAGCTCCCATGATTTCTAATGCTCAAGTCCAGCCTTAGTCTCAGTATTGCCAAGTGCAGAGCTGCCACGGGCTCTGGCGCGAGACTCATTTTTGCTGACAGGGAAGAAGATTTTTTCTGATAATTAAAATCACTGTTGCTTCAGTCACAGCAGTGCCTGAAAATGGAAATATCTGGTATGGAAGTGCAGCCAACACTGCGGAGTTACGCAGTGAACCCTCAGAAACAGCCCTTCGCATCCCATCAGGGAAATTGTTAGAGCTCGGGCACATAAGGATGCCTCGCGCTCAGGTTGCCAAGTATTTAGTGGTATGAGATCTTCTTAGATGTTTGTGCCTCTGCCAGATTTAAAACATACAGATTGATTTTTTTTTGAGTGTCTTGCCTCGAGCTGAATCCTTTGGGGACCTTTGCTTGAAATGGTTCGACTGTATCTGAGAATGATGGTGGTGTTTTACCATTACTAGAAAATTTTACAGTCATTTAGAGGATGAGATGAAGCATCTTCACACTGCATTTTCTTTCCCCTTAACTCCACAATTTACATCTTTAACTTTCTTAATATCCTTTTTTTCTAGTGGAATTTAATAATTATGTAGAAGTTTTTTAAACTTTCTTTTGTAGTGAAACTCAGTAGCCACTTTCACGGTTATATGAAAATCTTAAGGAAAATGTTATTTTATTTATTTATATTTTTAAATTACCAGTTTGGGGTTAATCATCCATCTGTAGAAATTAAATTGAGTTAGTGATTGCCTTCTGTATAATCAGCTATGCAAAAGATGGGGGTGGAAAAACTCTAAAATTGAAGATTCCCACATGGAGTATAAACATTAATTGTAACATCAGTGGCTTCCAAAATCACTGGAGGAGAACACTTGAAAGCATACCAGTATAGAGCTCTGTGAAATGAAACCTATAGAACTAGAAAATGTTTATGAAATAATACTTTAAGTTGAATAAAAACATTATATAGGATTTGGAGAAATTTAAAAAAAAAAAAATCACCGCAAAGGCAGTAGTACTTTGGGAATGTGATGGGCATATGATTACAAACCTTGCCATCTGGCCTCTCTATTTTAATCTTTTATGCCCTTTGGAAGACCTCCAAGAAGATGTAAGGCATGGTGCTCATAAAGAACAGGAGGAAAAGCAGGCAAAGAGAGGAAGGGCTGGGAGAATTTGATTTTAGTGCTAATGCTAGAATATAAAGCAGCTGTATGGTTAGTGTAATTGGGAATTCCTGGCTCTGTATCCAGGAGTAAAAGGAAAAACAGGTTGATTGAATTCGCAACAGCAGAAATGCTCCTGTTATCTGGAATGTCTGGGTATGGCATCATCCCAGCTGAACACAGAAGCTGCTCCTGCAGGAAATGAGACCTATTGCAGTACCAGAATTTCATTCCACATGCTAGGATCAACAGATTCTCCAGCTGAGGTTAAGCTTGAAACAATGTTAAATAGAAAATATTTCAAATTTTTGTAGGTAGATTCAAAATAAAATGAAACAAGCATGAGGAACAGACTTCAGAGGGGCGAGTCAATGAGTAGAAGAGAGGAAAAACATACAAAGTGTTTCAGAATTCTGGTATCTAAAACCATCTCATTGTGGGGCGAGGTGAAAAGATGTAACACTAAGCTGGTTACTGATTCCAGAAGAGATCCCAAAAGTTATAGAAACTATGAGAGAAAGATAGGAGAAGGAAGGAATTAAGAAAATTGCACAACAAACCACAAGTGCAAGGGAACCCAGACACCCTCTACCTACAGCACCAGGAAATGTCCTAAGAATAAAAGGGTTATTCATATGAGAATTAAAACCTGCAAAGTATGCTATGAATAAAAAAATATTCTGGAAAGACAGGCAAGAATACAAGACAGAGCTTTAAAATGGTTTTGTTCATAAACCTGAGGACGGACAGACATAGAGAGGGTCTGATAATTTTGACATAGAACCTAGAAAGTAAAGAGCATAACAGAGCTCTGGGGGAGGCTGATATTATGGGTGAAATTCTGCAGCTGCTTAATATTTCAAAATGAAGCAGCTTCAACTTTCTAAACAACTACACACAGATACTTTGAAGGAAAGCTTCAAAAAAATCTTCATTCTTGTTCAGTTGCTAATCCCACAAACAGTGATTGACACCAAGCTATACACTTGGTAACTGTGGCCTTAAAATATTTTAAATTCTTGATGGAACATACAGAAATATCCTGAGAAAAAAGATGCAAGTCAGCCTGTAATGAGTTTGTGTTCGGGAGTCAGACCAAAGTAAGCAATCCTAAGCCTGAGAGATTGTTCGTTAGTGTGAACGGATTTCTCTCTGTGTTTCTTTGCTGACATTAAGAAGGCTTTAGATAAATTCCAACATGACAGGCTGATGCGTATCCTCAGGGAAGATAATGTTGATGCAGCAGAACTCCTATAGATAAAAACTCTGTAGAGGGAGCAGAGGGCAGCAAGAGAAGCAAGTTGTGAAACGCTGCAGTATTAATAAATTAAGAGAGGTAGATACCAGGATTCTGTGCTTTGTTTACACCTACTCAGCTTGCAGGCAGGACAGGAGAATAAATTAAATATTGCTTGACTGCCAAAGAGGTCATCCAAGTTCACTGAGTTAATATTAACATAAGACACATCGATAGCCTTGTTTTTAATAGCTCTGAGGAGTGGCATTTCAGAATATATTTACTGCCTACAGCAGCACTTCTTGCAACTCAGGGACAGCAAGCAGTAAATGCTCAAATAGCGGCAGACAACAGTATTTGTGAGTACCTGTCCTTGGGCAACACCTTTACATTGATAACACCTTTAGTCTGATGGCCAATGGATGAAATAGGCTGACAGTCTTTCACCCTGGGGGTGAGTTGTAGAAGGCAAGTGTGAGGAAGAAGTTTAAAATGATAATCAGCTTTAAGAAGTCCCTCAATAATTCTGTGTGTTTCTGCAGTGTAGATAGTTAATTCATTCATCACCCAGGAGTGCAGAAATGACACGCATCCTGCCCCTCTGCATGAACATTTCAAGGAGCTGCTCATGTTGACTTGGAGTATCTGGATTTTTGTGCTGTTGGAGAATGCTGAAATTCAGCTGTACACTTTTACTCACAGCTGAAGAAGCATGAAAAGAACTGAATTCAGCAAGAGCACAGTGACATGAAATACCAGGCAGACAAACCATGTTCTTCTGTGGACATACTGCTTAATAATTATCCAGTCTCAACTCCAGCAGTTGTATTGCAAAGTGAAACAGAAAGAGAACCAGACAACATTTTGAGACAGAATGATACCCCAAAGCAGGCTTTTTGCAGCTCTCATGATGAGGGATGGGGGCTTTAGTCTCCAAGCTGAAGACATCGTTTGAAGATAAATACTGTTATATTTCTAAGTGACTGGTCCTTTTTTTGCATTGCATAAATCTTCTTTGATCTTGGCTGTGATTGAAATAGATGCCATCTCCACTGCTCGTAGTTTTTCAAGAAAGCAACAGAACAACAACTTGTAATCTGTTTCTTTTATGTCTTCTGTTTTCTGCTTGATGCACAGGACTGTCACAGTAAATCATTGTTTTACACCTGCTCTGTCACCTTTCAGAAACTCCTTAGCATTTGCAGAATGAACCAGACATCCCAACTTTTTTATGGAGCCATAACTTCTGCCCTGAAGTTCCATGTTAGCTGCCAGATTTGTGTAGTGTTTTATCTGTGGTGCTTTAAATATGCTGGGGGATTAGGTGGAGGGGAAGCAGACAAAATTTCTCCCTGACGGCTGTTTTATAATATTAATCTCTAACTGTATCTGGCAGGGCTTTTGGAAAGGAAAAGTGCACTGCACTGCCTACCTTAGAATCAAATATCTCTGTGCTTTGTGGACACATTCATTACATTTGGCTACACAGTGCAATCACAGAATGTCTTCCACAAGTAGAGGGGACTGTAGCTACAGACTCTATGCATAGGTCTGTTTGTTTCCAGATATAAACCCAAATATTTAAAGGGCGGCAGTTTCACCAGTCATGGTAGCAGGCACTTGGTAACTAAACATCAATAACAGAAATCGGTGCTCTTCCACACCTTCCTCTTCTTGTAATCTGGTTTGTGGTGTTACAGTGCTAAGATCACCTGCTGGTTTTCCTCCTTTTTTTTTTTTTTCCTAGTAGCAGGCTCAAGGGGTTCTTGCTTACAAATAAAGAGGAAATGGCTATTAAGGAAAGAGGAGTGTAAATAACATAAAAAGACTGGTATGTCCAGCTTGCAGTGAGTGCTGGCTTCTTCAGACTCTCCTTCTCAGGTGTTTTGATCTGTCTGGTTTTTAGCTTCCCACCAGCTTCTTCTCCCTCCTTCACCTCCATTCTACTTCTCAGCACTTTGAGCTTTTCCAGGTCTAGGGTTATCCTGTGACACCTGTCAAATTCCCAAGCCTTAACTTATTTTGAAGTCCTCCAGTTCCTTCCTGTTAGGTATCTATGCAGTCCCCAGCACCTGCTCCTCAAAGTCCTAAGAGGACCATTATCAATCATAAAGACAACCACTCATTAGAAAAGGAAGAGATAGAACTAGAAGCAAGTGATGAAGAAAGCTAAAAGGATCTGCTGTAAATGAGACCACAGTGCTCCAAGCATTCCCATGTGAATAACGAGTGTAAATATTTCCTTAAAAATAACTGTGGGCTTCTTGCTAGAAGAACTCCTAGCTCTCTATTGCTGCAAACTTCTTATCACTTTTTCATAGTTCAGACAAAAATTGCGCTTTTTAACTTAGAATTTATGGGAGAGAGGTCACTTGGGGGGTGTTTCATCCCATATCTGTTGTGAAATGCATATGAAATTAAAGACTTGGGCATGAAGATCAGTGTTTCACAGGTTGCTGTGCTAGGAGCAGCAGGATTGCTGAGCAGGAGTGTGGATTTGGTGTGATGCTGCTGCAGGAGCTCAGCTGATTGGAACACTAAAATGGGCTCCCTAATTCATCACTCTGGTAACAAGGAAGCTTTGTGTATGATAAGCGATTGTAATCACCTTCTGTTTCCATTTAGGAATCAGCTAATGTTAAACTACTATTAAAGTAGGCTTGAAACTAGTTTTATGCTGTTTAATTTAGGCTCATACAGCTGGTGTCAGTGATAGCGGTTCTCAGCATGGTGGTGTTTGTCAAAGCTAGACCAGAGAAGCAGCTTTTCATTAAAAACTTAATTATTCAATTCATTTCACACTTCATAGGAGGTGAAAAGTGTTTCTCACGCTGTGCACGTTGAAAGGCTCACCTTGCTGTTGTAGCTGGTGCAGAATTACCCAGGGGTGATCGTCCACGGGTAGAGGAAGCAACTTGGAGCCATGAGAACTGGGAGGGTGTTCGTAGCTGCTTGAGCACTGAGATGTTGAATGGTCAAGACTAAGTTGCTGAACTGTTAGGTGTCATAGAATCATTGTGGAAGAAAATGCCTAAGTGGCATTGCGAAGGCTAAATGATTGAAAAAGGTTAAGACTGAAGAGAATTTGCAAATCGTTGGCTAAGAATACAATATTTTTAATAATTCCTACTGTAGGCTTTCAAGAAATAAATCTGCTGGCGCCTTCAGAGATCAAAATAAACATTTGGTATCTTTCTTATTTTAAGTCACTTATGCTGTCGGGCTTAGCAGGAGTTACTTCATATATTAGTGCTCATTTAGTTTTTTTCTGTTGTGGTATTGCTATTGGTGCTGCTGCTTTGCTGTGGGAATTGGAAAAGCTCCTTAAAGCATCTCTTCCTTTTCAGAACACAAACTCAATGGCCTTTAAGTTTTTCTCACTTGTTCCAGTACAGCTACAATATGCAGTAAGTCTCCCTTCACAGTGCTGGCAGCTATTTTAGGAATAGATCTTTAGGACATTGTTAAGCTGATGTTCATGATAAATGAGAAGTTACGCTAGTAATGTTTCCTGTTCTCCTTACACTTCCAAAGAGTGTCATTAGAAATAAACTCTCATTAAGCAGCTGTTCTAGATTGAGATCTTTTCAGAGGGCTTATTTTAAAGCAACTGGGGTTGCTACTTCCTTGCTTTTACAAACCTCTTGATTTCTTCTTCAAGCTCCCAACTGGCTATGAGTGGTTGAGTCCAACAGTTTTTCTTCCATCTTACCTATAGTAGCAGACAATTTAATGGCAATTGTATTTTGCAATTTTAGAATTAAAATACTTTTGGCTTTTTACATTACTATAAATCGAAAACTAAGTATAGAGTAGAAAAATCATTTTTTTAACAAGTGCAGAAGTAATTTCTTTTGCCTTCTCTTCTTCCTGTTGGTCATTCACACACTGTTCCTCTAGGCATTTTCCTTCTTGATATTCCACTAGAATCACAGAATCACAGAATATCAGGGATTGGAAGGCACCTTGAAAGATCATCTAGTCCAATCCCCCTGCCGGAGCAGGAACACCTAGATCAGGTCACTCAGGAAGGCGTCCAGGCAAGTTATGAATGTCTCCAGAGAAGGAGACTCCACAACCTCCCTGGGCAGCCCCTTCCAGTGTGCAGTCACTCTCACTGTGAAGAAGTTTTTCCTCATATTTAAGTGGAACCTCCTATGTTCCAGCTTGCACCCATTACCCCTTGTCCTATCATTGGATGTTACTGAGAAGAGCCTGGCTCCATCCTCCTGACACTCACCCTTTACATATTTATAAATGTTAATAAGGTCACCCCTCAGTCTCAGTTTGTCATGAGATCTTTTTGGGTAACAAATAAATCAACAAATTCCCTAAACAGTATGTTGTCTTTAGAGTTTAAAAATCCGCAAATAACAGCTGCTTTTTGTTTTGAACACCAATGATGTATTTTCTCTTTCTTTGTTGTTTTTTACAACCTCATAACTACTAAGAAACATTTTCCATTGTGAAAGATAACACTGGTGTTCCATCAACAGAATATGGGACACAGGCATTACATTCTCCTCCATACCGACTATTTTACAATATGTTATGTGTATGTAAGAAGATGAAGAGCTTGAAATTAGGGCTCTGTGCTGTGCAGTGCAAGTGTGATTCATGTGTTGGTAATACCAGTGGAAATTGCCAGGTCTGTGGGGAGAACTGGACAGGAATTGATTGAGGTATATAAGAGAAAGGCTTCTTGGTTGAGTATATATTTTATTCTGAAGGTCTGAAGGGTAATGACAGTGAAGTCCCCAAAGAAGCAGGTTTTATAAGCACAGTGTTCATAAAGAAGCAGGAAAAGGAAGAAACATAGTTGTCATCTATTATGCTCCTGTAAAAAAAATTATTTTCAATACCCAAGCATGGTTTTGTGTGAATGCAATATATGGAAAGGGATCCTTACTGGGGCCCAGAATCCAGCTGGTAAAACCTCAGGTGGGGAACAGGTGACTCTAGAAGGGAAGTCGGACCTGCCAGAATGTGTACTGTTGCAGTCTCATGGAGTAAGTCATGGCTTGAATTAAACCTCAGTTGGACAGCAGGAGCCAGATGACAGTTGTCCAGAATTCTGGTGTTAATTAGTGTCCTGATATGTACAGGAACAAGTGAGGGTCAGGAGAAGCTCTTGTTCTCTTCTAGTTTGTGCACAAACCAGACAGCGCGTCCACCTCTCTGATTGCTATCTATAGCAGCCTTTTCCCTGTGCGTTGGAACTGGTAGAGTTTTATCTGTGTCTTTCTCATCATGAAGTATAATTTTTATCTTTTCTCACTCATTGCATAATGAAATATTCATAATGTGTTTGGAAGAATCTTTTTTTTTTTTTTTGATTAGATGCAAATGCTGCTGACCCTGTCCATCCCTGTGTCAGACAGAATGGCTGGCCTTACACTGGGCTTTCTGCTAACTTTCAGCTAACTGAGAAACTAGTGTCCTACATGAAAGGCAGACTGGTAGCCAGAGAAAAAATCATATTATGCAAAAAATCAAAGGTGGAAAATAAGCGTCTTGCTTTTGCCTCCCCTTTTTTCCTAAGTGAATAAGTAGCCTGTATTTCAAGACGTATTAGTTTTTATTTTTTTGGCTAACATACAAAAGCTGGGCAAAACTTGAATAATTTCCCTCCCACCTACTTTGACCAAAGACTGAACTGACTAACCCTTGAACTAGTTGACTAAAAAGAAGGCTTTGAGCAGTGTAAATATCTGTAACTCCACTGTTATCTCTCTACTGGTGGCTTTTTTTAAAAAGTGACATGACATATTTATTCTGTGCCATCAGTGTTAATTGAGAATATGCTAATGCCAAAAAATCTTCCCTCCATCCTACAATTCCAGTGTCAACAGTGCAGAATTACTGCAGCATCCTCTAGGCAGAGGTTAAAAAGCTTCTTGACCATAATGGGTAGGAAAAATTTCTAGGTGAAGCCCATTTATTCCTCCAGTGTCTGGGCAATAAGTGCGTGCAGCCTGCATTGCCTTCACTGGGACACTGATCTGAGGCATGTGGGTATCGTGCCATGGAGGGGGCGTTGCCTTTTGCTGTTTTATTTTTCACAGGGACCCCATAAAGCCAACTTTGGGGCCTTGGCACCTCAGAACAGCTCACAAAAGGGGGGCGCTGCTCTGTCTTTTGTTATAAGAAGCTCTTCTATTGGCCTGAGACAGGTCCTCTGCTCCAAGACAGTATTTGACAGTTCTTGTAACACAAGGCCCGACTCCCTAGGTTTTAAGCTCTTCCTGATAGTGCTAGTCTTTCATTAGAAACAGTCAGAGGAGAAAACCTGTGGCTTATCTTGGAGGAGAGCTCTCAGCTCCAGCTGCCCCTGAGAGCAGGCGGGGAAGTCCACCAGATCAAATCAGGAATTCCTCCCTTCAACTTGCTTGAGTAACAGGCATCTGCCATATAAACATGCTTGTTCTTTCTTTTTGATGAAGGACTCAGCTTTTCAGCTGAATATGCTGAGCTGTAAAGTTCTTACAGGCCCCCTTACAGTCTGTGGCCAATTGCTCTATAGACTGATCCAAGATCACATACTACAGAACCACTGCCTGGATTATGTCCATCCCTCTGGCAAGCTCCAAAGTGAAGGACGTACACATGTGGTCTTTTATTGTTGGCCATCAGAAGATACGACTAGGTTATCCATGCCAGATGTTGTAATTAGTGCACTAAAGTCTCAAAAGCCTTACAAAGTTAAGAAGCTGAAAGTTATTGGTAGTAAAGGTTTGGTTTCACATTTAAGAACAGCACCTAGGGCTTTTTTTTAGCTGTGAGAACTTCCTGAAGTAGAATTCACTTGTCTCTGTGATTATTTATTGTTCATACTGCTGTCAGCTTTGACAGTGAATATGTACTTGTCAGACACAATTTTATTTTAATCAGTTTGTAGTTATTTTCATTCTATGAGTTTGGTTTCTTTTACTAAGTCCATGGCCTGTAATTTCCAAATACAATTAGGATTGACCACTGGGAATGCTAGAATTTTAACTTTCCCAGAAAACTTCAGTGGGCTTAGTTCTGCCATTTGAGTTTGCACCCTTGATTGATCTGGCACATTCCTTTAATCTGTTCAATCAGTATCTTGCAGTGGTATCCAGCATAATGCTAAGAAAATAAGGGATTTGACACTTTCAGATGTTCTGACCGTGCCAAAATCTTTTGTCTTTAGGAGCCAAAGACGTTCAGTGGGCTCCAGACTTTTGTAATCTTGCTTTTCTATGATCAAAACTAAGGCCACATCATGGCTGTCCTGTCACTGACTGTAAAGGACCTCAGGCCAGAATGGTCATGGGAATGGGAGCAAGTTGAGAAAGGGACTGGGAGTATGACTAACTGCCCAGAGCTCAATATTAATTCCTTTTTTGTTTTTCGTGAGGTATTTCATTCAGTTTGATTTCATTTGGAAAAAGAGGCTCCAAAAACGAACACTGTTTCATTTGACCTACATGCCCTCATTTTCAAACAAGCTCCGTTGCATCTGCTGTTTGTTAGAGTGTTTAATACAGAGCTGTTGGCAGCTACGACTGCTTAAAACTCGACACTAATTCATGACTCCGCAGCACATTAAAGATCGCAGAAGTTTCCAGCCAGCATCAGTACATAAGCACTTCCTGTGAAATGGAGGGTGTCTCTGAAGGGATGGCATCCATTCTTAGCACTGAAAACATACCCTCCATGAAGAGTGATGCTCTTTTTTTTTTCTAATCTGCCTGGAAATATGTCACTCCTGAGCTGATCCACATTGCTGGGATAGCAGCACTGAGGCTTTTTTTATTCAGCAGGCTGCTTCGGCCTAGGGTGACATTAGGGATGAGGCAGGAGATGCATTGCTGGGGAGCAGACATTTGTTTCTCTGAGCGGTTGGTCTCTGTGACAAGATGTGCTCTACCTGGCTTGTGGCTAGAAAGGTGTTGGGCATCTACACATCTCTTGCAGCCTGTCATAGCTCAGCAAAACTCATTTGCAAAGAAGATTCAATTGTTGTCTTCCTTTGTTCTCATGCTCTAAGTGTAGATATGAAAAATATACCAGGTCTTCTTATCGCAGGCCAGAATGGTTGTTTTCACTGATCGTTTTCTTTTTAATAGAAAAATGATCCCTGATATGGACAAAAGGTGCTTTCCTACTCTTTCAGTCTAACACCTTTGCCCTTGTCTTAAGACAATTGTTTTCAATCTTGAGTTGACTTGCCAGCAAAGCATTTCTCTTTCTTGTGGGCCCAGAGACTTTGGAAAGTATGCAGAGTATCGAGGATGTGAATTTTTATGTGAATTACTTGCTCTGATTTCAAGTTATTATTAAGCCTTGCCAGTGAAAATGCAAACAAAACCATGTCTCCAGGGAATGGGGCACCAGCACTGCTGCACATTGTAATCAGCCTCTCTTGAAGATTCATTTAATATCTTGTGTATTTTTTTTTTTTATGAAATGCATTATTCATGTAACAAGATTCACAGAGAGAAGCAGCTGAATTGTAATCTCTGGGAAGATTCTTCTTCCGAGAGAAGGCATTTTCATTATTTAAATCAATGCAGTAGGTCTTGCCTGCATGAGAGAAGCATGAAATGAAGGCAACAGCCTGTAGATGGGGTGCTGAGCCAGTTAGTTACTGCCTCTGAAGGAAAATAAACCAAGCCATCTAGTAATTTAAGCCCTTTTTGGGTCAGTGTGTAGCCATTTGAGACATCATTACACTTTGTATGCTTTTTCCCCCTCTGTGTTAGAAGCACTTAGGAAAATAGTAATCAATGAACACTTAGTGGAAAAGTTTCCTGTCTTGTAAAAATACTGCTTGAGAGCTGCTTTCCCTGCTGCTGCCTCCTAGAGAGTGTTCCCTGGGCTCGCCATTGAGTTCATCTGCCCAGCCATGTCAGAGGACGTTTCATTTCGTTTCAGGGTCTACGATAAAAATTGCACATGCTTATATTGGAATTCTGTCTTATGTACTTAACCTTATGTAAACCACTGTACTTAATTAACACAGGCTCAGCCTCTGTTATAAGATCTCACTCCAACAGCAATCCCACTGAGATCAGCCAGGCTGCTCAGAGATAACCAAACACAAATAACACCAGCAGAGACTGAGCCCACCTTAGGAATATACAGTGGGACAGAGTGTAAGTATTAAGCAGTATTGCTTAATTACAAGCATCTGTTGCCACACCAGCTGATGGCTCGCTTATTTTTTAAAGTGAATATTTAGGATTTTAATTAGCGCATAGAACCACTTAATTATGTCAATGAAACAAAAAAATAGGATGCAACAGCTGAATTTGAGATGCTTCACAAGGAGAGGGATGGCCCTTATTTTGACTGTCCCTTCTATCTGTATATAAACACCTTCCAGGCATAGGTGGCCCCTTTTGTTGTCTGCTGGCTCTCAGATCTCATCTCTCCAGCCTTTCAACAAGCAGGTGACAGCAGAGCTTGCTGGTGTCAGTGAGAACTGAAGGTGACGCTCCCCCTGGGAGGTGTGCGAGTCCATCCACTGGTGGGAATGGTACTGGGTCTCCTGGCACCAGTGCTCTGGTACCAATGAGATAAACCCCAAACCAGCAGAGAGTCCAAAATGCAACCTGAAGTGTGCACTGTGCATTCTGACACACTGATGCTGCCCAGCAGAGGGTTGCTGGCATTAATGGCTTTCTCCTTTTCTCTTTATTTGCCCAAGTTTGCCCACTACCTCCAATGGTGAGTCACGGAGACTACATCTGCCACCCACGGCCTTGCGAACGCTACAACCATGGGACGGTGGTGGAGTTTTACTGTGACCCTGGCTACACCCTCACCAATGACTACAAGTACATCACCTGCCAGTACGGAGAGTGGTTCCCCTCCTACCAAGTGTACTGTGTCAAAACAGGTGAGGGACCAGCTGTGGCATCACTCTTGTGCCTCTTAGAGGCTCTCTTTTTTAGAGCAAATCTGTACATCTGCAGTGCCTGGTGAATCACAGAATCATGGAATGGTTTGGGTTGGAAGGACCTTAAAGATCATCGAGTTCCAACCCTCCTGCCATGGGCAGGGACACCTCCCACCAGACCAGGTTGCTCAAAGCCTTGGCCAACCTGGCCTTGAACCCCTCCAGGGATGGGGCAGCCACAGCTTCTCTGGGCAACCTGTTCCAGTGTCTCACTACCCTCACAGGAAAAATTTTATTCCTAATACCTGATCTAATTCTCCCCTCTTTCAGTTTAAAACAGTTACCACTCATCCTATGGCTCCACTCCCTGGTCAAGAGTCCTTCCCAATCTCTCCTGTAGACCCTTTAGGTCCTTGAAGGCGCTCCAGGGTCTTCCCAAATTTCATGTGTTTCATGGTTAAGTGATGAACATTGATTTTAAGATGCAGTACATTTTTGTTTCCAAGATCCTGAAAAATAAATTCATAATTGCATGTATAAATAAAAGCCAAGTGGAAAAAGCGAGGTCCAGCCCCTGCAGCAGCTTACTGTTAAGGTTACTTTTGGCATATGGCATCGGTTTATGTCTATTTATACAATATAAATATACAAGATTTCTGTTCCTAACTGGCGTTTCTGAGTATTGTTGAAGTATTAATACAAAATACCAATAGTAATAATCAAGCAGAACTCTCGTATTGCCTTTTTGTTACAGAACAAACCTGGCCAAATACACAGGAGACCCTCTTGACCACATGGAAAATAGTGGCGTTTACTGCTACCAGTGTTCTATTAGTACTGCTACTGGTTATTTTAGCCAGGATGTTCCAGACCAAATTTAAGACACATTTCCTTCCAAGGTTTGTACTCTCCTCGGGCTGTTTTAGTTAGCTTTTTTTTCTTAAATGAGGACCTTAATTGAGTTTTTACATTCAGTGTTCTTCACTGAGGAGACAGAGTGGCTCACAAGCCTTGCAGATACCACCTACTGCTGCTCTGAGCAGAAGTGTCTGAGCCACCTGTGTGGAAGGCACCCCTAGAAACCCGCCGTACTCCTCTCTGCAACTAAGATAAAAGGCAAAGTTTGCCAGACTCACCCTGGGAGTAACTACAGCTCTACTACTGAGAATTGCTGCTTCTGCATGTAAAAATAGCTGACAGTATTTTTAAATACTCATTTTGAGGTGCTGGGGAATTAATTTTTTAACTACTGTAGACTTAGTAATGTAAGTTTTAAGAAATATTTTCTTTTTCTCTGTGGACAAATTTATATTAAAAGTTTGCTTCCCCTTCATGAGTATTATTTTCACCATGGTTCATAAACATCTCTTACATCTTCCTTTATTTCCATAAAATACTGTGCAGCTCTGAGCATTTCTCATTGATTCTCACAGCTCTGCTCATGAGACAGGTAGGTGGGTGTTATTATTATGATCTTACAACTGGAAAACAGGCAGGCACATGGAGTTTTAGGCAAAACTAGTACTCTCTCTGGGTCTAGACTTGTTTCTAGTTTCCAGTCTGCTCAGTTTGCCGTGGACCTTCACCGTGTGGCTCCTTGCTGCTTTTTCTCACATCTCTGTGTGAGAAAACAGAAAACACACAGAGAAAACAGACGAAAAAGCTGCACGTCAGTAAATATGTGCAGCAGAAAGGACGTGGTGATCTCAATGTTAAAGATACACATACATAAAAGCATACAGTTCATAAAGCAATGTCTAAATTTATATACATATATTTGTGCATATATAAAGCATATGGGGAGTAGTATACATATATGTATAGAACTAGGAAGATCTTCAGGGTAATGGCTTGCACTGCGTTTAGCTTTATAGTTTGTGCTTCTCTGGCTTGTGGAAATGGCTTTCTGTTCTCTCCTTTTCAGACATTTTCATGTCCTAAATGTACCTGGGACCAATTCCCTCCTGCTAGGGCTCTGCTGTGATTTAATCGCTACCAAACAGTTACTTTAGAGTTTAACAGACCTTCACAATTAATATGAATGTTTTGCCTGAAAAAGAAACCAGCTGGTGAAGGAAGCCTTCCTCCTTTGAAAGTAACACCTGAAGGAGGCCACAAAACTGGCCATCAAAGCCCTGTCATCTGGCAGTAGTCATCTCAGCACCTGTTTAAATGGGCTGTAAACAGTTCTGGGTTCTAGCACAGAATTTTCCAGGGGTTTAAGACACTGGTGAACTACATCTGTGGGCTTTTATTCACGATGTCTACTGTGCACAGCACAGCAAATGGTGCTCCTTATCTCTTCCAAGCACCTGTTTTCCTTTCCCATCTCAAAATTGTTCTTCCCATTACTGGTTTCACATTTCTGATTGTAACAGATTCCAGACCGTCAACCCGAGCAGGGTTTTGCGAACCAGTGCCACGTACATGTCTGTGAATGTTAATCATCCTGCAGCTTTGTTTCGCGCGGCTAGAAAGTGCTGTGTTTATACTTAAGTTCAGCAGTTGGCTCCAAGGTGCTTTCTGACATGCTCCTGCTCTCTGTGGTAACTCCTCTGTGTTTGGCGTAGAGGCAACCAGGAGGGCTCCATGGGCGACCCCGACTTTGTGGTGGTTGACGGCGTTCCTGTCATGCTGCCTTCCTACGATGAAGCTGTGAGCAGCGGTTTGAACGCTCTGGCACCCGGATACTCAGCTACCACTGACCAGGGGCATATTTTGCAGACAGAAGATCAGAATCCTCCAGCTTACCCTGGCCCCAGGATTACAGACACACTGCCCAGCGAGTTTGAGACCCGTGACAGTAGGTCAGGCTCATCTGAACTGCTCCAAAGTTTGTGCCCGTCCCCGCCGTGCCAAGCAGCAGCACTTCCCGCTTTGGATAGAACTGACATACCCCGGGGCACTGCTGGGGAGGCTGCATCCACAAGTCCCCGGATCGATATTGCAGATGGTGAGTCTCCCAAAGGTGCCCATCAGCAGGAGTCATCATTTGTTTGTACTGTCAGAGCAGGATCTGCTCCTACTTTCTGCATGTTTTTGTCTACATCTTAATTTGGACATTTTAAAAAACATACTAGAATGGAGAATAGCTAGAGTTGGAAGGCACCTTAAAGATCATCAAGTTCCAACCCCCCTGCCATGGGCAGGGACACCCCCCACTAGACCAGGCTGCTCAAAGCCCCATCCACCTGGCCTTGAATATCTCCAAAAAGGTGGGAATAGAGCATAGTCCATGGTCATAGAGCTTTATATCTTATGTCCTTGCTGGCTGTGATGACAGGGACTTGAATCACACGCCAGAAGGTTCCTGTCCAGACCCCGTAACAACACTCTCATCAACAGGAATGTCAGCAGGCACCTGTGTAGAGCCTCAAAGCCAACCATCATCTTGTCTGTGTTGGCCTGTTCATCTGCTTCTCAACTCCTACACTCACAGCTCCCTCACATGCCATGGGTTTCACAGCAGAGAACGCCATTTTCTCCTTAAAATAGAAAGCAAATCATGTTTTCATACTAAAACAAAATTAGCAGCCTTTATTAACAAGCTCATCATGTCTGTGTGAAGCAAACTGTTCAGTCTAGAGAACTTAGGCATTAAGCCATGGAGATGGTAGTCACAGCATGAAAGTGCCCACAGGACCATGTATGAGAAGGGAGATCGCCATATATTACCATCTGCATTTAAATCGAACATGAGCATGCATTGATATAATTTAATTGGGTTCTAATAAGCTGTATGGTGTCAGGGAAATGAGCTAGCTTTCCTTAGAGATGTTTAAGAGGGGTGGCTCTGATCCTGCTCTCCACATTCGCTGAGGGTCACTGGGCAAAGCAATCTCTGTGGGATTTACACTGAGCTAAGGCCCAGTGTCCTAAATCAGTGTGAGTGAAGCTCTGGGTGGAGGAAGCCCTCTTGCTTCATAGGGTTGGGTCTAATTTTTAACAAGCCTGTGAGGGGAAGAGGACAGCTAGAAAGAGGAGGAAGAAGTTTTAATGCCAGTTAAAATCCCTCCTTACTCTGAACGCTGATTCTGTGACTAATGTAGTTGAAAGTATGCTTGCATTTAGGATTTTGTGGGCCTAACTTGTTTTAGAAAATCTGATTAGTTTTAGTAGCTTAATTTTCATCCAGGTGTTAGAGCACAAGTGGGCCTAGAATTGGCGATATCGTATGTCCTGTCCAGATTTTTGCCATCTCCATTTCTGTTTTTGTAGAACTGCCAATACTAACAGTCTGCAAAAGTATCAAGGGAAGTTACAGTCAGCAATCAATGCTATTTCTTGTTTTCCCCTAGAGATTCCTTTGATGGAAGAAGACCCTTAGCCTGCACAGAGACATGTCTTCGTCACACTGCACTGTTGGGTGACATGAATCATGAGGATTTAGAGATAGAGAAGACTATCTGTGGATTTGGGGAGGCTATTTTCCTACTTACCAATCTTCCATGGGATGATGTCACCAGCTTGGGTGTACATCTTAATCCACAGCAGGGATAACCGCCTCAGCGCTTGGAACAGCAGCAGTTTTATGAATGAATCCTGGGGATTTGACGAGAGCAGATGTAGAAAAAGAACTGTGGCTTTTTAGAAATGAAATGTATATCTGCGTCGCAGAAAGTCATATGGCTCTGTAAGAAATGCTATTGGATTTTGATACTAACTGCCTCACAAAAGCATGTCAAAGTATGTAAATTTGCTTATAAAGACTGCTTTAAATGATCTCTGGACCTCTAGTTTATGAAGAATCCTTATGAGTTTAAAAAAATACTAGTACTGAAACACAAGCAAAAAGAGGAAAGATCCTCTCCGGGCTTCCTATGATAACGAGGAAGCTTTTGAGTTAGTTGGCAGTGGTATTGTTTCAGACCATGTCTGCAGGAAATAGAACAGAAATGAGGGGGTTCATATATACTTTGATGTATGATAGAATATAGATAAATATATATATATATATTTAAAAACTCTTAAAGAGAAAGAAAAGGAAAGACTCCCAGGTCACATAAGGATCTGGAGATTTTTTTTAAAGGTAAGGCAGAATTTATATCATATACAATATTCAAGGTAAAGTATCGATATTTGTATTTATGCAAGACTTCTGTGACTACATTGCATTTGATAAATCCTGATATAATAAGAAAGATCACGGAAATGTTAAAATTATGAAATACATGCTTAGGGAATGTTGAACTCCGCTTCAACCTTTCTTAAGCTCTTACAAATATATATATATATATACTAGAGTAATCTACAGTCATAGCCCAGAGCACTGCCTTGTCCCTGTGCATTGTGGTAGTATTCTGAGCCATTATTGTAGAATACTTTTTAAAAATAATAATAAAGTTCCATTTGAGTTCTTTTGACTTAACTGATTGTGTGTAGTTGGCCTTTTTTACCCTTCCTCACTTCTTTCACCAGCTCCCACCTGAAGGCTGACATGGCCACACAGCACCCTCCCTGGGGCATTTTCAGCGCTATATTCATTACCCAGCTACAACTGCAGACACTGGTTGTGGCGAAGCAGAGCACATGGAATGGGCACAGCGGTGGCACAGCTTCTGTGGAGGCTTTTCTCTCCTCCGTGTGCTACAGCCGAGCGTTGTGCTGAAGCCTGGGTGAACGGCTCATTTCCGTGGTGTTACAGGCTCTCCCTTATTTGTCAGGAACATTCTTGGCTTGTTCCATGTCCTTACTGCGAGCCAAGCAGATTTTCTCGTCTTATTTTTGGTATTGCGCAAAGGAAACACGTGTTAAGCTGGCAGTGTTTGAAGGAAGAACTGGCTGTACGTTAATGACAGCGACTGCCATCAGGCGGGCTCATCCACTCCGCAGGAAAACACGCAGCCGAGTTCTGATTATGTAGAAAGTCAACCAATAGCATCTTTGTTGCCCTAAACACAGGGTCACTACAAGTTGTTCCATTATTTTTTCATGATTTTTTAATTATTTACTTGCGCTGTGGTAGCATCTAGTGGCCCCACTCATGAGTCAGGCTGCTGAAATGATAGACGTGCTGCAAGCATTTGAGAAAGTGGTTATTAGCATCCTGCCAGCAAGATGCAAACGGAGACAACGAACTGTGTAACGGAGAGGCAATTATTACAACAATCTCAATTATTTGACAATATCATTGATGGGTACACAGCGATTGGTGTTGAAAGATAAGACATATTCCACATTATCCTTCATTCTTTCTTGCATAAGATCTATTGCAATTGTATCTTCAGGTTCATCCCAGAGCTGTCACTGTCAAGTGTTAGTATTCTCTGCTACCCCTTCCTTTTTAGGTCCCACGCTTCCCAGAGCTGTTTGTCCCACCAGCTGAAGTTCAGGATCGTCACCCCATCAGGACAAGACACAAGTGCTGTAAAACCAGCCCTGAACTGAAGCACGTCTCCAGCCTACAATCAGTTAAGTAATTTCCGTTTCATAAGGTATTGAATTTACTTTAGATGCCCTACAAAATATTATTAAATCTGCCTTTTCTGGTCTTTTAACAGCTTGTGAAATTTTATTTCCTATTAAATTTCTGGGCTTCCATTTATTAATTCCTGTTACAAAAGTTTCTGATTAATATTCGTAGTGCTAGGGTTTTGCAGATTTACACTGCTGTATGTATTATAGTGCAGTCATTTTGTTAAGGGAGCCAGACAGGGTAACTTAACAAATGTAAATTTATGGCTTATTAGACCATTTTTATTTTTAAAAGTGCAGAACTACAAATACACTAGACAACATTGATGTATTAATATTGTTCAGTAGTCCTTTGGTAGCACCACACTAAATATAACTTGTGAAGGTAAAAGAGAGGGTTTTTATCGTTTTTTGCTTTCAATGTACAGGACTTAACAAAAGGGTGTTTTGGGGGAATTACTTATGTGATTGACTGGGGGGGGGGGTTGGGTTGCATGCTTGAATATTTAGAGGGAAAGAGAGGACTGTTTCTGCTGCTTTGTCTTTTTTTCCACATGGGGCTTGAATTCTTGAGAGAGATCTGCCTGCCCTCAGATCTGTGCCTCTGCCTCAACCCACAGGTTGCTGCCCTGTGATGCCCCTTAGCCTGCCCAGCTCTCCAAAGACCCTGCCAAGCCTGGAGAACCCTGCAGCTCCCTGGTCTAAGACCTCAGGTCCACCTCATGTGCTCCTGAGCTGCAGGAGGATGCTCATAGGACCCCAAGAGACTGGAGAGCTGGTAAGATCATGCACATTTGCTGTGCAAATGAAACCAGATGGGAGGATGAGCATGTCTGATGCAGATAATAAACTGGTTTTTGCTTGATGTAACTGCATGTGCATTAAAACAAATCCAGGAAAACTCTTGTTGGTGAGGGAAGAAGCAGAAGATGGACAACCTGTGTGCCTTCAACAGGGGGAGGAAGAGGTACGTACTGAGAACTCCAGGAAAGCCAAACAAGAACTGGCTTTGCCATGCCAATATTCCTAAAAATTAAAAAGGAGGAGGAGGAGAAGCAAGCCATGTGTCAGCCTTCAACACTGATTTATGAAGGGCTTGACCTACAGAGTGCTGGGGGCAGGGTTGGGATTGAAGGTCTCACAGCAGCTCTGCAGGGAGTGAATCACAACCTAAGCATGAATCAACAGGACCTGGCAGTTCTGAAAATGCTGAATGTCAATATGAGGATGTTTACACAGAACCGTAACTCATGAAATGCCTGAAGCGATCCTGCAGCTCCAGTCAGCATGAGTAAGACCTCAGCTAGAACAGCATGTCAGATGTTGAACAATTTTTTTTCCTCTTTGAGGGAAATGGGAAGTAGCTGGAGGGGAGCCAAGAAAATAGAATTCAGAATCATTAGAAGTCTGGAAGAGGCTGTCCTCACAGGTCACGTTCGAGATCAAGTCGTGTTCGGTGTGAACAACAGAAGACCAAAGGGGACAGAGAAGTTTGGTTTTCTGTAAGAAGCATATTTTGCAATGAAGAAGGGAATTATCCATATAAGTAGGACAAGAATAATAGGCTTAATTGCAGCTTGAGAGAATTAGGTTAGATACAAGGAAAAACCTTCTAACCACAGGGATGGTTACAAGCAAGAAAAGTTGGTCTGAGAAAGCTGTCAAAAACCTCTGTTACGACAGGCTTTTAAAGATTATTATAAAAAATAAAGGCCAGGAAAACACTGGGGTGGGATGCATTATGTGTGTTTTGGGGCCCCTTCTCATTCTGTTTCTGTGTGATTCCCAGCTTGTGAGAACTAAACTTGGCCACTGCACTGTTTTCCCCAATATATACTAATTCCAGACTGATGGTACTGGGCAAATTGGTCAGCAGTTGTCAAAATCACAGCCAGAAATACTGTGTGTTCCACTAACAGAAGCTTCTCTTATAGCGTGGGCTGAGCTACAGTAAAATCCTGTGAATTAAACCCCGTTGCATTAAAGTGACATTGATTTGAGAGTTTTGTTCTGTGACAAATCCAAATTTGGGATTTTCTGGTCTTCGTGTCTGTCTTAGGCAGTTAAATGAATGCAGCCCTGCTAATGCTCCCTGCACGTTAGGTGAAGTAAATCCTCTCTTGGCAATTATCTGAAGACACCTATTGAGTTCAAGGGAAAACAGCAGCTCAGGCACTGAAGCGCAGAGACCATTGTCATGTTTACGCAAAACTTGCTTCCTCTGCCACAAAAGCTGTTTATTCCTCTCAGTGCTGTGCTACAGATGGTAGCAGAGCTTACCACATCAGGTGTCAGATGAGAGAGGCACATCTCAAGCTCCTGTTCTTGTTCTCCTGTGGATTCTCACGAAGGACTCCAGGGCAAGAAGGAGAAAGCAAGGAAACGTCTGCCCCAAGGTCAGGAGCATTTCCCATTGCCCCTTCAACATGGTTCCTAAAGGAATTGCAGGATTCCAGGTGGAGGGGAGACAGGCCCTGCTTTGCCTATCGCTCTCCCAGGCCAGAGTGGGCAGCCAGAATAGACAGAAAAATGCTTTTCCTCCAGAAGAATCTATATAACCTCCTTCGTGCACTAGGTTTCTCTTGCTACTACCATTGCACAGTAGCATAGAGCCCATTCTTCCAGGCCTACCTTTCCATGACAGTATTTAACAATAACAGAGAAGGGGTGTTAGCCTGAGATTAAATTTTCTGTTGTCCAGGTGTCAATGCAGACTTTTAATAATTGACATAGACCCCCCCACAGAAACTAAGCAGCAATGGCTGACTGGGATTCTTGAGGCAGATTTCCTCAGCAAGGTGAAGGGACAGGCCTGCAGGGCAGGGGCAGTTGCTACGTGGGGACATTTTATAACCCAGGAAAACTGGATTAATCTGATAAAATATATTACACAGAAAATTGCAGAAGGAAGAAAAGCCAGTTAAATTTTAACACATTTTAACAAAGCTTCTCCTTCTACTCTTTTTCTTTATCTCTTTTTTTTTTTTCTTTTTGGAACCTAATACTGCTCCAGTTTCACCCTGCTGCCTCAGTCATGCTGGGAAGCAAAACAAGTTGCTTAATTGCAGTGCAGTGCCCAGCAGGACATGTCCCCTCCCTCCTAAGAGGTTGCTCTTACTTGCTTTTCTCATTTGCTTTCTCAGCAGAGAGGACAAGAAGGGACATGGAACTCCTCACTCTGTTAATAAATGGTCCATGAAAACAGTCAGAGAAGGACACCAAGGGGAGCCCACATTACGACATTAATGATGTATTCATCTGCCGCAGTCCCAAGCCTGTCAGCTCAGGACGGTGGGCCAGAATTCACAGGTGGATGTGAATGCTCCCTGTACAAAGACAGTAGCCAAGGTTTTTAAGAATGAGCTAATATTTTGGAGTGTTTCAAGGGAAGACATTTTAAAGAGATCCTGCTTTCTGAAACTGGTGAGCTCACAGGTTTGGAAAATGGGCACTGATACGGTTCAGTTAAGGAGCACAGCGTGCACAGCAGGTTGCTTCATCTGTCCGCTTCCTGATGCTCCAGTATGAATTTTCTGTCCCCAGGAAAACTGCTTGAACTAAACAGTTGCCAGTTGCTGAGCTGACAGGTTCACATCTTTTTTTTTTTTTTTTAACCTAATTAGGCTAGATTTATTTTTAATGCTCCTTATTACCATCCGCTTCTGACTTCCATCCATCTACTGCTGAGCACATGCTGCTCTTGCCAAAGCAAGTGTCTTTCAGCAGCTATCTCAGCCCCCTGGATCTGTACTACGCCACAGGGGACCCCACTTGCCACTGTTGTCCCTTCTATTAATTCCATGGCAGCACATGCTGTTTGCCTGCCTTGTTCAGTGCTCCTGCATTAATAAACCTGCAACTGGTTGTTATTTCGTTCATAACCATTACCATAGCCGCCTGTTGTTGAGAATTCAGGGTTAATTACTTACTAAAACGTTTAGCAGAACAATTGAGCTTTGCTTAGCCTGTTCATTGATGAAGACTATAAATGTCTGCAGTCTCTCACTGATACAGACATTCCTGAAGGTTGCTATAATTGGCTTTTATGGAAGTGCTGCAGCAAAAATGAGGGTTCGTCCAACTGGGAAAGCCAGCTGCCTGCTTGTAGGCCTGGTTTTCCATTGAGTTTGGGGCAATGGGTTGGGAGAAGAGCTACAGTGACTTACTGGAGTCCCTCCAGTACTAGTCACACAGGAGGGGAGTGCAGCACAGATAGAGGCGTGCTGAAGCCTGGTGTTAGAACAGACATCGTGGCAGCTGTAAAGAGTCCAGCACTTCAGCTAGGCTTACAGCACCAGGGTGGTCTGTCACAAATATATCTTACTGGAGAGAGATGTGTCGCTGACAAGACTTAGATTATGATGTTCTCTCTGTTTTGTGGGAAAACTGGGAAGAATTGCCAAGAAGAGGCATCATTAAAGGCAGTTTAATGTCATTTTTTCCTGGACTAGCAGTCTCCTTTTCCCTGAAACTAAATCTAGGAGTTGTTGCAGACAGGGGCCTCTGGAGACATGCAGTGACAGGGATAGGACTGCTGAGCCCCTTTCAGCAACAAGCTCTTCCTGACTGTGCTGTTAGAAGTCCCCATCTCCTGATTCCAAGAAGCAGAAGAAAGGCCATGTGCCATCCAAGAGAAGGTGGGGGTTAGCATTACACTCCCTTAGAGCAAAACCAGCTCTAAGCCCTGCCAAGCACTTGAAAACAAGACAGGTCCCCTCGTAGATACTTGTTATATCCAGCACGGTGCCGTCTTCATCTTTGGATGCCAAAGTATCCTAAATATCTTCGTATTACATTACGAGTGAGAAAGTGATTAATTGTTCCCTGACCTTCAGGTTCTTCATTGAGACTGTGTCACCAAACCATATTTTATGTCACTAGGAGACAGCAGATGTAAATCAAATCTCTGCCTGCTCTAGAATATCTAACAAGGGAGGAAATTACTTTCATCCATTAATCTTTCTTGAGAGGTTTTTTCTGCCTTCCAAATTCAGTTTTAAAATGTGATTTCATCCTCACAGGTCTGCCTGTCGATTCCCAGCACAAGGGGCACTGCCTTGGTTTGTTTGCAGCACTGATAAGAACAACAACCTACCTACCACTCTGTTTTATCTTATAAAAGCCTTTACTTTTCACTGCATAATTTAAAAACTAGAAATAACTCATTAAAACAAACAAACAAAACACCCAAGATAAATGTAGATTTTGGGTTTCTTCAGAAGGAAAGGTAGTGAATATCCTTTCTCTAGAAATTAAACGATAATTTAACCAGCCTCCCACAGCAGTGCTTTATTGGTTCTTATCCTTGGTTTGTCCTCTTAGTTTTTTGCATCACCAGCAGACAAGACTATCAGATCATTGCATTGGCACGTTCTTCAGGCACAGCTGTATGAGGCAGTGAGTTATTTTCAACACACACTGGTTCCAAAGGCATCGCCATTGACAACTAAACAAATTTCAAAAACCTTCAACCAAAAAAAATCAAGCTTAAGAGTAGCCTCGTTGTGTTGTCCCTCTGGATGCGTTTCTGTAGTTAGATTAGTCATGGATTTGAAGAACAGGGTGTTCACAACAGGGCTGCCAAGTCTAATGTTCAAAATTAGGACCCTGGAAGGAAAAACTAGTCTGTAAACTAGAAAAACAGTAGCCTATGATTGCACTGAAATCTCAAAGCTTAATGCAAGATGTGTTCACAAGCACCTCTGCCGTGCAATTCCGTATTTAAGCTCTGTGGAGAAACTTTGCTGCCCGAGTGACACAGGCATAGACCCCAGGCTGCTGGGCTAAGTCCTGGGCACTCATCACGGGCTGCATCACCAATGCAATAGTTTGAAAACTTTTGACATTTGATTAATATTTTTCTCTTTTACAGAGTGAAGAGAGTTTGGACCTTAAAAGGAAAACTAACTAAGGCTTTAATTAGTGGGGCCCCAGCAAAAAAACAGGCTGTGGCGAGCAGTAAGTAAATGCTGAAAGCTCAGAGGGAAACTGATGGCAAGCAGACTGTGACAGATTTTAAATTTCCAATGTTGCTGGACTCACACGTGCAGATGCCATCACAACTGCTTCTATGTAATTCTAAGAAGGTAGGAAATGCAAGAAAGAATTCAAAAGCATACATTTGTGACACAGAAATACTCTGCTGGACCCTTGGCAGGGTCACAGAGAATAGATCCCGCTCTTTTACAAACACCAGCCGTTCACCACTGAAGGCTGTTTCTGGATTTGCACCAGACACAGTAGTGCCTGGTCCACAGTTCATGGTTGGACCTGATGATCCCAGGGGTCTCTTCCAACCTAAATGATTCTATGATTCTATGATTCTATGAAAGAAACACACGTTCATATTGTTGCAGCCCATCTTTACCAGGCCTTGACCCGCACAGCTCCGTCAATGCAAACACTGGCACACCGGCCAGGAAAACCGGGAGCAAAGCTGACCAGGCACAAAATTCTCTCAAATGTCACAAAGCAAATGAAAAATACCAGCGATCTGTGGGGTTACTGAAAATAGCAAGCGTGCTATTTTCAGGCAAAACATGATTTGTGAGGTGCTGGTTGCTTCACAGACGGTGAGTCGGAGCAGCTCAGCCTCTGCAGCGTCTCTCTTTTCCTTAGGCAGCACTTTCCATTGCAGGGACAGGTGTAGATAAGAACAGTGTTTTAGGGCTTGTGCTGATAGCACAAAATGAGCTGAAGCTGCTGTCAAGTCAAAACAGGTGGGAAAACTACAGGGAGAGGCCATACAAAAGTAAAAAGCACTTTGTGTTGGAAAGGTTGTGGATGGATTGTGGATGAAGCCAGAGTTGATGTGGCATCTTTCCGTGTGAAACAACGTAAAGGACTTCTCTAGGACATGACCTTCTTTGCTATTAAACCACTTTAGAGACCCTTAAGAGAATGACGTTCCTGGGAGCGAAAGAAGTGACATGCTGGTTTTATGTTTCTCCTTTGTGGTTTTGAGTGGCACAATGTGACATGTTGCAACTCACCCAGCACTTTCACATTTGGAGAAATGGTTGGAATGGAGCAATCCTGCCATCCCAGCCGAAAATGCTGTTGCTAACTGACAGATGTCTCCGGTGCCGGAAGAATCACCAGGCTGTGGCAGAGGTGCTGACTTTTAGATGGCAGTTGTGTGCAGAACCTTGGCAGACTGTCAGCGTGTACTATTTACATGTCACAGGGCATTTCTTTGGGTGTTACCACGGTGTTGTTTTACCTTCATCTTCCCGTTTTGTTACCGCTGCAGGAATTACTTCTCGGGGCTCTCTCCCCCATCTTACCTGACACTGTGTGGGCTGTGTGACTCTGGGGGATGTCTGTGAGCAAAGGTCCGAGCTTTAGGCACAATTCCACACACATGCCAGACAATAACATGAAAGCTGTCACTGGCTCTTTTACTAAAATCCCAACATTTGAAAAGTATTTAAGTTGTAAATACAAAATCAGGTTTCAGCCCTGCTCAGCTTTGCTTTTTGCAGAATACACCTGGGCTAGCAGGTGCTGCCTGAACAAAAGGCTCCTTTTAGTCTGAGTGGCCACAGGGAAAAGGTGCTGCCACCTCTGCCTGGGCCCCAAATAAGGATTTACCCCCTACAGCTGTGGAGGTCAGATGTTTTATACATATATATATATATATATTAAATGTAGGAGTACAGTTTTCTGCTGGAGACCTCAGAGAAAAGCAGAGCAGGGCAGGCTGAGTCAGTTCTTCAGACACTGCCCTTTTGTATGTTTTACTTTTAAGGATCCACAGCAGGGTGAGCCACAGCTCGGAGCTGTTTTGCCAAGGTCTGACCGTGCTCCTTTCAGCAGGCGAAACTTTGGATTTGATATGTGTTAAAATGAAAATACTGACATTTTCAAGCTAAAATGTACTATGTTGCGCTGTCCTTATGTTGAGAACTAAGAGAGCATTTTCATCAATTAATCAAACTTTGCTCAGTTAGACTTCACTGATCTTGCTTATCTCTTTTTTACTTAAATTAACACAGTCATATTTGTAACTGAACTCGGTGGTAGCCAAGATTATAAAGGAGTATGAGTGCAAAAACCTACCTCTCCAAAGTCTTCAGTCTCACCAAGAATGAACCTCGTAGGAGCACGTTCAGATCAAAAATGATGCCACCTAAATGAGGAAAAAAATCTCTTGCAGTCTCATTTTGTATTCTTTTATATTCACAAAGGGAGAATAATTATCTTTGTACATGTAGAAATTTACCTTTTATTATTCTCTCCATTCTGTGGACAAACTGTTGAGTTCACTGCTTTGATAAAAGCTTTCTAAAACACTTCAATGTTTCTCCAGACACCTCAGCACAACCCACATTGTTTTGGTTTGGTTTGGGTTTTTTAAAGTGGGAGGTTTATTAAGAAGATCACAGATTTTCCTGTGTTTGTTGTGAAAGCCAGGTGGGAAATAAAACAATTCTTGGCATTGTATATGATAATTCTAACTGAGACTCATACGGTAAGGGAGCTATATGTCCTATGCAAAATATGGAAATGCATGATCTCCTAAAATAATAACCTTATTACAGCATTGATCTTTTGTGGGTAAAAACCTGTTTTAGAAGCCTGTGGGAAATGATCATGTATTTCACTTGCCTACTGTACATTATAGGTGAGCCCACAGGTACAATAAGATACACATTTCCTAAATGTCTTACATGTAAGAAAGCAGTAATTTAATGCATTAATCACTAGAGTGCAATTATAGACCTTAATTTAGAAAGTATTAGTCATTTGCCATAGATAACCTTCAGTGGCTATTAGAATTTCAGTCTGAGTTCATTACAAGTGGCAAATGTTGTTTGCACAAGCAGCACACACAAGGGCCTGTTCTTTGGCTAGAAGCACATTTTTTTCAGTATTAAATCCACTCCATTAAATACAAGAGCGAGCACCTGTTTGGGTCTTTTTTTCTATAAATTATACATAAATTAAATCCTAGCTGCATTTTCAGGGGGCTTAGAAAGATTGCATGTTCTTAATGTATTTCATTAGCATATTTAAAACGGAGCTGGATACACTGGAAACATTGAAGTGCATCAGTAAAAGACATCATAGGTGGTGATAAACCAGGACAATAAACAGCCTATTAACCAGTTGCAGTCTTTATCAAAAAATGAGACTATCTGTGAAAAGACCTCTTAAAGCGTTTTGTAAATGACCTTTTATAAATGAACCTTCACAGACGGTTATCATCTTGAAATCAGTAATACGGTTAAAATTTGGTATCCTGGTGCTTAATTCCAAGAAGTTGCATGCTTCTAGGACACAGGAAAATTCTCTAAGAAATTGTTGCTACTTTTTGGTGCTTTCATGTGTATAGTGGAGTATATCTTTTTCCTCTCCTTCCTGATCCCTTACGGTGCCTGCCAGGTGTCTAACTAGCTGGGTGCATGTGACTTGCGTAAGGCTACGGAGAAGCAACAGACACCTTGGCAGGAAGACAGCTTTTGTTTTAGTTGTTCATTTCATTTCATCGAGTTGTATAATTTCATTTCTTGCAAGTGACAGAACAGGAGATGGTTGTGTAGGTGTGCCTTTTGTCATCAAAATACAACATGCTCGTCTGTGTCCTTTGGAATTCCATGACATCCTCTGTGCAGGGAGACACTGAGAGATGTCAGGACAGTTTGGCTGCATTAACACACGACTTCACTGTTTCTCTCCCCTCCGAGTTACACAAGCACAGTAGCTGAATATACTGGCATCTAATCTTAAGAGTCCTGGGGTTTACACGTTTTAAAGTTGGAGGGGTTTAATAACTGAATCAAAAAGATTCTAGTTTAATCCAGAAGCAAGTTTGCAAATAACAGTGTGTGAGCATTGTTCTGTGATGAATCAGTCAACACACCAAACTAAAAAAGAGTTCCAGGTTGGAATTTCAACCGTATTTTGGGAAGAGCTTTTGGAAAAAACACTCCTGTAAATTTTGTAAATGCTCATTAGCAGCAATTGACCGTACAACAAGCAGCAGCGAACACCTTGCTTCCATGCTGAAATATACATTATCTATTAAACAAAAAGATGCTCACGGGCTATAGCCACAAAAGGATAGCCATCCTGCTTACCAGCTGCTTCAGCCACCTAAAGTTTATTCACAATCAGAAACTGCCACCTAAACTGTCACTGGGTTCTAGGTTTTGGTTCAGTAACTTCAGTGTAAACCAGCTCAGTTTTTTCTGTATAAGGGCAAATAGAGGCCAAAGCTGACAGGGTACACAAAAACCTGGGTGTTTCCCACCTGCATCAACAAGCTACAGCAACAGGATTATAAGTGAAGCATCCACATTAGACACATGCTGAGATGTGTAAACTGTGGCCAAACGTGTCTAAATCCTGACACTGGTTCTCACTGTCTCCCCCTGGAAAGAGGAGCTGTGGTGGTAGGCTCAGTAGAAATTAGACTTACTACAGACTTATTCTCTTTTCCTATTAATGACAGCTGAGAGTAATCCTGACAATACTCGGAACTTCAGGTATCCAGTTCCAGCTATTCCGTTGTAAGTAAGGGAGAGAAGCAGAACAGGAAATGAGAATCATATATTTGAGCATAAGTGTCACAACCATTCTTACACTGTAAATTTGCACAAAACATGTGCTTCCAGATACTTTTCTACTATTCTGTGTAGCATAACAGAATTTGGTAGGACTTGTGCTAAACTGGTTTATTTGCCTTCATCCAGTTCCCTGTGTTTTGTTTAAACACAGTATTTCGAATTTAGCAAAATTACTTCTCTACAGATACTCAGGTCCTATTATCAGTGGCCTAAAAGCTATTGCTCAGTGCCTGAGTGTGTTGTAATGTCTCACCCAATTTAACAGTAAGTAGAATATAACACAGGCAACTGGAGAGGTGCATTAACACCATTAAAATACGTAAATACGCAATCACTTACAAGCACTTAATACAGGAGCGACAGAAGTATCAGTAATTAAAGGTACATAACCCAGATTAGCATGAAGACAGGTCCTTTGGTGACATCTCTGGACCAATCAATTCCATACAAAGCAGAAGCTTAGGCATGATAATTTCCTGTCAAGATATCCTTATGGTCTGGTGGGTCATCAAAGGGCATCAGGGAGAGAGGCTGAGATCAGATCCTACTGAGAGGAGAAAGGCTCTAGAAAGAGCGATCTGACCACTGAGTGGGGGGATAGGAGAAGTGTCTACAACTTGCTGGGAGGTGCCTTAGGCATTTAGTTCCAAATAAAAAGGTTGAGATTTGCAAAATCCCAAAAGAGCGGAGCCTCATTTTATTTCATAGGTGAATCTTAAAATGTGGCCCTCAGTTCTGCATTTCCAAATGTCTAGATTAGGCCATGCTTTGGTTAACACGATGTCTATTGCAGATCCAATGCTTTAGGCACCTCTGTCTCCCATGCAATGCCACGACGTCCCCAGGTCCCTGTTGTGGCTGCAGCCAGGCAGCAGCGTGCTCAACAGTTAACTCAGAAAGTGGCCACTTTTTCAAACAGCATCGATTTCCAGAAACTGTATTTAGATGCAAAAAAAAAAAGTGAAAACTTAAATTACCATAATTTTTTTAAATAAAAATTACCCTGTCCTCTCTTCTACCTCTCCTCTTTTCCAGTCCTGTATTCCTCTTAAGAATTACAGTAACTGGCAAATAAACCACTTCAGTGACAGATCTATCATTCAATCTTCTCTAGCAAGCCTAAAGATTCTACTTAATATAACTTAAGGGAGAAAATGGAATGTAATGACAGTTAGAAATAGGGTAAGAATGCGAGTAGCCACCTACTTGGGTGGGATTAAGTGCACCTCATGGGGACAGCCATGCCGGGAGTTAAGGGACAGAGATCAGCCCGCTCTTCCCACCTGCAAAAGACCATCAGAAACAGGTCAGGCAGCCAGTAAACACTAATGTCTACATTTGTGGATTGAGTCGGTGTGATCACCTGCAGATTAAAAAGTTTACATCGAGCAGAGCCCGTAGCGGCCGGCTCTCCTCAGCTTGCTTCCCCTCGCCTCACCCCTCCTCGCCGTGGCGCGGCTGCTCTCAGGGGCAGACTCACCCCGCCAGGAACCCTCCCGCCCCGCGACCGCCCTCGGGCCAGGATCACCGCCCTGCCCTCCTCCTTGCCGTTAAGGGCTGCTCCACCCCGGTNCGGGCGGAGCGGCAGCCGTGTCCAGGTCTTTCCGAGTTTACTCCTCTGTAAGTGTGAAGCTCTTCCTTCTCTTTCCACCCTCTGCTTTCCGGCCTTCAGCCGCTGAAGGAATCGCCGGTCACCACGGAACGGCAGGGGTTGGACTGGATGAGCAGGTGGCACAGGATCATGTCCAGGTTGGGTGTTGAATGTCTCCAGAGAAGGAGACTCCACCACCTCTCTGGGCAGCCTGTTCCAGGACTCTGCACCTGCAAACAAAGGAGTTCCTCCTCTTGTGCCTGGTTACCTCTTGTCTGGTCACTGGACACCATTGAAAAAAGACTGTCCCCGTTCTCCTGATACCCACCCACCCTTTAAGATGTTATCCACTGTTAGGAGAACTTTTTGGCACCTGGGGTCGCAATTTACCTTTTTCAAAAATACTCAGCATTCCTTCTCCTTCCAGGGTGGACAGCAGTTGTTAGGCTCCTTTTAAGGGAGAGGGGGAATTGGGGATGTCGGGTGCAAAGTTCCTAAAGGGCCTGAAGGCAGGACTTGATGAGGCACCACCTCAGCTGCACCAGACGGTGGAAGAGCCCAGCTTGCTGATTGTCAGCAGGGTTGCCTGCTGCTCGCTGTCTTATCTGAGCAACAAAAACATGTCCTTTCTGTAGGTACCTACCCATGCCTCAGTCTGATGGGGCTGCTTATCAGCATCTCGTCTAGCTGTGTCACAGGGCTGTTTTGATGTAGAGGTATGTGCTTCTTGCTCAGACCCAGCCCAAAATGCCACTGTGGCCATTGCTTTGGTTTAAAATGACGTGGTGAATTTTTACTGTGCGCCTTTAGCGCCTTAGCGGCTTGTGAGTGTTCACCTGGGTCATGGGAGAGTTCATTCAGTCTGCCTGAAGGCGGGTGAGATGTACGTATTCCTCCTAATTGGCAACAGGCTGTTTTTAGCACTCTTCAGTTTCCTTTTAAAGCTGTGCCGTTGCGCAAGAACTTCTAGAAGTTGATAGAGATCCTAAGGGTCAGGCACTGGAGGGGAAGGTAAGAGAAGCCATGAAGCTGTTTTGTAAGGATGGTTTCTGGGTTGAACGTTGTGCACACTTAGCACATAGAATCATCATAGAATCATTCGGGTTGGAAGAGACCCTTGGGATTGAGTCCAACCATACTTGGTACCAACATGTACCTGTTGGAGTGAGGCCATGGAGATGCTCCGAGGTCTGGAACCCCTCTGCTGTGAGGACAGGCAGAGAAAGTTGGAGGTGTTCTACATGGAGAAGAGAAGGCTCCAGAGAGACCGTAGAGCCCATTCCAGTCTAATAAGAGGGTTCCAGGAGGGATGGGGAGTAGCAGTAATTGAGTGTAGTGGTAATGGTTTTAAACTGAAAGAGGGGAGATTTGGAATAGATACTGGGAAGAAATTCTCTACTGTGAGGGTGGCGAGGTTGCTCAGAGAAGCTGCGGATGCCCCATCCCTGGAGGTGTTAAGAGGCCAGACTGGATTGGTCTTTGAGCAACCTGGTCTGGTGGGAGGTGTCCCTGCCCATAGCAGGGGGCAGGGACACTGAACTCGATCTTCAAGGTCCCTTCCAACCCAAACCATCCTATGACTCTATGATAGTCAGAATATGGAAGCTGCCCAGAGCAGACCTCCTTCCCCTCCCTGACCCCCATGCACAGCATCCCCTAGCCCCTCATTAGGCTAGAACACCTCTTTGAGTTAGTGAAATCTTGAACTTTTCTGTTACAGCTCTTCCAACTGAGCAAGTAGAGGACAGTGCCTCCAGTCCAAAATAACCAATGCTTCCACAGTTAATAGGCCTTTGTAAGATGAAAGGGCTTGGTATTGCATTGTGTGGAAAACGGATTTGAGTGTAGATGTTTTACACGATAGAGTAATGTTTTCTGCAGAATGAACTGGGTAGGGACAGAACTTAAAATATACCCTGCATAGGGATTTTGGTTTTGGCAGACCCTACATGTGAGATGGCAGGTCTTATCTCTGGATTCAGAAATCAGGGGGGTGTCTGTCTACATGCACTGCATGGAGTGTGTAGTTCAGTCTCCTGTTTCCACTCTAAATGCCTTTCATGCAGGTTAGCATGTATGTCAGCCAGGCTTCTTGGCTGGGACCGTCTTGTATAAGGATAATTGGTAGGTAAGCATTTGAGCTGGGATATATATGCATCTAAAGCTTATTTCAAAGAAATATCCTTTCAATTCCTCCATTTCAGGAAAGAGAGGAGCAGGTTTCTAACTTCACTTAAATGCTAGGCAGGCTGGCTGTCCATCTCTTTTCTCCTGCATTCATGGCTCTTCTGCCACTGGACGTTTGCAGCTTGTTATCTTGTCATTGCTTTTCTTAAGACGCATATGCAAAAAGCATACTTGCAAACATCTCCCTGTTATCAGTTGTTTCATTTGGCTCTACATATCTAGATACCTGTTTCCCTATTCTTTTAATAGTTCCTTAATAAGTAACATGCTCAGATTTGGTCCCAGGAGTGCAGTTGTGACAACTGTGCCATTTCTGTTCCAGCTAGCCATTTAGTCATCTTTGTTGACTATGCTTGACCACCGTTTCACAGGCCTTACAGTGCTGATGAGCTTTATAGAAAGGTTAGCTTTTCAGGTTAGGCTGTAGATAGTTCTCTTTTGACCTGAGAAGGTACAGTCTGACTGCTGCTTCTCCACCCTCTGCTGTTACTTCAAGAATTTTTGTCATGTGTGAAAGCTGGACTCCTGTAAGGTAAAAACTCAGCTGTCATTCTTCAGAATCCTTTTCCTATTATCACTTTGATATTTTCCAGGTGACAGTTTTAACCCTGGCTCCTAGTTATCCTGCGAGCACCCCCACACACACACACCCACACCCACACACCACACATGCAAAGACGTTTTGTCCCTGGGCTAATTCCACTTCGTGAAAAACAGTCCAAATTGATAGCTGAGAGGGAAGGGAAACTAAGAGAAAGGAACCACTCTTTCCCTGGAGTGGCTTCTAGTTTAAACTGGGCAGTTATTCCATGATGGTTTTCAAAGAAAAAGCAAGCCAACATAGATGCAGAGTGCGAGGCAAGAATATCCGAGTGGTGGCCGTGACTACCCACCGGTGGTTTGTGCCGCTTTGAACCAGCATCTCTGCTGGAAAACAGCTGTAGCACTGAGCTGAAAAAAACAAACCAAAAAACCTTACCCAAGAATCTTCCCTGTCCTTGCTGAAGCCTTGAGAAATTAATTTCCTTAGAACCTGGAAAAGCCTACGACACCTTGTTAGTCCTCAGGCCTAGCTGAGGCTCACCTTTCCTTCATCTTCCCCTGTCAGGCACAGAGGCCGCCCAGGACTGGCAGAGGGACCAGGGCTTTGCTGGAACCATCAGTTCAGCTGGCTGCTCTGGCACAGAAAAGGGCAGGCTAGCTTTGCTCGGGGCAGGGGAGGCACTCAAATTGGGGCTAGTGGCTAAAAACCAGCCAGCTAGGGCAGGGGTCGGAGTCTGGGGCTACAGCACTGTGTGCACCTACCCAGTTTACTGCTGTCCCCCGGAGAAGTAGCCCAGAACATGGGCTTTCAATTTTATTTTCCTATCCTTCTGGAGACTTTATTTCTTTTAGAGAACTGTTATAATATAGTGAGAATAGAGGAGTTAATTGTCTTTGTATGGCCGTGTCTCATCATATAATCTGAGAAGATGTCAAAATAAACAAATAAATAGAAACAAATCACTCTAGCTGATAAACAGGAGCTAGATCATTACCTTTCATAGGTAGCTTCTGATTACCCAAACCAGTGTCTGGTTTTCATGTTCCTTCTGTTCTGCCAGATCCTCCAACGCCTTACTGTCATAGGTTTTTCCCACCAATGATAGGAACTGTCCTGATAGTCATTTGCCTCATAACACGCTTCCTGATTTTAAGTTGGAAAATGCTGTATTTGAGTTAAGCAACCTAGCAACTTCAGGGAGAGGCTGAGGAGGTGGGAAGGGGCATGTTCATTAATCATCTGATGAATGAAATTGTTTCTTTTGTAGATTGTAATTGAGAGGCCACAGGAGGAAAAGTTTGTTTACACTGCACAGCTTTTTATGAGTACAACTGCCTAGATTATGATGGCTTAGAGCCTGGGCAAAAGCTTGGAGCTTTATTTTTGTTTCAGTTAGTAGATTTGATGGAATCAGGTAACAGCTGCAATACAAATATTCACAATAGCAGTTGGCCTTTATTTGGCCAGTCTGGGAACAAAGGCTTACTGTTTGTGATATATCTTTCAAGATCTTTTTTTATGGCTTAGATAAGTATTACAAAAGAACTCCTTGTCAGTAGGCTTTCTGTTAGATTAAAAGAAAAGCGGTGGTTTTTGAAGGTCTTTGGGGTTTTTTTTCTGAGAAATTTTACCAAATACAAATAGTCGTCTGCAGCCAGAGTCTATCACTGGCTCTGGGAAAGATGCCCATAATTGTTGCCCTGAGTGAAGAAAAGACTAATGATATTAGGGTATTAGACAAGGATATTTTACTTATTCTGCACTTTCTCCAAGAAGCAGGAATGACTCTCAATTCCCTACAGTATTGTGACATATGAATATACAGGGGAAAATGAAGAGGGAGACTCTTTCATTGGATGGCAGGAAGCTACCCAAGAGTTGAAGAATGAGATTGAGACACGTTTGTCTATTCAGGTGAATTTTGGTAGATTTTAGGCAGCCAAGTCCCCAAAATCTGATCCAAAAGGCTCTTCAATCATAAACCCACACGGCTCTACCATTTCTGCCTCTGCTCCCAGTGCATGTAAACCATTGCACACTAGCACCCTGGGATGAAGAGCCTTGAACAGTGATTGCAGATGTTGTGAAGATAGATATGAGGGACACAGCCCCAAGCCACATTCATGCCTAACTTCCTTGGGGAACCAGCACAGACAACTTCCAGCTCTGGGTCCGGTGCAGGGCATACTAGCCACAGACATTGTCTTTCAAACTTTAGCCAAGGAAAGGATAGGTCTCTGATATTATCACCCAGTTAGATCATTAAAAGAAGTGGAAGACCTGAGCACATAGACTTCCTCAGCCTGGTTCTTGCTCCAGGAAACTGCTGTAACCACGAGGCTATAAGCACTTAAGTTTGCTAGCAGGACCTTCTCTCTCTCCTGCGGGAGCTTGGCTGTGCAAATAAGAATGCAAGAGCTATGATGATTTTTTTACCAAGCAGCGGTTGGAAGATAAATTCCTTGAATTATTTTAGAATAGAATGCTGCTTGCTGGATTTGGGTTGTTAAATACGAAGCACTGGTTTGGCTAACATCTATAAACAGACTTCTTCATCTTTAGAGCCCACATTGAGTACAGAATTAGCAACTAATGTTACTGTCCTCTACTTCCCTTTGTCAGTATGTGCCCCAGCATAATGTTGCATCCGGCCAGTATTGCCGTTGTTTTGCCGAATTGGAGAACTGCAGTTAATGCCTCGGTTCTTCTAGTGCGTCTTTCCACTTTGAGGTATGGGTTTCTGAAATTGCAGCCCCATTCTCAGAAAAATCACAGGTAACCAGCTCAGCTGCTCCAGATACTTTAGAGAAAGTCTCAGCCTTATGAAATAGAAATAGCAGAGGCAAGTTTCCATCATTTGCAGTTGGGTTTGCTTGTTCTCCTTTTTGAGGGTTGCTTTGTTTCATTTGGGGGTTTAATTTCTTTTTTGCAAGTCTGCTTCATTCTGCGAGTGCTCCCACAGAAGAGTCAATACAATCCAGCTAAGGTAGGAGCTGCACTGGCCATGTAGCAGGGATGGGGCACATCATTGTGGGGCGCTGCGTTAGGTTTGTGTACGCTTTCTAGTCTTCATTCGGGGACTTTGATCTGGAGCTAATTTTCAGGCTGGGCAGCTAACATCTGAAGTTCCCCAGGCAGATAGCTTAGGTCTTACCTTACCTTCCAGCCTGAATAGCAGTGTGGAAAGAGGAAAGATGCAGTCGGTCATACTAATGCAGGAGTCAAACCCCCTTCATACGCTGGGCCGTTTGGTCTGTGCCTAAGCCAAAGCATAGTGAAAAGAGAAAGGGAATGAAGAAATGAAGATGGAGACGGAAACAGATCATACGTTGACATCTCGGGTCAGGAGCAGGGTCTCGCACAGGCTCTGCAGCACTTCACGGGTGGCTCAGCTATCCCACACTGCTGAACTGGGAGAAGCTGTTCCAGCTCTGACTGCCCACAAGCTGTACGTGTGTCTCATTGTGTCTTACAGCTCTTGTCCTGTCCGCATGCCTGAGCGGTAGGAGACTGTTGGGTCTGCCATAACCCCTTTCCTGGAGCCGTTACAAGCACCTGGTATGCAGCATGGCCAAAGGTGAGTTACAGACGGACAAAGCTCAGGTATTTAAACTTTAATTTTATCAAGATGAACAATGAACATTTTCCTAATGTTCTCAAAAGTAACCATGGTTTGAAAGAGGAGGGAGGAAAGAAGAAAGAAAGGATTTCTTTGACTTTGTCAGGATTCTTGTTCCAGAATTTGTGGACTGAATCAAAAGCCCTTTGAAATCTTATAGTGCTCCAAGATGAGATTATCTATATTGAGTCTGGCTTAACCTGAAACTAAGCAATAATGTCTTCGTTTACCCAAGGGTTCTGAATTCTTCCTGTTCATAGTTTCCCTTTCCCAGTGGCTCTTTCATGCCCATGTGCTCTATACGTGTAGCTGCTTTCTTCATTGATACCGTTTGCGAGTGCTGCACTTTGCCAGCTGCTGGCAGAAAGATCTGGGGTTAACTAACACTTCTAGGAATTGCTTAATCCCAAAAGGATTTAACAACTGACTGTTGTTTCTGCTCTGGGAAGAACATCCTGCAGGATTTGTCAGTGATGTTGGATGCCGTATAGAGGCACAGTATGCCAGAACAATTTCATACTAAGAGTGTATCTACTTCAAGCACAATTCAGAAGCTGGATAGGGGCAGGACCCCCAGTTCATTGTATCACAACTGCAGACGTGTCCATCCCTCTTCAGGCATGACAGCTACTCTGATGGACATCAGAGAGGGACAGAAGCTGGCGAGAATGTACTTATATTAGTATCTAAGTCAGAAGCAAAATATTAGAGATTATATGAGTTTCTACATAGAAACATCTAATGCTGATTAGATTTGAAACTGGAGAACTATTTTAAATCTTAGAATTTGCCAGAAGCAGAAGCACGGCACCAGTCTGTCTAGAAGTTATTTATAAACACTGCTGCAAGTTCAGTGCAGTTTAGGTTAGATGAATATAAAACAGTCTGTGTTCAGTTAGCTGGACTCTGGACATACACATACAGAAGTTGGCTTAAATATATTTTCAAAACAGTTACAAGAAAAGTTGTACACCGATTATGAAAGCAGCATGCATATAAAATTTTAAGTTAAATCAGTGTGTTTTTATACACAAACCCATCTCTGTAGGAAAAAAGTAATAAGGGACAATCAAGATGGTCTTTTTCTCTTTGGTACCTAATGGGTTTGGGTGTAGAGGGGAGAAAAGAGGACTATCTTCTATGCATTCATTTTACAGGCAAGAAATACACCCTGAAATTGTTTAATCATCTCCCTTTCTTTCTTCCTTTTTTTTCTGGGAAGTTCTTGTGCTACCTGTGACAGCTAGTGCTGTTTCACAGAAAGACCTCAGGATAACAGCAGCGCTCGAGCAGGCTCCCAGTGAGCACTCACACCTTGCTGTCCAAGCAACAAGACCCTTAGCTGTGGAGCTAAAGGGGGAAAAAAGGCTTCCAACCTGGCAGTGGGATTAGTGTTTATCCCTTAATCCTAAAGCAGGCTTGTGGCAATTGGAGATGAGGTTCTCACACACTCATTGAAAAATACTGCTGTCTTTATTATATATACACCCTATTCATCTGTGATTCCCTGACCCATGGAAAATGGCCTGAATGGTTTTGTGAAAATGAGCATAAGCAAAAAGTTTGCATCTTCTCTTTTGGTGCAGATAATGAAAAATTTACCACCATTATCTCTGTCTTTACATTTTTATCCACTGACCGCATCCCAAACACATAAATGACACTACTCTTGGTTCATCCTTGTGGAATTAGTTCATGCAATCTGTGCTTGTGGTGGACACACAATTCCTCTGGCAGACTGAGAAATTGGGAAACTCCTCATCTAGGAAAAACCTCCTTGGGAGGATACTGTGGTTACTGCAATAAGTTACTGAAAAGATTTTCAAACTCTGTATCTTCTGGTGATTATCTTAGATGAGCGTTCTGTAGTCCCCCCAGACTGCTAGCACCTCTGGCTGCTTGGTTCCCCCAAATCTATGACTACAGTTAAGAAGCACTGAGGCCAGCTGCTTGTTTTCATAAGCACATAGGGTGCGTGTCTGTCCACTTCCACTGGCGTCTGCTGGTCTGTGTTTGACCTAGGGTTATGTGGCAGAAGGAGGGGAGGCTGCTGAAGACAGCATGCTACGGATGCTGCACAAAGCCACTTCTCTTAAGAAAGAAGCAAATACTCTTGGCCATCAGCAAGGACGAAATAGGGTATGTAGCCCCTTCTTTTATTTATGTGGACTCCAGTGCATTTCTGAGGGGGATGTGGGAATGGCAAGTGCTTTCTAACTCTCTGTGGGAGAGTTGTCACTCTGATTTCTTTCCTAGCTTGTGTACTATTGAAAAGGAGATATTCTTAGTCCTCTTCTCCAGCACAGCTTCAGGCCCTGCTTACTGATGGCCTCTGTGTTTGTCCTTAAAGTGTACACAGCTGTGCCGAGGTGGACAGGCGCTACTACAACATCCACTCTCAGGTACTTCCAGTTCCCTTCCTTGTTTGCTGGGCTAGTGAAAGTTTCTAGGTGATTTAAAACCAAATTAACAAAACTGAGTTTTAAGAAAAGTTAGTACAGTAGCGTAGGTCAGTTCCAGATGACTCAAAGCATCCGCATCATCCTTCCCTGATCCATGTGCAGAGCTCCTGAGGAGGCTGAGACCAGAGCCAGAGTGTTTGCATTCCGTAGGCACTTGCTTGTTGCATTTAAGTCTAGATATAATATACCCCTGCATCCTAGAAGTTCTTTCCATTGCTCAGAAACATGCTTAGGACTTTCCATATCAAAAAGCATTTGCTGCATTTTTCCTCCCTCTCCCACAATTCTCCTTCCCTTTACCTCTTACTTACCCCTTCTGACATCAACACAATAGAAGGAAACAAAAATCTCCCATGCTGAGCTCCGGTTTTCTGAACTTCATTGCTCCAGTTTTCAACAATGAATGAAGGGTTTACACATCCCCTCCTCTCCTTGTCCATGCACAGCCACGTAACTGAATGGGATAGTCATCATTTTGTGGGAAGAATATTCTTCCCAAAAGGGTTTAGGTCCTAACATATGAAATGCTACATGGAAGGAGTCTGTTAAATTAAAAATCTTTGCTGTCCTTGTGAGAGCAGTAAGAGGCGTTACTGCCAGCATCCTCCTCCTGCTTATTGGAGGGCTGAGATTCGAGGGAAGAGGTAGCAATTTATGCAGACAAAATTGAGGGAGCAAAGAGTTTACAAATTAAATCTCTCTTGTCACCAAACCAGAGCAGAGCTGGAGTGTCAGAACTGTTAAAAGATTATTAGAGACTTCTTCAACTTACAAGAACATGGAAAAGCACATAAACCTAAAAGCAAAGGTGGCTAGAAATATTTCACCATTTCTTTATTTTCTAATAATTAAAATTAAACTACACTTCTAAACTTAAAAACAAGGTTTTTGTTCTTCCACTCTAAACATTTTGAGCTTTCTTGAGCTGGTGGTAAGTTGATACACATGTACTACATTTGATTTCAGAAGTACTTTATTTGTCCCTGCTTTTGGTGATTCTGTGATTTTGCCCAAACTTCAAAAACTAGCCATAACATTTGGGCAAATACAAGGAATGGAACTGTAAAGATCTGAAAGAAAAACGTAATTTAAAACTGTCTGTGGTAAACATGGTGTCAACAAAAATGTTGTAATAATAAAAGGGAGGTGTGGTGGGTTTGGGTTTTTTTTTTCACGGTTCAAGCAAAGAGAAAAGTAAAAAGTAAATAAGGTCTTGAATGAACTGCTGTATATTTAGCTGTGTCTTTTTAATAGACAGATATTATATAGTTTACTGTTTATAATGTCCCCTTTTAACAGCACGTTCTAGGTCAAAAAAGGAGGGTAGAAAACAATTATTTTCTAGTATTAGGATTTATTATACACACAGTCAAAAATCTCTTAACAGGATTTTTAACTTTCAAGAATCAGGTCGTGTCCCAAACCCATGAAGTTGTCTTAAAAATGACAAGATTAATATTAAGTTGCAAGTTATCTGTGTCTTCCACTTGGTGTCTGAGCCTCTAGGGTGGAAATTTGCACTTACCCTAGGAGTCACAGTTGCTACAAGTTAAGGTTTTAGGATAATTAGGTGACTATGGGAACATCACCCAAAATGGTAGGTACTGTGAGATTGTGTCAGTTCTGAGATTTGATGGGACTGCAATATCTTTGTACTTTCTGTTTAGCAGAAAGGCCCTAAAAAGGGGCTAGCTCTTTCACTTGGTGTTTGCAGTGGGAATCAGAGTGGTTTCTGCTGAGAGAGCTTTTCATTTCCCAGGAATTGCTTTGTATAATGGCAACAAGCATAAGAGAGTCTTAGTTCAAGTGCAGTATTCTGCACAGGATTTGCTACTTGGGCTTTTAAACAAGCAGTGCGCTCAAATCACGCTAGTAATTAGCAGTGTTTACCTCTTTTTAATTTCTGGCTCAAAGCCCAACTTTTTTCCTTCTCTGAAACAGATTTACTTTGCAGCCATTGGGTGGCCATCAGGGCTTTAGTTCCTCAAGGATTTACACTTAGTGATTTTTAAGGGAATTGTGCTGGCGGTCACAAGAATTCTTCCATGGGGTTATCGTTAAATGCAGCAGCAGATGGTTGCAGGCTTTAGTTAGGAGGTTGGTGGGTTTGGTTTTTTTTTTTTAAAAACTGCAGTATGCAACCACTCTAGGGCTAATAATTTGCTCTGTTCTTTACCGTGCTCAATAAAAAAGACCTTCCTTGCTTTGAAGAGGTTTTTGTCTCAGATGAAGAGAGACAGCCAGACAGTGGCATAATGCAAGGAAAATCCAGAGTGGGAATAAAATAATAACATATGCAGCTCATTGATTCATTTATGCACCTCTTTGTATAACAGGAATTTACAGTTCAGGAAATGTAGTATTTAATAAAATCTGAAATCTTGCAGCATAATTTCAGACTACCGTGGTTTTTCCTTTCCTTCACTGTTCCTGCCTGTGTTTTCAGAACTATTTTCCAACCCTTTCAAGAACAACTTCACATTTCAGGGTTAATCCGAGTCTCAGGGAGCCCTAACAGTGGTCCTCCTTATGAAAATTCATGACTATTTGGTACTTCTGCGTGACAGCAATCTGGATTCCAACCAGTGAGATTGACCTCATAAGGAGAGCACTCAGAAAGAGAGCAGCCTTGGCCTGGTCTCTTGGGATGACTCCACTTTGGTATTCCAAGCAGTTTAAACTGTTTGGATACCTGATTAAGGAATTAAGCTGATACACCAGCGTTATCAGTTCCATGACACAAACTAAATAGCCAAGCCGAGATGTTCACACTTACCTTACAGGGTTTTGGTGCCACCCTGAAAATACATAAAGGAGGGTTACTTTTCAGGTGCTGGAAGGTTCTCATGTCTCTCTGGGACTCGTCTTCTGACTGGACAGCCTGTTACACATTGCCTGTTGGGCTTCAGAGAAAGGATAGATCCCAAATCACTAGTCATTTTTAGTGTGACATTAGTCTTTTATTCTACAACCGTTAAAAACCCACTCCACACTGTATTGCATCGATAGCCAGCTACAGAATTCATACTTACCCTTTTCACTTTTTTCACACAGATTCATGATGTTACGCCAACAGCTAGCACTTGTCTTTGGAATATCACTAGCTAGCGATACATGTGCCTTTAGGAGCTGTTATTCAGAAGCCCAAGTCTCCCAGTATTATTACTGCAACCTCACAAGTATTCCACGCGTGCCGAAGGACACAGTGAAGCTCTTGCTGACTTTCAACTATATCAGACAAGTGACGGCAACTTCTTTCCCGCTGCTGGAGCAACTACTGCTGTTGGAGATTGGAACACAGTATGTCCATCCTGTGACCATAGGAAAAGGAGCCTTCAGGAACCTACCAAACCTCAGTGTCTTAGATTTGGGGTTCAATAAGATTCTCCACCTGGATCTCGATGCTTTTGTGGGGTTGCCAAGTCTGACCGTGCTCCGTCTGTTTAATAACAAACTTGGAGATTCCATCCTGGAGGATCGTTACTTTCAAGAGCTGGTCTCACTAGAAGAATTAGATCTTTCAGGGAACGAAATCACAAAACTTCAGCCTCATCTCTTATTTTATAATCTAACAGTCCTGAAAACCCTGAACCTGAAATTCAACAAGATCTCCAACCTGTGTGAAAGCAATCTTAGCAGCTTCCAAGGAAAACACTTCTTATTTTTTAGCCTCCGTTCAAATCATTTGTACAAGACAGATGAGACAGCCTGGGCCAAATGCCCAAATCCTTTCAGAAATATTACTTTTAACTCGCTAGACCTTGGTGAGAATGGCTGGAGCACAGAGAAAGTCCAGTATTTCTGTACTGCCATTAAGGGGACTCAAATCAATTCTTTAATCTTTAGCTTTCACACAATGGGTCCAGGATTTGGCTTCAATAACTTCAAAGATCCAGGTAATAATACGTTTGCTGGACTAGCAAGAAGTGATCTTCATTTGCTTGATATTTCACATGGTTACATTTTTGCTCTCAATTCTTTAATCTTTCAAAGCCTCGGTAATCTGGAACACCTGAACCTTTTCAAAAACAAGATAAATCAAATTCAAAGGCAAGCATTTTTTGGCCTGGGAAACCTAAAAACTCTCAGTCTCTCAAGTAATCTGTTAGGCGAGTTGTATGATTATACTTTTGAGGGTCTGCATAGCGTAACAGATATTGATTTACAGCAAAATCACATTGGGACGATCAGTGAAAACTCATTCAGTAACTTAGTAAATCTGAAAACAATTGATCTCCGAGACAATGCCATTAAAAGGCTCCCTTCATTTCCACATCTGACCTCGGCCTTTTTGGGTGACAACAAGCTAATGTCTGTAGTTGGCACAAAAATAGCGGCAACATACCTTGAATTAGAAAGAAATTGGTTGGCAAACTTGGGGGACCTGTACATTCTTTTCCAAGTTCCAGACATGCAGTATATCTTCTTAAAACAGAATCGCTTCTCATACTGTGTGACAAGTCGTAATGTTACAGAAAACCATCAGTTAGTCTACATGGATCTAGGTGAAAATATGTTACAGCTTGTGTGGGAGAGAGATTTATGTTTGGATGTGTTCAGGGCACTGTCCAAGCTTCAGGTCCTACATCTGAACAACAACTACCTTAGTTCTCTTCCACAGGAGATCTTTAGAGGTCTAACATCTCTGAGAAGGCTTAATCTAGCTTCCAACTTCTTGTCTCATCTTTCTCCTGGGCTTTTCCCACAAAGCCTAACTAACCTAAACTTATCGGGAAACCAGCTTTTTTCCCCCAGCCCGGAAGTCTTTATGACTTTGAGCATTCTGGATATAACACATAACAAGTATGTCTGCGATTGTGCTTTAAAGAGCCTGCTGGTGTGGCTGAACGACACCAACGTAACCCTGGCTGGCTCGCCGTCGGACAGGTACTGCATGTACCCACCTGCCTTTGCAGGGGTGCCGCTCTCCTTGCTGACCTACGATGGCTGCGAGGAAGATGAACTCCAGCAGGCGCTCAGGTTCTCCGTCTTTGTCTTCACCTCCGTCACCCTCCTGGTGCTTTTGACAGCAGTCATCGTTTTCACTCGATGCCGGGGGATTTGTTTTGTCTACTATAAAACCCTCAGCAAAAAAATTACAGGCTGCCATCCCCAAGTAGCAGATAAAAGCGAATACAAATACGATGCGTATTTGTGCTACAGCAAAAATGACTTTGAATGGGTCCAGAACTCTTTGCTAAAGCACCTGGATTCACAGTATTTTGAGAAAAACAGATTTACCTTGTGCTTTGAGGAAAGAGATTTCTTGCCAGGGGAAGAACACATCAGCAATATTCGTGATGCCATTTGGAACAGCAGGAAAACAGTTTGCATAGTAACCAGGCAGTTTCTCAGAGATGGATGGTGTGTAGAAGCCTTTAATTTTGCCCAGAGCAGGTACTTCAGTGATCTGAAAGACGTCCTCATTATGGTAGTGGTGGGGTCACTTTCTCAATATCAACTGATGAAACACAAACCGATTCGGAACTTTTTACAAAGAAGCCAGTATTTGCGGTGGCCTGAAGATTATCAAGATGTAGACTGGTTTTTAGATAACCTTTCTTGCCAAATTCTGAAGGAAAAAAAAGTGCAAAAGAAAGCCAGAGATATTGAGCTGCAGACGGTAGCAACAGTCTCGCATGGATAGTGTTTGGGTTGCTGTCCTTCTAAATAAATATCCCTTTGCCAGCCCTGCCAGGGCAGGAATAAACAGCAGTTTGCTTCGTCTTTCATTGAAAAAGCAGGAAGAAAGGTAACTATTTCAGTATATATCCTACTAAACATTATTAAAATTAAACATTTAGTATATATCTTACAAAATGTGATTGAAAGTGCCCAGCAAATATATGAAAGTGCAATTGTGTTATGTGGGCTATGAGACACATTTTCAGATGAATGAAACGAATCACAGATGCATCACATAATGGCTGCTCAGCTTCAGACACTTTAGCCTTGATTTTGGGAGTACTACTTCCTTACAGGTCTGTTTCAGTTGGAGAAGGATGGTTGGGTTTTTTTTTGTTAAGAAGAGCCCATGGTGCTGTGTGGCAGTGACCGAGGATGCTTCATCTCTGGGCCAGCCTGGCCACCCGTTCATGGAATACTTCTGCGCTTTCTGAGCTCGGTCACTTTTCACGCTCTGCTTCAAGGTGGCATCGGTACTTCACACATTCCTGCTTTAAACTGATGAAACACAGATTTCATTTCTTTGTTTTCCTCTCAATTACCCTTAGCTTCTCAGCTGGGACATACAAACTCTGTACTCCATTCAGCCCTTCCACCACTTTTCTGCTTGGAGGTAAAACCACGGTCACGGATCTGCTTCATTTGCTGCCTGGTGATGTTGCAGAGGAGCAGCCTCCTGCCCTGCAGAGAGGAGCAGGGAATAGGTTTCCCCCTTCCCTCACTCCCCCTGGAGTGAGCCTGGGCTTGAGAAGCAAACGAGAAACTACCTCAGCAGCCCTTAGTGACACGGCCACTAGCACAATGACTGCTGGCCATTCTGGGAGTGGAAAGTACAGACAACTGCTGTGTGATTTGGGCTGTTCTCTGTACATCCCATGTCCTGATCCATTCTAAGGTGTTTTTTTTTTGCTTCTGTTGAAACATTTTTGTGGACTCATTAATGCCTGGCACTCTCTTACCTCTCTAATAATTTTACCACTGTTTGTTCAGGTGTGTGTCTTCAGGGGGTTGTTCAGGGTCATTTTAATAAAGACTGTCTCGGTGTTCCTAGAACCTGCACCTATTATTTCCATGGTGACGCACTCCTTGAGCGTACTGTTCACTTCAGTTCATGCTTTTCTTCAACAAAAGCCTATGAATGTAATTTTAATGAGCTTTTTGCTCTAGTGAGGAAGCAGGAATAGGAGGTTGTGTAAGCTCTCTGTCTTGACCTTAGCCACAAACAAATAATACCGCTTTGATGGAGATGGAAAAGTACGATCCAGTTCATGTGAACGCGGTCATTTGAATAGAGCTCTGCCTGTGGCTGATTTAATTTACTCTCAGCACGCCAGTACACAGGATTTCTATTGATTAAATTTTGAGTAAAATACTGCTTCTTTCTCAGTTCAGGAACAGGGAAGAGCTAAACCTCAGAAAAGTTTCCAAGTGGGCTGGAAAAGGGATGGCTCGTGCTGATGAAGCCCTGGGTGTCGCTGTTGGCTCAGAGATCAGCCAGGGCTTCACAAACTCCTGCCTCCCTCGACTGCAACTGCTGCCATGAGGAAAAAAAACGCTGCTGCAGAGGCAGGGCTGGAAAAGAACCAGCAACCCCAGCTTCACAGAGCCCCCATGGGCTGCCAGAAAAGCCCCCTCCTGCATTTCAGCTCTCTGAAAGTGTCCAACCTTTTTTCTTTTTCATTCCCCCCACCAGCACAAGTATTTATAGGCATCCTTTAAAATCAGAGGTTATACTAGGGAATATTCCACAAAACTCTGAGGGACAGCCAAAGCAGAAAGGAATCTGTACAGTGGAAATCCCGGGCAGGTCTGGGTTATTAAGTGTACAGATCTGTACATGGTGTAAGAGATGGCAATTTTGAAAACATACTTCAATTATACCGGAATGAACAGCACAAAATATTTTTGGCCAGGTGTTAATTGAGAACTCTCTCCAGTTAGGACCTGGTTGTACATTAGAAGCCACTCCTGTCCCTTCAGGTACTTAAAACTTACTTGTGAATAACCCACGTATGCAGGAATGACCTGGAGTGACCTAGACAGAGAGATGACCAAGATGGCTTTAACCAAGGCTTTTCCATTTTGTTTGAAATTCTTCTGCCTACTTTGTGCTTATGCCACCGGTGGGGGTGGCTACATAAAACTCACATTTACTTCAATCTTTGGAGAGGTCTGACTTTTTACATAAAGGTTTTAATAAAGCCTTTGGATGAAATTCCATTGCCTGCCTCCTTGCTTGCATGCCATTTTGGAACGTTAAAGAGATCAAACGTGAGTTGGGAGCAGCTAGGAAAACTTTCTACCTCAGAGCCAGCTCAGAAACACAGAAGCAGCCCAGCCCTCACATCTGCCCCTTGGCAAGGGGTCAACAAAAGGCAGGAAAAGGAATTTTGGAGACCATGCTGCTGAGCTGTTCCTGACTGTGGAGTAGTTTGCAGGCATATGGATAAGTGCAGCGTCAAATTGTAGAGAGATCCAAAATAACTTTCTTTTTTACTCACTGTGAAACCACTCTAAGCCTGAGACTCTCAAAACAAATGCAGTTGGTTCAGTCTGTCCTACACAATGAAAAATTGACTTCTAATAGGTCATAGGACCCTGATCACCACCTCTGTAGAAACACCTCTTCTTAAATGGCAAAGTCTGGGGAATGGTCGAGAAGGAGCTGGTGCAGACTTTACACCCCTTTGCTCAGCAGGAACCACAAAAGCATCCTGTATAAAAACGGAGAATGACTGTGCCTGATGAAATAAGGCCATCAATTGTGCCTCAACCTCAGCATTATTGATCGGATTCCCTTCAGGCTCCCTGGGAACATTACTGCTCTATTAGAATTTTATGGCTCTTTAGTTAAGGATACTCTCATCGGTTTTACTCACCCTCCTCAGTGAAAGACATTAACTCGTTGGAGAGCGTCCAGAACAGGGTGTGAAGTGTGACACCAGCTCTAAAGAGAGCTATTAAGACAGAAGCTGGTGAATTTATTTGCAGTAGCAGCATAAGGCATATTCAGAGGACAGTGACTCAGTGCCACGTGCTATCAGCTCAGATATTTAGAAGTAAAAGCCTAGCCCTACTGTTCCAATATATATTCTATACGTTAACTGGTGAAGCAGGCAGTGTGGTTCAGCAGCAAGAGCCTCTCAGAGGCCAAAGAGGGCATGGACTCCTACTTGAAACCCAGGCTCTTGGAACCAGAAGCCCAATTCTACAAACATATTCCTTTGGAGGATAACAGAATCTGACAATGATACGGTCACACATTATTTCACACCCAGTTAAATCAGGCTTCTTTGCATCTGACCTGCCTACCTGTTGCAGCAAAGTGTTGTCCAATTACATTTATTAATCACAGTCACTAACCCCTCCTCAGATGGACTGCTCAACATGTTGGTAGCTCTGTCACCTTGGTAGTTTGCAGTTAGTGCCTGACATTGTTCTCTTTGCTGACTTTGGGGTCTTTTTTGGCAAGACAGCTCTCCCGCTTCTCACTGCCAGGGACCATCTGGGTTTCCAGTTATTGGACCCCACCTTCTCCATTTCACGTGGTGCCGATTATTTTACAATGGTTTTAATGTGTTCTCTTCTTGCTGGAACTGTGAATAGCAGCAGCCCCAGTTAAATCACAAAGCAAGGCCCATACCTGGGAAAGTACTTAGCGATGAAGAGCAATACACAGCGGAGCGGCGGGAGCAAGCGGTGGAGGCTCTGCAGTTGGAGCAGAAGCAGCAAATCTCTGGGAAAGCAGCAAAGTTGGCATGAGCAAATATTCACAAGGTTTCTTTGCACTACATGGTACTGCCAACAGCAAGCACGTGCGGTTCTGTAAAATAAGGCTTCCAAATTCAAAAGACCTCTGTAAAAAATGCAAAAGAATGGAAAATAAATGTCTGGCATTTAACCCTGTAAAACCACATTTTTACACTTTCTCCACAATGATAAGAAGGTGGGTATTCATGCAATCCACGAACAAAAGAGCCAAGGCTTTAAAAAATAATCCAGGTATTTCAGGACTTCTGCTTCACTGTGAAGTACATCTAAATCAGTCACGACTTGAATAAGGAAGGGCTTTCGGAAGGTGGTGGAGAAAAGAAAGGCTGGCCTGCCCAGCCCGCTCCGGGCAGTGATCTTACATCACATACATTTCTTTCATTTTTGCAAGACTTTTTTAGTTGTTGCTGCTAAATAGGATCGGCAAAACTACATCCTTCGCTGTAATGACATAACCTGAAGAAGAAATGATAATGTGAAGCCTTCCCATACAGACACATTTACATCACTAGGTAGGCCTTATGAGGCCTCTTCTGGTGGTTATTCCATGAGGCTTCTTGTCAGTCTCTGAGAAAGTATCAAACACCTTTGGGATATCAAACAGCTTGTTCTGCTCTTGGGTATGAGCAATTTTTAATATCTGGTTTTTAATTACCTGTTTTCTGTGTTGTCCCTGACAAGGGGACAACTGAGCATCGTGGTCTTCAAGCCTCACAGTGCTGCACTTGGCAGCCACCAAAGATTCTGTGTACCTGGACCAGAACTGCCAGTGCTGCTCCACCAATATTTCCTTCAACTGGACAAAAGCTGCAAAAGCAAGTTTAGAAGCAGGGGTTTACCCAGAAGGCCACACTGAGCCCTGACTAGAACCAGAGAGAACGCTGGATGCCAAGCAGGTACCAGAAGTGTTAAATTTGGCCTTGTTAGTCAGCCTTCCATCACATCTAGACATTATTGTAAGGCCAACCCAACTCCTGCAAGATGCCTTCTTGCTGTTTGTCCAGACTGACAGGAGGCTTCTCTTCCCTTTCTGACCTTACCTTTGCTTTCTGTGTTGTGCACATACACTGTAGTGGGTGCCAAAAATAAGTCTACATTTCCTTTCCCAATATGCAAAAGTCAGAATATAGGTATGACATGAGTTATTTCGTAGTGCAAAGACTATCTATTCATAGCAGACTCTGTTTGTTTCAGAGATGTGGCTTTCCTTCCTTTTAGATAGCCTATTGTTTGTCTTTTCCATTTGTATTAAAAATAAAATCTTTGAAAACTGCAAGTAAGAGAGAAAAATAGATTTCTTCTGAAACTAACAATTCTCCAAGCAGGAAGGTTAGCTTTTTCCTGTTTAGACATTAAGTTCAAAGAAAGGAAGTTGGGATTTTCAATGATAATAATAATTATATGGTATGTAAACATCAGTAAGTATCAAAGGAGGCTTCACTTTATTTAGTGTGTCCCAAACACTGTACTGCTGTTTAGAGTACCTTTGTCTTTCCCACTTCAGTAGACTCTTGCAGAAATGGATCTATAGGCCATCATTGCTCTGGGCTGGTCACCTGCACTCAAGCATTAGAACAGCATTAGAACAGCATTAGAACAGCATCATCAGGCAGCCTCAAGCCTGCACAGCGAGAGGAGTGGAGTAAATAGCGAATCCTCATGCAAAGCAACAGTTTTGTGGCAGGGTTGGAGGGTCTTTTGGCATCAGGATTACACGTACCAGGCTGCGTAACCTTTTCACGTTGCCACTCAAAGCTAAGTACTTCAAGCCATAAAGTCTGTTGATGCTGTTCCTAAAAATCAAAGTAATTTCAGCATTGTAATCAGATGCAGTACCAAAACATAGATATTTGGTACATGTGGTTCCTTGCAATAGTGAAACTGGAAGTGTTTTATAAAGACAAGCACATTTTATTATCTTCTCTTTAAAGACAAAGGAATTGAGGCAGAGAGAATGAAGTTACTTTCCTTTTGTCACAGCTCTCTGGGAAGAGAACTCAGGTTTGACAAAAGATAAGCTATTGGGTCTGTTTGCTCTGTTTTGTAGGAGTTTTACAACTTGCATCTTTATTACTTTAGAAACTTAAGTTTCCTATTTATCTGTAGAACTAATTAACAGTGTAAAGTCTCCCCTTTAATGTGTCACCGGTGGGACAGAACTGTGTGGGACAGAACTGGTTTTACAGGGAGGAGAAGGCATCTGGAGACTCCTTGGCAGTTGCCAACATGAGTGGCAGTGATTTTGGAATGATCCAAGCCTGTTCAGGATAGGAGCAAGAATTCATAGAATCATAGAATTATTAGAGTAGGAAGGCACCTTCAAGATCATCAAGTTCCAACCCCCCTGCCATGGGCAGGGACACCTCCCACTAGACCAGGTTGCTCAAAGCCCCATCCAGCCTGGTCTTCAACCCCTGCAGGGAGGGGGCATCCACAACTTCCCTGAGCAACCTGTTCCAGTGCCTCACCACCCTCACAGGAAAGGATTTCTTTCTAGTATCTAATCTAAATCTCCCCTCTTTCAATTTAAAACTGTTATTCCTCATCCTATTGCTACATTCCCTGATAAAGAGTGCCTCTTTTGTTCACCGGGCATTTAACTGGGAGTTGCTAACACTTTTCAGGTTGTGAAACTGAATGGGCTGGTACTTGTGATGAGGGATGCAAATTAAGAGCAATAGGAAAAGCAGTGGAGAGCACATGGCCTAGTGCAGGTGAAGATGCACCTGTGGGAAGGGCAGTAATGAGTAAGGAGAACAGGCAGAAGGCAAAGTATTTTTAAACACATGAACTCTCTTTTGAGAACTCAAAGATACTAAAATTTCATGAATTATCAGGAAAATGTCTGAATGAGCCATTTGGATACATTGCTTCAAGATAATGGAGCTTAAGAATTTAACATAAATAAGGAAAAAAAAAAAAAGTCAAGGCATTTAACAGTAGGAAGTACAAGAAATGAGTGAACATAACCCTACTATAACCTCCTTTTTCCAAAGAGCTGAGATTCTGCAATTTACTCCCACAACTGCCCAATCCGAAAGGAAAGTCCCAGGCCCGTGCAGCCAGCTTTCCCCTTGGGATGGTGAGAAATGCCAGGGTGAATTGTTTACTTTGTTGTAAGAGTGTCAGCCCTCCCGACATAAACATTCCACGCTCCTGAAAAGCAGGCCTTGAATCTCTCACTCTTTTCCCAAGGAGAACAGCCTTAAAGCTGCAAAGTGAACGTGTTCCAACTGCTCCTGGAAGCACCTTACAATTCTCAGTGTCAGCTTCTTTAAATTCAAACTTGAACTGCCTTTTATTTTTTTGGTAACCTCCCCAGTTCCACATTGTCCAACACCCCTCGACTGTCTTTCCTTGCAAATGGGTTTGCAGCAGCCGCCCAGGAAAGGACCATGCTGTGCTGGAAGTGAGGACTGACAACAGCTGAACTGTTTGTTGCGTGGCAGGAACAATTTAGGGAAGATCTACAAACCATTTGTGGTATGTGTATGATATGTGCAACCCAGATTTCTGAGAAAACTCAGAGATTAATAACAGCCCTTCCTCTCAGTCCGCCTCTGAAGTCTGGACCACACTTTTCCTGCCAGAGGCAGGACTTTTTCGGATACCAGCTCAGCCTTTGTCTGCAGCAGCCTGTGCTGCCCCTGACAGACCTCATGGCACAAGGGGAAATTCAGACTCCTGTGGAGCCAAAAGAAATCCAGAACACACACACCTTTGCAAAAGTCCCCCAGTACTCTTTAGGGACACGTCCAGCAAGAGGAAAATGTCGGCTGTGAGCTAATACAAAGCCAGTGGTATTTCACTCAGCTCTTTCTGTACAACTCTTTATCAGGAGTAAGTTGGAATGTGACTTGATAGAGAACAGACTCGGGCTGGGAATGACAGAGCTCGGGTAGTTTAAATAACGAAGGTATTTCTTCTTTTTTGTTCTAAAACTTGAGACAGGCTTTAGCAAAGGCTACTGGGTTTTCTGCCCTGTTTTCCAATGTTGTGCAGTTTTCCTAGCTGAGGTTCTGGCCAAAGATGGAACCAAATCGCTTCATGAAAGAAAAGAGGGGTTGTGAAAGATCTGCAGTCTGATCCAAAAGAGTCAGAGAACCCAGAGAAGCCAAAGAACTACCATCTACAACAGCTGCAAGAAAATGACAACTGAAGCAAGTAGAAGATTCCAGGGTGAGGAAAGAGGAGCTGGATTACTGCAGAGGGCACTGGCTTCACCAGTTCACCATCTACCCACAGTGTGGATGCAGGGACTAAATGAAAGGTACAGAATGGTGTAAGAGACCAATAACATGGAATAAAGGAGACAAAATCAACTTTTAAAGAACTTTGTGCATATTGCTCTCTTCGTGCCTCTCTTCATCTTCTCTGAGGGAAGACCAGCATAAGCCCTGTGTCCTAAGTGTGCTGTAATTATAAATACACTAAAATTGAGCGACATTTAAACACCATGCTGATGGAGCAAGGTAAGCACAGAAGACAGATAAGGGCTTAACTTTTTTTAACTTACTCTCCTAAGAGGAATCCATTGGCTTGTCCTGTAGCCACGGAAGGAACACTGGCACTTGATTTCACATCCAGAAGAACTTCCACTGAGGACAGTCGTTATTTCAGTTTTTTGCTAAAACTGGAAAATCTTTCCTATTTAGCATGACTTCTGAAAAGAAAACAATGTAGTTCACTAGAAAGTGGGAACCCACTCCCCCTGGGTGTTCTTCCTTTCGAGTATTTGCTCATACTTCTGTGGTCATTTTTGCTAACAGTGTCCTTTTCATCAGTGTTCTTCTCTGAAGAGACTCATTCATAATATTCTCATTTGGGTACACACACATTCGCCCCCTTGGCACTTCAGAAATCCACAGTTCCATTCATCCCCCAGCACACACATCAGAAGGCTGTTTAAAAAAACCCCAGGAAGTTTGCTCAGACGTGCTATTTTAGGAGGCTTGGACTGGATCTTGGAATTTTACAATATTTAGAGGATTTGGCACCACAGCTATTTCCATGCCAGGACACGTGCGCTGTCGGAGCACATACCGTGGAGCTTGTGAGAGAGGAATAAGCGATCTGCAAGCTCAGAGATAAAGAGGAAGGCCTTTGAAATGCTCGAGAGTAAATAATTTGGGGAAGATCGACCTGGTTGGCCAACGGCCCCACCCCAGAGAGCACGACAGGCCAGGATGCTGGGGACCCATCTGCTACTCTGCCACCCAACCTGTGCCCTGCTGGGAGGAAAGGCCAGAGCATACAGGAAACTTCAGCACGTCCCAGGATGGGTTACAACAGAACGATGAGGTGGCAATGGCCACTCTACCAGCTTCATCCTCTTCACACAACAGGGAACCTGGGACAACCTGCTCAGACAACACCAGTTGACTTCAGGGAGCAGCACCGGGGATGCTATTCTTAATAAGCAGGACTTTTTTGCCCCTCAGTTACTCTCCATGGGCTACTTGTAGGCTCCCTGGGACCCTAGAACCCATCAGAAATATCTGCAGAAGAACATTTTACTTTTTATTGAGAAGAAAGTAGGTAGCTGCAAGTTACCAGAATGGTTGGGGTGTTCTGCCTTCTTAATTTTCAGAGAAAAAGTGGCATGTCTTATGTCCATTCTCCTAGAGGAGAACACGGCCCATATTCTACGTACATGAGACACAGCAATGGGTGATGGAGCCCGCCAAACAGACCTACACCTTGCAGAAGCACAGCAGCAGCTCTTCTTCCTTCTGCCACACCAGAGATTCTGCTGCTTCTCAGATGACCTCAGAACACAGAGTTTTTAGCTTGCTCACTTATCTGCTCTCTGACCTCAGCTTTACCATGCTGAAGGAAGAAGCTTAGCAGCAGAGGTTCTGGAGGGACACAGCTTTTCTTCCAGTGACCTGTCGGTAGCCCTTACACTCGGGCTGGAGATCTCCCCATATCCTGTTGACTGTGCCTCATTGCCCTGACAAAGCAGCACATCCTGCACGAATATGTGAACCTTTGGCCAGACCCTCCTCCTCTATAGAGGTCCAGGACACAGGCATTAATGCCCGATGGAGCCACCACAACGGGCTTGATGTCATTGAAATTTGGCTTTGCAAAATTTCATTCTCTTCTTCTGGGACAGGTACCTGAAGCCAGCACCTTCACGAAAAGCTGCTACACCACCAGAATGCCATCCCCAGCAAAACCAGCAGAGATTTTAAGCAGAAGCTGTTGGGTTTATTCTGACTTTCTGCAAAGGCTAGAGATCTATCAAACCTCGGTTTCTGAAGTAGCATCTGGGATCAATGCAAAGCTTTGTCACAAGTGGCTCAAGGTGTGAGACTCAGGTTTGCCTCCCACAGAGATCTGGATTTTTGTCAGGCTGATAAGTGTTTATGCAGTAGTAAATATTTTCATGCTCCATCTCTTTATACCTTCATGTCAACTCAGAAATATTTATTTTTTTTTTTAAAAAAATCAAACATACCAGGAAATCTATATAGCTCTGTCTGTTGCTTCACAGTTTGACAGAGAAAACATGACCTAGGAGGGTAAGAGTCTGAGAAGTGAGCTGTGATTGCTTTAGCAGGAAGGTTAATTAAATAAAATTCCTCAAGATCTAATCCCCCCCTGCCTAGCTCCCACTTGCCTTTTGTGACTGCTCTGTGTGTTTCGATCTACCCGCTGAGAAGTGCTTGGAGAGGATAATGCCTGGAGCCCGCCTGCCACTATGGCCAGGGACTTGGAGGAGGATGGGAAAAACACCTTTCAACATTTTTTTCCCTTCACTACTAATGCACTTACCAGCACTAAACCTCTCCAGTAAGACGGTGGCTGATTAACGGGTGTTTTGGCTTTGATGAGTCATCCGAGATGAGAGCCTGAGGAGCATCTAGATGGTTGTAAACTGGATGAACTGGGGAGAAGTCTTACACAATTATGTCGTGGTGAAAGGAGAACCAGAGAGAAGAAGGCAGAAGTAAACAAAAGGGCTTGAAAATCAAAGAAAACTAGAGGGAAACACCCCCTCTACCCCCAAAATGCAGAGAAAAACAAACGGGCTTTTCACATTTTAAGCAATCTTAAGATCTGCCCCATTTTCATCAATAGAAAGATACCCAGGGAGTTTCATGAATCTTTTAGTTAAAAAAAAAACCCATGGCATTTTTACGACATCTTGAGTAGATTGATCCTGCAGCAAGAAGTATAATCGTTATTTTCCAAAATCTTGTCCCTTTTTGAGAAATTTTTAAAACAGTATTAGATCTCAATGGGGAGAATCAGATGATCTCAGCCCTGGACCAGCATCTGACTTACAGCATCTAAAAGGATCAAGATTATTCTCCTGCAGATGTGACCTTAAAGCATTTTTAAGATACGCAGCCATCTATGAATTCCACATGTAAAAAGTAAAAGTCACAGAAAGACACCACCATTGTGACTCACTGCTCTCACATCTCCTTTGCAAAAAAAAAAGATGTCTCTCTCCCTTCCCAAAATATGAGTCACAATTTTCTGATGTGGGCCAGAAATCCACCCTCCAATTCTCAGAAGACGAGGTTTACAGCACTGCAGTACTAATGATTCAGGAATTGCAAGGCCTCTGCGAGAAACAGCAAGGGCCGCTACACCCGGGTTACAGGCAGATAGCGCGATTCCTGGGGAGAAGATGTCCTTGTGGATGAATGTGGGGATGAGAAAACAAAGGTGCAAGGGTTGCTCTTGGTGAGGCACAATCTCTGTGTTTTCCCTGTGACAACCATTTCCACAGTGATAGCAGAAATTCACACAGTAACAGAACTTTACCAATAACTCAGTTTTCGATGCCCCCAGAAACTTCTTCAAAGGGTTCCTTAGCAAACAGGTACTTCTGTTTCATCAGTAAGTCAGAGCATGAAGCACACAGGGAAATCAGCTCCCCAGGAACTGCTCTCGGCAGGAGTCACAAGCAACATCTGCCCTGGTACATTGTCTTCTCCATCAGCCTCCTGAAATTAGGTTTGACTTTGCCGAAAGGAGCCTGCAGGTGCCCTTGTCAGCTCCAGAGGCAGGAGACAGCAATGGCACTTTAATGACCCACTTAAAAGTAATGAAACAGCCATTTATCCTAATTGGAGGAACACTAATTATATCAGAAAGTGGGCGCTTTTGGTTGGCAGAGTGCAAATGCTACCTAGTCAAACTTAATGAATAGGTAAAGGATCCAGACAGAGCATCTGTGCATCACTCACACATCCCTGCAAACACAAGAATTGCTCTGTAGGGAGCTGGTCTGAAAATGGAGGTTTTAAAATGGAAGGTTAATAATGGTAGTTGAATACCTGTGCTTTGCCTAAAAACAAAGTTTGCATCATGAGCCTCAAGGGACATTTTCCTCTTTGAAAGAAATGAAGGTAGTGGAAGGGCAGCTGGAACATGGGGGGACACCCAGTGTGGAGGGGCTGTGGTGGTTACTAAGAACACTCAAGGGACTCCCAGTCTTCATTCGTGGAATAAGGAGGAGATTTGAGACAGCCTTGAGTAAAGCCTCCACTGCTGCTAAGCCACTGGAGCAAATCTTATGCTGAAAGGTCTTTGTTTTCTCTCTAATTAGGGGAGGGAGGCCTTTAGCACTGCTGCTGGGAAGGAAAGGTCAGTCCCAGTATCTTCCTAGCCAGACAGTCTGGAGTGCAGCAGAAGCAAGATTAGGGCACAAACTGCCTCATGTCCTTCGGCATTGGTCCTTCAAGTCAACAACAACAGAGCTGCTTGTGCCAGGCTCTGAGTGAGAACCCCTTTGCTCTGCATTGGCCGGGACAGCAGGGGTTTAGGTGAGGTGCTGGGATGGGACAGGGACAGGATGAGTGAGCAGGGGCCTGGATACGGCGTTGGAGCCCAGCACTCCTGGAAGAGTAGGCTTTTACTACCTGTGTCTTGCCTTCAGCAATCACACAGATGTACAAATGGATTTGTATGGAACTGAGCTGGGCTTTCTATAAGCTGCTCACTGAGGGGATCTCAACACCTAGCAAAAAAGAAATAAAATGTTGCCACCTCTTTAAAAAAAACAAAACCAACAACCCTCCAACGAGGAGTAGCAGTGAATGGACAAATTTGAAACCTCTGCCAAGGGAAAAAAAAAGCCATCAGAATTTGGTTCTGTGAGCTAGATACAATGTTAAAGTCAGAAAACATTTACCCTCGAGCCGCATTAGGCAGAGCCTTAAAATACTAGCAGAATTGGCTGCCCGGAAGCCATGCAAACAGCGTGAGTTTTATATACTGAAGATGCCAAGTGAACACCCAAGTGTTGACCAAACAAGTGCTGCACTGACAGCCCAGCTGGAAAAAAAAAAAAAAGAAGCCATGAGGGATGTAATAAAACTCCAAGCAAAATGTGCTCCTGGCCAAAAACCCCATACAAACCCCAACAACTCCGAATAAAAAGACATTCAGGGTCTCTGAACGCTCACTGAGATTAGACATAAAAGCCTCTTCAATTTATCTTGGGCTGTACTTTCCTCTTAATGTCAAAGGATACCCTGCCGCATAGGGAGCTGCTTGTACCCTCTCATGGGAAGCCAGAGGCTGCAGATAAGGGAGTGTCTTTGGAAGAGCGGAGCTTTAAAGGCTTGGGAAGATAGTCATTATTATCAGCCAACCCTCTATTAGGTTGGTGAGATTCCTGTTTGATTTGGCTGCCGTCTCTAGCCTCGAGTTCCTGCCCTGGCTTTTAAAATAGAACAAGATCTCCCCACAGCTGAAAAAGGGCAAAGGGTGGAACGTGTAAATAGCAATTAAAACAAAAATCTTGTTTTTAGAAAACCCCTCCCCTAAAACATACTATGTGCTCCTCCCTCGTGGCCAAGGCTGGCAGGCTGGCAAAGCTGAACGTGCCACACAAACCAGTTCCAGTTAAATGTCACCTGCCCAGGTATGTCCAACTGTGTCTGACACTGCAATCCTGACATCACCCTTCCTTGCTGTCACCATTAGGGATGATCCAGCCAAAAGGACAGACTCCTGAGCTGGGGTTCATGAGTGCTGGGGCTGTCCTGGCTCTCCCACCCACCTGCCAGTAGGACATCACTGGTGCTTTACCCTTAAGGGAGAGGTCTTTAGACCTAAAAATAAAAAGTTCTGGATTAGGTAGTACTATACATTCTTACTATCAGTAGGTTTTGTTGCACACAGGTTGCTGAGACTACACCAAAAAAATAAAAGAGCTGAGCAAACCAAGCTCGCTTTGGAGAGTAAGAGCCCATCGCATCCTTCCCTGTCAGGATCCTGCTTTGCAGGGATATTTCTTGTTCGTGTTTTGTGACCTTACCTCATCTGCTTCTCAGGTTTTCACTCTACTGTTATCAATCATGACTTTCTTGTCTCTCAGCATTTCAATCAATATATAAAAGGTCAGGTTAGATAGCTGGTACTCTCTCAGTGCACACTAATGTAATTTCATAATGCGACTTCATTTTGCAGAGGAAGAATCAGAGAAGCTATTACCGAAACAGGAAGAACTGGGTAATCGATCAAGGACACTTTAAAGCCAAATTCTTTGAGCTTTGAGTACTGCATTTGACTTTGGATTATGCCTAAGTGATTTGCACACACTACAAACCAAGACTCCTCCAACTCCCAAAGGCAAGCGCATACACCACTGACCTAGGACACAGCAAGTTCATGGGATGGTTAAGTGCCAGTACCTTGGGAGATCAGTCAAGTCATGGAAGTTTTTCAGCACCTATAATTTCGTTTTATATAGTACCAGTATCCTGTGGAAGAAGTCACACTCCAGGCTTCTGTCTTATTTCCAAGCAACATCTGACAGATGGGATGAATCTAAGCTAACACATATCTCCATGTGTGTCATCAACACTAGATAGAGATCTTCAAAGGAGTGCAAGGTGTGAAACAAAATCAGGTATAGAATTTTGAGGAATAATTAAATAATTCATACAGGAAAGAACCCCACGCCGAAACCCAAAGATATGCATTTGAATCTGTGCTCCAACAGAAGACAAACCCAAAGATACGGCTTTTGGCCAAGGACTGGGTGGACACACCAAACACCTCAGTATGAAATACAAGGCACTTTCTGTGACAGCAGCGTCACTGTACGGTCTTGATGACCTGCCTCTTTCCAACTTGTAAAAGCTTTTGCTTCACGGGGAGGAAGCTTTGGTTTTAGATTTTTAAAATGTCATTGCATTCCACAGTTATTCTTACAACGCCCCTAATTTCCAAGTACCTTTGCTAAGCAAAATCCCATACACAGTGTGTGTGTGAAACATGGAAAGCAGCAAAGAAACATAGCTGCCTATTACTGGGATGGACTAATTTGAGATTAGAAAGAAATTGAAATAGAAATTAAGGTATACAGCAAGGGAAATGGGCACATCGCTGTGTGAACATCTTGATGAGAATCAAACCCACCCAAATAAAGTGTGATCACTGATTTTTTTTAGGCACTGCTAGACTGTAGGGATGCCACTGCTTGGAAGAAGATGTAACTTTTCCTAGGAGAAAAGAAGGGAAGGAGGTGAAGGATTCTGGAGACCCAGTCATCTCCACAAGATGTAGCAAGTTCATTAACATGGGAAAAACAAAGGCCTTTTTCTTCAAATCTTACAATGCTAAAACTAAGATAAATTCAGACTTCACTGGAGCTGAATTTTATCTGTGGGGACTTGTGTTGCCCCGGGAGCCTAAAGGCATGGCAGAGGTGAGGAGTCTGGGAAGATACTGGTTTTAACTGAGTTACCTGAAAAAATCAGCGTAGAATGTGACTTTACCTTGAGGTGACAGCGCTAAACCAAGCACCTCAGACACTGTCACACAGAGACAACTAAACGTCAGGGTGTGCCTTAAAGCTGCCAGAGCTGTGAGGGTTATGTGAGCGATCTGACACGGGCATACCTGACATTCCTCCCAGATTGGAGTGTGAAAGCCAGCCTGTGATTTATACAAAGGAGAGACAAAGCTGCACAAAAGCCAGCGGCAGGAAAAAGATCAAAGTTCTTAAAAAGAACATGCTAACCTTATCAGATTGAGGCTTTTTTTTTTTCCTTCCCATTTCAGGAATCATTTAAAATATTAATTTCCAGCAAAAATCTTACTGTCAGAAACATCTTCCTAAAAAAAAAAAAAAGGAAATCCTGGATTAAAGAAGCTTCAGGTTTCTTGCCTTTTTTGTTTGGTTGATTTTGATTATTGCTTTTCCTCTTCTGCTTTTTCAGTGGCAAAATAAAAAGATTGAGAGAGAGAGAGGAAAAAAAAAGAGAAAATGTCAAACAACCACAAAGACCATCTCAGTGCAAATGCTGGTGAAATAATTTGAACTAAGAAGGTGTTTATGCCGTACGCAAAGGCCTTCAAAATGAAAAAAAATTTAAAGATAATTTTTCTACCACCATTACTTCACAAGCCCTAAAATAACCCTCACAGTTTACAAAGCATTGCAAGATTTTCCAAGCTGCACCTGAATAAAACCCGAGCAGTAGCAGTTTAAACAAACATTAAGTCCTGGAGGTTGGAGCCTCTGGATTCAGGTATCACCCAGCATTGGCTTGAAAACAAAGTGCATAACGTGATTGTTTATTTCTTATTCTCTCTCCAGCTCCTCTTTCCAAAGATGGGATTTACAGGAGCAGAGGGCTCACTGTTCCTTATTCCTGCCTTGTGCCCTGTGCTGGATGGTAAAGAACAGAACTAGCACTGGCTACTGCCAATCCATGGGCAAACCCAGCCAAAGAGGTTGGTTTCCAGGGTCAATAAACAGGGTTTATTTCTTTAAATGGCTAAATTCCTTGTATCTGTGCTTTTCTTAGGAGTTTTCTAGTTCAGCCATGTTCTAAAGGTTTTCACTTAAAGTGTGAGCCTCCCAAATATTGAGATTCCTGGCAACTCCACGCTCATCCCAGGGCTGTGACTCTGCTAATTCTCTCCAGGCTGCTAGAAAGACAAGGTGGAGCAGCAATCAGTCAGAAAGGCACACTTAGTTTCATCTCTCCTGAAGCTGATATCTGAGAAGAGCATCTCAGGGAGGCCCTAAGGGCAACAAGGACTTTGATTGACTCCAGAAACTGCTTTCTTAGAGAAGTTGCTCTCTTGGCAAAATTTAGAACGAATTCTTGAGCTCTGAAGGCTGAAGGAAGGCTTTGACTTCCTGCCTCACTTGGACAGATATTGTTTGTGTTTTACTTTGAGTGATTTCCCCCCCACACCCACAGCAACACCACTCAAAATTTCCTGATGGCATGTCAGCAGGTTGCATGTTTAAAGCCTTCATTGTTCATAATATCAATATAATTATTACACAAGCACAATATTGAAGAACTATTTCAAATCCTCATTAACTCGAGTACCAACAGGAAGAGGAAACCAGGGCAGGAAACCCCTGCCATTACTGTTACGCATTGCCTGTACCATCAGTCGTACCGCGTCAGCGCTCTGTCTTCCTTGCTCTCCCTCTCTCCTCAGCTCAGACATCCTCTGGCAGAGCCAACTCGGAGAACAAAAGCTGGGTTAGACACTGGTATGAGTAAGAATAGTATTTAATATTGCACTAGCTAATGAAAAACGCCCAAAGATATCAACTGTCATGCTTCAAGGAATAAGCTGATTGCCAGCTGAGGTCAAGAAAAAATAGCTTCTCCACCCTCCCAGCACTTCAGTGTAACTACAATAGGAACACAATGAGCATTTAGACCTCTTTTTTTTTTAAACATCCACAACTGGAAGAAGAGAAAGAATAACAAAGAAAACACTTGACCATTCAACTCACTGGCCTCAAAAATCCCTACAGCAGCCCAAAAAATAGAGAGGGTAGCAACCCAGAGCAAGGTAATAAAAATTTTTGGCTTTCCTTGTGAAATGCAGACAGAGGAGCCGCATACGTCTGCTTGCTGCAACTCATGCCAAAACACTGATAGGTGCTGCTGAGGGACTAGGGCTACTTCACAGCATATTGCCTGAGTATTCACCAAGGACCCCATCACAGTACTGTACATACTGTTGAATTCTCCTTCTCCTCATCACCAGTCCTGCAAGGTCAAACTGCCTTCGTTAAGTCTGGCAGCTCTTCTTAACTCAACTCTGCCACATTAAAGTCCACTACTCAGCCAGACAGTAACACACACTCTCAGATGAGGCTCAGCTAGTCTGTCTCTACATACATCCCTTTTATTCCTCCTTCATGCCAGTTCTGCCTCTGCTTTATTTACCAGGCAGAAGGAAGATTTATCTGACTGCCAGTGTTGTGGATCTAACCCATAATCTGAGGATTAGGCTTGTCTTTTTATTTCACACATCATTTTTAATAAGAATAATCATGCAGTTGCAGTGGAGGTGTAATTTATGAGACAGGGCCTCCTCCTGGAGGATTCTGAATCAGGAGTAGTTAATATGTGTATTAATATCCTGGCTCTTGCTACTTTGTGTATCTTGTCTTCTCTGGTAATATCCTTGCCTTCCAGAGTCTACCTGATGTTTACCTGTAAATCCTGGAACATCCACAAAAGGCTGCAGAAGCACCACAGAACTAAAAATGCCAGACAACCAAACCCCCTGCCTTGTTTTGGCATTCTTTTCAGCGTAGCCCTACCTGCAATATTGCAAAAACCAGGCAGGTCTGTAGAGCCTGGCAGTCTTCCCTCTGCAAGGTCAACATCCAGCAGGGTAAATATTTCAGTGGAGAAAGGGGCAGGTGGGAAAAGATTTACAGATAGAAGAATGAGGCTCACAGTTTCAGTACCCAAGTATAAAAGGGCTTGCTAAGGGAGCTCTGAAACCTACCCTCAGGGAGTTCTCATTCTGGATTTCTTTTGGCAGGTTTTTCTCATGAGTTATCAAGAGAATGGGTTTGTCTGGGCTGTGTGTCTCGTGTGGTCCTACATGAACGCAGCAGCCACAGTCATACAGAGATTAATATTCAGGCTCTAACATGGCTGAAAGATGATCCATTTATTGCTTTGAAAAGTAAATCAGTGCCTTAAGTTGCTGCTTCCTGTTTAGTTCCAATATCAGAGAGCAGGGTTCAGATGCCCACCGTGGCCTGGAGCATGGAGAAGGAAGGCAGGGAATCACATGCTGTCCCCAGCCCATGTGTCATCTTCAACCCCAGCTTTAGATATGACAAATCGCAGTAGCACAACCTGGAGGTGATGAATGAACTGGCACCACGTGGCCAGGTTCTTTGTTTAGGCAAAGAAAGGCCAAACTTTCTTAGAAAGCTGGAAGTGAAAGATTACATTTTTAGAAACTAATGTAAACCTGAGCTTCCTCAAGTAAAATGTGCTGGTGTGTCTCAAAGCTTCAGCTAGCCTGAATTCCATAAATAAATACTGTAAGAACTTAAGAAAGATTTTATTTAACAGCCTCAACCTTTATGACCAGATCGAACCTTTGAAGAAAATGTGGGCTTATGTCTGCTTCTTTATTTTACATTTTTATACACACACTTACATATATGGATATGATGCCAGAGCTTTACCGGAACAACTGTTTCCCACTGGAAATTACTCACTTCATTTCTTCTCACAAGAAAGGATGACTGTAAATTCCAGGGTCAGACAGGGTTTGTTCAAAACGGGATTCAACTGATGGCTGCTCGGTGTAAGTCCAGGGGTTTGCAAGAGAACTGCTGATCTCTAAGAACAGCAGTAAACATCTTCTGTTTAAGAACACAGAAACATCTTCTGTGTTTCCTGGCCCCTAGATTTACATACTGGAAGACTCTGAACCAGAAATCCAGCATTTCAGTTTACAAAAAGTGCACAAGTTTTCTAACCTTTTGATTAATAGGAATATATTGCACACAGAAAAGGTATTCCCAGGTACCCTGGGCCAGTCCTGTCTCCTGCCAGAGACTAAACTCCGTACCTTTTCCTGTTAAAACCCACAGAAAGAGAGAAAGGAGAACAATAAAGCAGTCAACTGAATTAAGCTCTGCCAAGCCGGCGCCCGGCTGATGGCTGACTCTCAGCAAGAAGATGAAGGGATTTAAAGCATCAGCACGGGGAAGACAAGAGCACTGGGCCCAGGGACTATGGTAACCACTCATTCCACCCCCCCATGCGAAAGAGGTAATGAGTTGCCCAGAAAAGGAGGTGCTCTGTTCCTAAAAGGCAATTACTAAGGATGACTTCCAGCAGAAGTCAACGTTGACTTACAGCTTGATTTCCTACTGCAGACCACGGCACGGTACAGAGATACACACAGGGGGCTGAATGCTGAGGGCAGAATAAATAAGCCAGGCTTGTGTTGTCTCTGCTCAGCTCCTCTGGTGGCGACGAGGAACGGGGCAAGTATCCCCTGTAAGGCTGTCACCACTTCCTTTTGCCCTGTCAGATACAAAGATTCAGGGAAACAAAGTAGCCCCTTCGCCAAGCTGGGTGCCTCAAAGAGGAAAGAAATATTTCACCTGTTCCCATGTCTGTCCAACTTTCCCACATTATTCCAGTTTCAGGCTTCAATCCACCTGTACGTTAGCCAACAGGAAAGAAAGAGACTGTACTGCATGGTTAGCCAGGAAGACATCACAACTTCTGGAAACCTTCAGAGGGTGATATTCCGATTCAGTGCTCCTAAATTAGGATCTTGGGCTCTCTGGATAGTCAATGGGAAGAGACAAGGGTGCTTCTTCCACAAGGTTGCCCCTGGGTTGGATGTCTGAAGAAGACAGTAAGAGTACATCTCCAATTGCTGTTAAACAGTCAGCAGCCTCCTGTCCCACATTTAAAATACCACTGTTTTCAAGTGCACAGAAGTTTATAATTCCCTAATTGAACATCAATCACCTTTTACATTCCATTGCTTGCTACTCTAAGTACTTATTACTCTGAGATCATAAAAGCTATTGAAGTCTCAGACATTGTGGTCTACACGCATTTTAAAGACGTTTACCCCTTCTGTATCATATGCAAGAGTGTTTCAATGCAAATAAGGATTAGAGGTACGTCCATCTCCCTCACCTGCTCCACCTCAAATATGTATATATATGGTTATATAGGTCATGTTTCTAAGTTACCCAGTGCCTCCACTGGGCTGCCTCAAATTCTTGCATATGGGCTTGAGTATCTTGCAGTTAAAACTATGTTAGTTCAAGTCCTGTATTGCTTCTCAGCTGCAAATGATGAAAATGCCTGATGGAGTAACACTTGAATGATAATCTTCACGATGACACCTTATTTCGGTAAGGTACCTTGGGTACCTCTCCCCAGTGCTGCTGTCTCGCATACTGGAGAGTGCCACTGCCCAGAAACGTCAGAGGGCAGTTTCTCGAGTTCTCATGTGACAGCAGCCTGCTCTTCACCTGGGACATACTAAGACAGAAGTTTAAAAAGTCTTTATGGAGTAGAGAAGTAGCAGAGCTTCCCCCCTGGCAAACCTCTGTAATCCCAGCATTCTGCCATTTGATGCTGTTTTGCTTAATACTTCCAGGATTACTTCAAGTTTCTTTGTATGAAGACAACGCTACACGAGAGAAGATGAGAGCAAGTCATTGTCTGCCATTTGTTACAGAATTCATACTGCTTATCTCTGCGAAGATTATACTCTTTCAGCGCTACGCCAGCTGAAATACCTCCAAATCCCAGAACCACCTACTGCTGGAAGTAGTCAAACCAAGTCTAACAGCACCCTCTGTTTCTGCCCTGTTTAGCAGGGTAATACCGCCTTGAACTGGTAAAGAACTGACATATTATACCTTCTAAACGTACATAAAGCTTCCCTAATAGGAGAGGATTACAGAGATTATGCAACACAACTACACAAACTGTATTTCAGAAACTCAGGAAAACGGGAACCAGCAAAAGCAGAGGCAGGCCTGCTACACACAGCTGTACGAGTACGTGACACACAGGGAACATGGGGGTCCTTTCCTACATACTAACAACAACAGGAGGTACGTGTGGCACTACATAGATTCAGCACCCTGTCAGGAAAGAAATGAAGAAATTAAGCTATGAGGGCATCTAAGAAAAGCCCCGATGTCAGATGAATCAGAACCCGAACTAAGAACACGGGCTAGAAGAGCAGGTGAATGAGGTCTGGGGCAGCTTCGCTGCTGCGACAGCCACGAATGCAAGTTTGATCAGATTGAAAGGAGCCTAACAGTAAGAAAAAGGTCTGCTGTTTGGCCATCCCATATCAGATCACTCGGGAACTATTTGGGACAATACTACCGTGTATTATAAAAATAGATACTGAAAACATAATTTTTAAGCATGTAGATGGAAAAATATATGTATTTTAACAGACTATTTTTGTAAGAAAAAGCAAAGGCGAGTATCTAACCTTGCAGTGCAGGACGGGGCTGGCAGAACCCTCTGCTCAAGGCTGACTCCATCTCCCCCTGCTGTGAGGCTTCCCAGCACTGAGCTCACGCACCTTCGCTTGCCTGTTTCTCTTAATTTTTACCTGGACTCTCTGGACTTCCACGGGTTCTGCTTTTGCACATAAACATCTCTCAGAAAACGGGTTTGGGGCACCAGTGAAGCATACTAGGAATTTTTAGGAGAACCAAGAACTCAGCAGTCATGATACATCCCTCTTTCTTATAACAACGCAGCTCCAGTAACTCCAATTAGAATCATAGAATCATTCAGGTTGGAAGAGACCCCTGGGATCATCAAGTCTAACCATCATCCCTACTCTACAAGTTCTCCCCTACACCAGATCCCTCAACACCACATCCAATCTACTCTTAAATACATTCAGGGATGGTGACTCCACCACCTCCCTGGGCAGCCCATTCCACTGACTGACCACTCTTTCAGTAAAGAATTTTTCCTAATGTCCAGCCTAACCCTACCCTGCTGCAGCTTGCAGCCATTCCCTCTCCTTCTATCGGTAATTCCCTGTGAGAAGAGACCAGCACCAACCTCTCTACCATGTCCTTTCAAGTAGTTGTAGAGTGATGAGGTCTCCCCTTGCTTTAACTCGCTTTTGACTGATACCATTAAAAGCGGAGCTGAATTATTGCCCTGGCTTGCGACACACAGGTTTGCTTCTTGCAGAAAGAACTTTAGTGGTGAGGGAAGGGGGGAAGAGGCGGCCGATGCCGTTATTGCCCCACCAGCTGCCGTCACAGCAGGGTGACTGCAGGCAACCTCGGGGTTTATACTCAGTCACACCGTTTTCCCAGGATCAAGGCACTGTAATACTGTCAGTGTCACCAAAGACTCGGTTATGAATAACCTGCTCCTTTCCTCAGCCACGGAGAGACACACTAGCATTGCCAGTAAGATACACCTACGGACGATTTTGGTTCAGGCTTTACAAGGGTTTCCAAAGGTTTGTTCAGGCCTCAAAGCCAAGCCATCCATCTGCTGTAAGGACTCGCTGCTGGGAGACACTGACTTCCTAACACCACCAGCATCGTGGCTGGACCGCAGCAAGCGCTGCCTTGGAGAAGACAAACCAGCACCGGCTTTAATTAACAACAGTTTGGGAACTAGACTCAACATACAGTTTTAAGGAACATAACTTAAATAAAAGCAACCACCAGCTGCTTCTCTGGAATAAGTCTATCCATCTGCAGGTAAAGTGACATTTATCAAAACCTAAAACAATGGATGGAATCCAAGCCCAACTTGGACATACTACCCTCCATACAGTTCAGGAATCCACTGAAAATTGGGTCTCTGCAGGAAGCACCTGAGTCTGGGCAGCTTTCTGAAGCGGAGACCTGAGGAAAAGCACTCAGAACGTAAGCTGCTGAGCAAAGGGAAACAGCAGTCGAGAGTCCTCAATATTTATAACTTATTTCAAAATAACTATCCTATTAATTCTTATAGTACTTATTAATACTGTATCTTAATAACTCTTACAACTTACTTCAGAAGTTACAACATGGTAGTATCTAGAAGCTGCAGCCTCTGAGCTGCACAGTCTATTTCACAGGCTCTCCACACCTTGGAGACCTTACTCTCACAAAGGGACTGAATCAGCGAGACACACAGAGACCAACCCTACCTACAGAATAAACAGCCAAAGGGGGGTAACAGCCCTAAAGCGAGGGCAGTTCTGCAATAGCAACACCGGCCCCAAATTCAGGAGCCCGTGTGAGATGTGTTATGAACCCAAGGAAACCACTGCCTTTCCTCCAGCCTCTCTTACTTACACAGACTGAGCTTTTTCTGCAAAAGCAAGTGTTGTGTCACACTGAGAATACACAGTATTAGTAGTACGGTGTCCCAGCTCGCCATGGGAAATCAGAAGCGAAATGGAGATGCGCTTCAGGTATTACTGGCAGAAGTAAAATTTAGTATAGCCTGCCAGCACGTGGAAAGAATTTAAAGTCCAACTCAATGAAGTCAGTGTGATTTTGGCCTGAATCACCCACCTGCTACCTATATTAAGTAGTATAACATTCTTTATGTAAATAAAATATACTCAATTTTTCATCACGATTGACAGCTCTTAGAAAGCAAAATTTTTTGTCGTTTATCAACCTGTATTTTAAGAGCTCTCTTGGACTGGCTGCCAGGCTCCATCTGGCAAAATAACGGGTGTTCCCAACCCAAAGCATTTCAAAGCCATTCTCCCCCATTAAGTAAAAAAAAACAACCCCAAACCCAAACAACCAAAGGTAATTGATTGCAGATGACAGTAGAAAAGATGGATTTTAGCTTTCTTGATACCCACAAACAATGAAATAGTTAAGTATTATCCTTTTCCCCCCCTCCCCTCACAAGTTTTCTGGAGAGAGGGCAATGCATAGACGCACCAGCCTTCAGCTGACGAGCCTTTTCCACTCTCTGGCAGTCCTACTGGCTGGACCTCAGAGTCTCCGCGTTACGTGGGGATGGATGCGGCACAGGCGGGGCGCTACCCGCACAAACACAACTGCGGTGGTTGCTGCTGGCCCGGCGGAGGGATTTGGAAAGAATAAAGCAGCCGGCAGGGAGGCAAGGGCAAAGTCACCGAAGGCGAATACGACAGCAGTGCTGTTCGCCAGCCAAGTACATTAGCTCATTTTAATCTTTTCTAGGAAGGCATTACATCACAACTCCTTATCTGCCCCATTTTTTTCACTGTATCAGCCTTTAAGCAAATATAAATCACGCCGAGAGTAGACCATTAATCTTTACCGCTTACCTCACCATTATAAGAGCAGCTATTAATATAAGCAGGCGAGAGGGGGTTCATTATACAGAACGCAGTTATAGAAAACCAGCTCAGAAAAAACCCTCACTTTTGAGCTCAAAATGACCTGTAGATGTGTTGGCCAAGGACCTCCCCTAAGGGCCACATCCCAAAGGCAGCAGCGAGTGGCAGCTGGTGGGACAGGCATCACGTGAGCATTACACACCGCTCTGGCAAGGCCTGCCTGCAGGTCAATTAAACTATCATAACGATGTTTTTATTTCGGGAGGATTTATGGCTCAGTGTGTCGCATACACTCCTCCCAGAAATTGCTCAGGCCGGTGTGGTGGCCAAGAAGAAAGCTGGACAACAGCAACAGCCTGCTTTAGTTCTTAGCCCTCTTAATGTGTTGAGATTGCTCACACTGCAAGTCTTAGCTCTTTATAATTAACAGCCTCAATGGTGCACTCCAGATCATTGAATTGCTCTCATTACAAACATTTAGAAAGACTCTGGCTCTAAATTGAGTTATGAGTTTTAAAACCAACAACAGTGAGTTCTACTTTATACCTAAGGAAGAACGCTGCTCTCCTGAAACCATGTAAAATCATTTCAGCCTTTTTTTCCTGTGGAGTTCAACCTCTTACTGTGTTCCAGCCCCCAGGATACATAAGCACCAACATCACCACTGCCAGACAGACCTGGGCAGTTTGTCAGACGGCACTGATCTTTGCTGTCCCTTCAACGGGAACATGGGGAGAGAAAAAGCCAGACTTTTCCCCTAGTGATTTGTACTGCACCAAGTACATGTCCTTGTATGAGTCCATGAAATCCACCTTCTGTTACCTGTGTACAGAAAACCAATGTCATTGGCCTAAAGAAACAATTAAATGATGAGAGACATGTCACCAAAGTATGTAGCAATTATGACACACCACACAGTTCCAGCTCCCAATGCTGCTCTCCCCAAACGATGAGACCAGCGCGTATTCCCAGGAGCGAGCCGTAGCTGCTGTCTGACTAAACCCCGGTGCTACACAAAGGCAGGGTCTGAAACCCAATGTCTGGCTGAGCATTTGTAACTACATGGTGGAACTTGTCTGGGTATGAAAACTCAGAGCACAGTATTTTATGGATTTCAGCCTTTTGAATTGACTGAATCTGATAGTACTGACGCTGGCTCTAGAGTGTGCACATTAACTGTGCCTTTCCCCACAGCACATTTGCTTCTAATTTCTGTACTTGGGAAGAAGTTCAGTACTGCAAACCACTTTGTGCACAAATCCATAGCTCCTGATTTTATATACATACATGTGTCATACACAGGAATTTTACTTTCCTTGTTGTCACTGAGAGGTAAATAACATTTACTGCCAGTTGTTTCCACCTGTGTTCTCTGGTACTTAATGGTGGGTCTATACAGGAACTGCCAAAAAGGGCAGTTTGAATGTTTCACTACACTGGATTCACAGACATGCAACAAGGGCAGCCCAAGTGCTGTTGACCTCCAAGAGCTGTCCTTTAGATTTTAAGATAAATAACTAAAAATATTCCCCAAACAGGCTGTCCTGCAGAGCCTGTCAGACCCTCCTGAACGACCAGTTATGGTCCTGCTGCTGCCAAAGGTGCACACAGGGCAGCCAATGAAGCATCAGCAAAAGCACAGCAATCTCACTCCACCCCAAACACCCTGGCTTCAGAAAAGGGAAAGTTTCTTTTTATAAGGAGAACTCAAACCCTAATGCCCTGGGACAAAAACTAAATTAAATATAATCCAGCAGCAAAAAAAAAAGACCATTCTGGACAACGTCAGGTTTTACTACATGTAATGGCTTTATGAAATGTATAAATGTTACTGTTTTATAAAATACATTTTTCATTCCAAAATGCAAATTATAATTCATATTTATTCAGGACTTTCCTTTTTAAACTTAGTGTTAAAATAAAGACACTGGATTGCCAAATGAAGGATTGATTATAGGGTTTTTATTAACAAACTTTCATTGGAAAGCTCTGGGCGCATTAACATAGGAGGCACATTGGCTTCGACGTTTGGCATTTGACAGTCAACAGAATTGCACTTGGCTGTGACAGCCTGGCTACCACAGTGGGAATTTGGGCGGCAGCCCTGGCAGCGAGCCTCTCCCACCGACCTACTCACCGCCTGCTGTTTGTCACCCGGGTCAGCCTTCGGACCCCGCTCGTTCTGCAAAGAACGGGGATCCATCTTGCTCTCCCCTTTCTTTTTCTGCTTGGAGAGAGAGGTTTTCTTGCTTTCAACCCCGTTGGCTTCCACACCGCCTTTTTCATCACAGGTGTGTGTCTGTGGACAGAATCCCTTGGGGTCAGTCGACAAACTCTTCTCGCACTCAGAACAACGCACTACGAGAGGCCCCGCGTTTCGGCAGAGGAACTGGGAGGAGTTCATCACCTTTGGAATGGTCCTTACGTTTTCCTCGGGGCTTTGATGAGCGTGTGAGTCTGCCCGGTTTATTCTTTGATGTGCCTGGAACTGCTGCACGGACTGGAGGAGAAAGCTCTTGGGCAGCGAGTTCTGGGTCATGGTTCTTTTGAGCCTCCCTTGCAGGCAGCTGCAGTGGAGGACGTGCGGGAGGGGGTGCACATACCCTTCGGTGGCTGGCTGCAAAGCACTGATGGGAGCTACGGAGCTCTGGATCTGTACGGTGCCCGGCGAAGGAGAGCACTGGTAACAGAAGGCATCGCTCAACTGCTGGCAGGAGTGCGGGCTCCACTTCACTGCCACCTGCTTATAGGCATCTGGGCAGCTACACTGCCTGCTCTGAGAGAATATGGGGCATATGGCGTGCTGGTCAAGAGATGTCTGTAGCACGGCCGAGCCAGCCGCGCTTTTGATGCTTTTACTCACTTCGCTACTGTAGGCCGAATGTAGAGGCACACACGTGTTTTGGGGCCTGCTGCTGAAGAGCTCCGAGCAGATATGGGTTTCTTCAAAAGTGACTTTCTCGGCAGGGTTACAGACACCCGTCTGTGACGCCAGAGGCTCCAGCTCGTAGTGCTCATGCTCCATTTCTGGCTTTTGACTTCGGGAGTCCAGCTGATACTTGCTCACAGAATGGGATTTATTTTGTCCTCTGCCCCCTTGGGCTCCTGAAAAGGTCTGAGAGAAGGCATTACACCGCAGTTTTTTTGGTAGTGGGATCTGGCCACAAGTGCCCTGGGGCCCAAGGCATCGGCACATGCACTGGAAGAAGAACGTTGCAAAAGCCCAACTAATGCACATTATAAGCATCATAAAAGTACCCAGCTGTGTGTAGGCCAGCACTGTAGAGGGCATCATCATCGCTCCAGCTACAAACGTTGTCAGTGCGGCCATCGCAATAGCGGAACCCATACGGCTTAAGGAAAAAATCACCTTTCCCTCCCGGTCAGGGTCAGGGGCTAAGCGATACGCCACTCCATAATGAACAGCAAAGTCTACTGATAAGCCAACAGCCACTGAAATAGTGACAGATTCTAACACGTTCAGCTCCCATCCAAGAAGAACCAGAGAACCTACAGTGACAAAAATAGTTCCAGCTATTGAAACTATTGCATAAAGGCTTATGATTATATTCCAAGTTGTAAGAAGCATCACACTAAATGCCACAGCAACCGAAAGACCCATGGCTATCAGAGTACCGTCAGAAAGGCTGTCCTGAAGATCGTAAAATTCAAGGTTACTCACAAACCAGCCATTGCTAAGACCTTCGGGAGCAGAGCTAAGCTCACTCGAAATCCAGGAGTCCACCTCTCTGTAGAACTGATGCATTTTCTCATAAGCCAGCGTGAAGAGGTAGGTGCTTTGGAACTCCAACACCACTGCCCTGATGGTGTCGTTCAGGTCAAAGCGAGGCCCTGGGGTTTTACTATCTAAATGGTACCCTGTGCTTCTTTCCAGCTCCATTATAGCCCTCTTGATACACAATTCAAAAACTTCTTGTTTGTAGGGAAAGCTCCAGTGGCTGCAGCAGGGGTAGAGAGACGGCTCATCGCAGTCTTGATTTTCCATCCACTGCTTAAACGTTTCAATGAAGCAGCTTGTGAAGTCCTGTTCGTCAGTCTGATAGTAAAACGTCTGGTTTCTCAACTTCTGGCAGAACCGTAAAATCCAAACCTGTGAAGCCGGGCTAGCGATATTGAAACTGCTATCCAGCTGCAGCTTTCCTTTGCTTTTGGGGTTTAGAGGGTCACCGTTATCCTCAGGTGTGACACCCCAGATTACTGTAATTGGCATGTGGAGCTCTTCCCCGTGGTGGACACGTTCAAACATGAAAAGCTTTTTGTATTCTGCATCGTATCGTTCGAACGGGTGAGAAGACCTAAATACCTGAAACTCAGAGAGCTCCAACGAGGGCAGTTTCATCTTTGGGTTTACACACACAATGTAAGCGCCACCGATCGTTAAGGCAAGGAACCAGAAAAGCCAAATGTATCGAAATTTGATCACGATGCACGGCAAAACTTTTTCAAAAAATATCCTGGATGCTTCCGAGACTGCAAAAACGATCTTGTGGAACATTTGGCACAACACTGTCCAGCAGCTTTTGCTGCTGTACACCCTCTGCTGAGGTTTCTTAAAGCAACTGAAAATATTGAGAAGGTATCGTTCGTGCAACACAACCACAGCAGGCAGCCAGGTAACCATCAGAACGTAATTCACCAAAATGGCAGTGCCGGCATAAACACCGAAACACCGGATTGCTGTGATATTGCTGACGTAGTTCGCGTAGAAGGCAGCGGCGGTGGTAAAACTAGTGACGAACATGGAGAGAGCAGCGTGCTGCAAGGTGACGCTCACCGTCTCGGAGGTTCCGGCATGAGGTTTATCAAACTTGGTGTAGTTCCAAACGTCACATAAGACAAAAGCGTCATCTGCTCCAATCCCAACGAGAATAATCAACGCGGTGAGGTTCATGAACGGGAAGAACTCAAAGTTAAATACTACCCGATAGAGAAAGTAAGAAATAATCAAGGAGCTAATTATTGCAAACATCGTCATCAGCGTGATAAACATGGACTTTGTGTACACACACATAACTAATAGAACAATTACAATGGCTATGGCAGGATACACGGTATCCATCAGCAGGTAATCCTGGAACAACCTGTGTTTTATTCCAAACTCGATCCCGGTGACGGTGGTTACACCATCAGAAGCGTTCCAGTTCTCAAAGTTGTCTAGGTAAATACTCATCATGCTCTCTCCCTTCTCCGTTGGGGAGAAGAGCATGCTGTACTTTAAAGCTGGTAGGACATAGTCAGCTGTCTTTGGGCTTAGGAAATCCTTGTCCACGAGATAGTGGAGGATCTGGTAAACAGCGTTGTACTTGGTACACTTGCGAGGCACGTTTGTACACTTGAGCTGGTCCTTCCTCTTGGCGCTCATGTCCCAGCAGTCTGGCCCCAGCGTCCCGTTGTAGTAGTATTTGGCACAGGTGCGGAGCAGCTTGAGGGTGTGAGAGACGTCCCGCTCCACGATTTTTTGACACGACGACCGGTTGTTCAGGATAGCGATGTAGTTGCCCAGTGTCCAGCTGGGGCAGCACGAAGCCGCCGTGGCTCTCTGGCAGAGGTCGCCGAACTGGGAATGGGATCTGATCTGCATAACGACAGGCAGGGCAAAAAAAAATCCACTTTAAATCTGAACTATTGGAAACATTCACCCACAAAAAGAAATAATCCCAAAGTGATGAAAATTTAGCTTACGGTGTTAGCATCTTAAACTCCTATTTCCACACCCACTGGTTTTGCTCAGCATCCTCTGCCATGCAGCAGAGTAAAGCAGCAGTAACTCTGTACACTGACTTGTCCCAGCCGTATAAAACTGGCGCAAACAGCACGAATGTTACAATTCTATTGTCTGAAGATGAACCGAGGGGTTTTTTTGCCCCCAAACTGAGCACTGTTAACTCTCTTCTATCTTCTACCTCTTCTGTATTTGCACTGTAGTCCTGAAAATAAACGATCAGCCACATATCAAGGAGGTTTCATTCTGCTTGAAATCCCATACTGCAGGTCCTAGGAGAGGCAGGGACCTACCACCCAGCAAAAAAACAAAAACAAAAAAAGGAAGTGACAGCTTTACGACGTCTCCCACCATCTGACCTCTCTTCTACAACCCTCATTTATGAGTCTTTTACAGCTCTCGTACCACTGACCGACACTTCCCCAGCCAGGCCAGCCTAACACCTGCGTGTCCCCGAGGCACCAGCACTGAGAAACACCCCAAAATAAGCCCTGCTGCACCGAGACAGGGGTTCTGCCTCTGAATGCTGTCCCCACCGTGGGACAAAGTACCTAGAGCTGACTCAGGAAGCGGAGGGGAGGGAGATGCAGCAGCAGCAGCAAGGCCAGAGGGCACAACTTAATTAAGTCACTGTTATCACCATAGGCAAAATGGACAGTAGCTACAAAACAGAACTCAAACTCTTAAATAACAGGGTTAGATCAGGGAAAACAGGGAGGATAAGTCTTAAAATCCAGAGCTTCTGGCTCAGTATGTGTGACAAAACAGAATTAATCCTCCAAATATTTAGATACATGTAAAATTTCAGTCTTAATCAAGCTACACAGAATGAACACATATTAATACAGTCACATGAATAAAGCCATGTGCTTAAGAGTTTACAGGATTGGGCTCTGAAACCGCTATCTATATCTGGTTTAGATTTAAGTGATCTCTGAGCTTACCACTTGGCTTTTGTTTTTTTTTTTCTTTCAGCAAAACTGCACAGGTTTCTTATTAGCCATCCTTCGTAAGGCAGACAACCCCCCCTGCATTTAGGGATTCTCAGGGCAGTCATAAAAGCTTTAATATGGATTTAATTTGGCCAACCAGTTTCTCAACAATAACAAACTGGCATTCCAAAAAAACAGGATAATTCATGTTTGATTGTTTCCAGATAAAAACACTCACACATGCAAACTCAGGAAAAACTGAACAACCTACTAAATAAAAGGAAGCACTGGAATAGCATATCTGTATTTTTCATGGCACATCTCCAGGTTAATCCTATGAGGACATAATGGCAAATGGGGAGGAAAGGATTGTATTGTCCTCCCTATGTATTCAAGTTCAAGATGGGACAATGAGGTTTATATGCCGTTCTTCAACACTTGCTGCAGGCCATAAACATTCACTGGTAACTGCTGCCAAAGGTAAAGTAACATGAGCCAGCAGCTGGAAATTAGAAATTAAAATACAAAGTTTAGCTCCGGATGGCTCATTAAAATGCTACATAAAAAATAATATATCGTAGCACTGAGCTTTGTTGGGGATCCAAAGGAAGTGAAAAGACCGTTCTGCTGTTGCCAGCCTTGGTCTGCCACTGGCAACATTCTCATTTATTTTGGACCGAGCAAGGAAACGAAGCCGGGCAACCTGCGCACATTTGAGATTGGCCCAAATGGATACTCGCAGTGACAGAGAACCACAAACACATGGCTGTGGGGGAAGCTGGCTGAGGAGATCATTTACAAATCTTTGAAGGTTATAAAATAACCGCTTACGCTTCACAGCGAAAACGTTCTGAAATTAGCAGGTGAAAGAAAGGGCTCCTCTTATCCAAGCAGTAAAAAATTTGCACACCTCCTACAGCTATTTTGTACATGACGTCTCCATGAAGATTATAGGACTACCATATGCTGAGCAGCTGCAGGATGGAGCCCCTAAATGTCAGTAAAACATATATTTAAAGGAGTTACAAGCAGATGGGAATACAATTAACACATAGGGGATATACTGTTAGCTGACACTAAAGCAAATAGTAGCTGGTGCTGAAATCCCGCTAATCATCAGAAAAATACATAAATTCTAAGGTTTGCCTTTCCAGAAACCAAGTGTCTGATTTCTCCTGTCTTGGAATAGAGAAATGCCACTTATTTAGCAGCACTGTGGCGTGCACGGGCATGAATTCAACAACAGAAACTACAGCCATCAGACCAGAAGGTCACTGAAGACATCAATTTCTCCTGATGGCTGCAGTGCAGAACTCAGCATTCAACAAGGGGCCATACTGCATACTTCATGACTTGTAGAAAGTCTTAGAAGGGCACAGAAATTGTTAGCATTAGAATCATTGATACACGCTATTTGCAAATAACAAGCATTTAAAAAAAAAAATAATGAAAAAATCTTCAGCCCTTTCTTACCACTGAATCTCTAATTTTTAACCTAACCATATCAATTTGCTTTGTCTCCTAACTAACTAGCTAAAAATCAATGCTGTTCTCATGATGCACTGTCATTTTCTTCAGCTAAGGTGTTTGATTACTGTATTCTTACGTAAATACCTAAATTACAAAAAAAGATCCATAGAAAAGAGCATCTACAATAATCCATCTCCATCTTCTGGATGGTGTTATAAACAAAACCAAACAAATTCCCCCTATTTTTTAGCTGTGTCTGCGTGCTGACTGCCCATTCAAAGAGGATGTGAGCCACGCGAAGTCCTCTTACATGCTACAGGAGGGACGGCCACGGGCAGCAAAACCAAGTTTCAAATACACACTTCATACCTGCAAGTTAAACAACTTAAATGCCACCTTTACTTACCCTCACGTTATCTACATTGCACATTGACTTAATCGCATTCAAATTCCACAAACTCTCTCCTCCTGTGGAGGTAAACACCACTCGTGAATAGCGATCACCTGGAATTACAGGAGGGAGGGTTGAGAGACGGTTCGGGTGTGTCTGCTATCAAAGACTAAGCAAGATCCAACCCCCCCCCCCAGTTCAAATGACAGACTAAATCTTTGTCAGGTCACGGGAACCCACCTCCTTTTCGAGATGAGCCATTTATCTGTAACACTCAGTCCACATTAAAGTTTCCGTTTCCTTTAAGTGCTTATAGTAAATAGGCATCTTCAATATTATATACCACTTAGAAGCACTACTGACTGCTATTCAAGCAAACTATCTTCTGAAATATGACAAACAAATACAAATCAAAAGATCTAATCAGCAAACTATGAAATTCTTGGCACAGCATAATGGCAGTGCACAGATAACAGTAATCAAAGGCTGATTTACTAAGTCATTTGGGAATATAAATAATAATTATAAAGCTGTTTCTACAAGAATGTTTTTGCTTTAGAAGCAAATGTCTGCAGTGGAAATTGTTGTGATATCCTTGAGGCCATTTTTAAGAATTCTACAGTTTAGACACATACAGCTTAAATTACAAATTAAATCACATTTATTAGAAGACAGCTTTTAGGGAAGAAAGTAATTACTTTGTGTCAGTGAGATTTTTATGCATAGCTTACAAAGAAACATACAGACAAGCACAAATATATGGTACTGCATAATGCAGTATGGTGTTTTGGGTTAAGAAACGTTATCACGTGAATTACAACACTCCAAGCCCTGACTTTTTCCTGCTGCTGTGAAATGTGCAGAGCTTCTGCCTTTCACAAGCCTGTAATGAGAAGACTGAAGGGTGGTGCTTTATGATCTCTGACTGTGCCTTGCGACGAAGGAAACCGGTCTGCAGACAAAGACACACACCAGGAATGACAAAGACGGGTCAGGAGGAAATCAACTGTTTTCTTTACATTATGGACTGGCCAACTTTCCCATAGGAGCACAATTCCTTCGTGACGGCCACAAGTGAGGCTATGCAGAAACAGCAGTGGAAAGAAGGATAGTGAGACTACGCAGAGGCAGCGGGCAGGGTAAGAGGAGGTAATTCTGCTTTGGGATGCAGTGAATGCTCGCTAGGGTTCTCGGCAGATTTCCTCTTCCTTATGCAGGATCTGCTCAGGCTGAGTTGGTTCTGCTCACAGGAGCAGAAATGATGACCTCACTCATATCCTCTCACTTAGATGTGAGACCATAACATAATGGGGGGGGAAATAAATAACAATAATAAAAATATCTGTTTTTCACCCCAGTTTTTACAGGTCATTGCTCTCTCAGATCAAGTAATAGAAACAAGTAGTTTCACAATTATGTTTTTGTGTTCTGTTATCAGCCCTCACATATTGAAGTGGCTGCAAAAGAGCCTGGGCCATTATATGAATAAAGGCAAGATCTACATCTGCTAACGCACGCTCATGCCAGAACAGACTTATCAAAGGTTTGCAGTCTGCCTTGTGAAAAGTCAATAAAGACTTCTTTGTCTTCTCTGTCCTCTCATTTAACTGAGACAGCTTCGTGAGCCTTCAGTACTTTAAGGCGGGATTCTCATTTTTAGTTCTTCGAGGAGGTGCTTTGTTTGGGGTTTTTGCGCATGTGTGATTTTTGTGTTTTGTTTTTTTTTTCTTTCCCCTCAACAACCACCTAAATCCTGGATGAGATATGACCTGTGAGTGTCTTGTAGGACATATACAGGAAAAGGATTGTGAACGAAGTTTTTCTAGAGGCAAGTTAACAGCGCAGATAGAACACAACTTCTTCCTGAGTAAGGCCCACCTCTATAGTCATACACAAGTCCCAATAACTAATAAAAATCTTTATAGGAAATGGGACCACTTCAAGTAAATAGAGTTGCTTTCCTAAGAACCACCAATGGAACACAGCATTTCAGCCCAATCTCTTCAAAGACTTCTGCCCACAGAAAGAAGGTACTACCGAGAACACACTCCGCAAGAAACGCAAAGCACACAATATACAGCAGAGCTCAGAAATCATTCAGCTGGCAGAGGTTTTTAGACTTCCTTATGTCATTGCTCCACTTACTTGGAATATCGCAGAAGAAGGTATCCTTGTGGAAGTTCCACTCTGCTTGTCTCTTCTCTCTTTCGTAGTGATCATCTGACCATCTGTCATCCTGATGACTAAAACAGAGTACAGAGTTTCACATACTGCGGCAAAGAGACCATTAAAAGGAGTATCCAAACCAGCCACACATCTTAATAGCTCTTACATATGAAAAAAACCACTTGCTTTTAATAATTTCATTGAATTCAATTTCACATTACAATGTGACTTTGGTATTCAAAAACTGAAACACTAGGTTTTTTGTTATAGACTTCAGAAGGAAACTACACTGAGAGCGTAGCACTGAGTACACCAGCCCTGAAAATACCCATAATTCAAAAGATAATGAAAAGTATAAATTCTTTTAAAGCACTTGTGATGGGAAATAGCTAGTTCTGTGTGAAAGGCCTCAAGAATTGTAGAAGGCCAGTTCAGTATTTGTAAGGAATCAGTGGCAGCATATATATTAACTTCAGCAGGTATTAAAAAATTGCCCAGTAAAATAGAATGCATTTTTAACACACACCTTTTAGCTTGCTCATCTGCATATTTGAAAGGATAGTTTGCAAGCGTTGCTTTGTACCCTGTGTTTTTCACCATGTTGTTCCATGTGACCAGTCTCTGTCCTATGGCTGTCCCTCTTGGTTCAAAACCCTGAGACAGAGCAGCACAACATTCCATTAATACTTTTCATTCTTTTGCTCAAACAGGAAAGTGGAATCATGATCACAGTGATGGATAGTTTTCATTAAGAAGCACAGTTTCTCCAGGCATCTACTTTGAAAGGTAAAATACTTTATGACAGGTCAGACAAAATAATGGCTAAGTGCATAGAGTGACAAGGGATTAAGAATTCTGGCACGTACAACTTCTCTCCCTGAGAAGTGGTGATGATTTAAGCTATCAAACATTCAACACTTCATTTTCAGAGCAAGGGTATTCTACAAAGTCCTCTTCTCTATCTCAATTATCACTCTTTACTGATTAAAGGTGACTAAAAACCACTCAAGTGTATCTTTTCTATTTCTCCAAGAATAAAGCAGATCTTTAAACAATTTTCAAAGTGACTTTGAAACAATTTTAATAATTTATTTTCAAGGACTATACATGACATATGGGTACATGCAGATATACGCTACTATAATAGATGCAACGATAATTGATAGGAACTGTGTATTTTGGTTTGAGGATAATAATTAAATAGAGTATTTTCAATAAAAGTCCTGAAAGCCAGTCATGGGTAAGACAGTTCATGAAAAGTAAAAAGTGAGCACAGTGTGTAATAGAATCTGATAAAAGTTACTTTCAGTCTTTCAATATAGATATAATTTCATCCCCAGAAGGCATCTAGAATTCCCTTTCCTTTAACAGATCCTGGCCCTTGCTCTTTGAAACCTGATTGAGAATGCATGGTCTGTGTTGTTTTCTGCTGTACATGCAGACTGGGGTGAATTTACATTATTCAATGTACAGCAGCTCTGTTGAAGGAGACACAAGGTTTCCATAGCAAAATGCAGAAGGAATTTAAACTAGTGGGTAACACTCTCTGATGGTAACTCCATCTCTGCACCGTTAGCTGCCCCGATGTCAAGATTTAATACATCCATTTTTATTTTTTTTTTAATTAGAGGCATTACAAGGCTCTTTACCAGCTCTTTTCTTTCATTGATTCAGAAGACAGGATTTGCTTCTGCAAGCGTACGACCAACGATCTCACTGGGAAATGCCCGCCAGCCAGATTCAGAGAACCTTTTCAGGCACATTAAGGGTCATTTTTTTTCCTCTGGGCAGATCCCAGTTTAAGAGGAATGTATCAACTTCCGTGTTTGCATCTGCTGTTTACTGGCACCACTGGAAAACCAGGAAACCAAAAATACTTATTTGACAGTAGAGTTGATTAATATTTACCTACCAGCAATGGATCAGAGAAATCTGGAAGATCTGGAACCAGTATTCCAACCAGTGCACACACCACTATCAACACCGTACACATGCCCAGGACTACCACAGGCCAGTCGGCTATCAGCGCAGCGTAGCTACAGGGCGAGCAGCGAGGAAAAGATGGTACAGAATTAAAAGTTATACACCATCATTTACATAAAATGTTTTCACACAAAACATGCCAAAAAAAAAAAAAAAA